>JAIFZK010000005.1:14500000-14762500 GCA_027481765.1 Tenualosa thibaudeaui
TCTATGGTTTTTAATATTATAATTATTTTCTGCATCACAGTGTTAACATTTAGAAAAGTAAACAAATATTCTTCAGAAGATTAACTTATCATCAGAAGATTGAATGCAATACAACTAGGTCAAGTGAAACATAACAAATCTTAGTTGTAGTTCATGTTGATTTAAGCAAGGCGTACCTGTCATGGTTTGTGAAGACCTTCCGAAATGTTTTTTTAGCACAAGCACCTGCACATCGACTCTCAAGTCCTATTACTGTCTGAGCATTTTGACCACTGTTTACATGATTAGTCAGCTTCCTTCATTTTGTTTCATGTTTTATCATTTTTTTCATCCCAAGCCTGCTCTAACAATGTGTGCTATATCCCCGTCTTATCAGTTTCATCTTCCCTCAATACCTAATCCCTGTGACAATACCAGTGCACCTCACCATACTTTCTTAATCCCCGGTTTCATTCATCCTTTTGTACAAGCCAGCTTGGAAGCCTTCTACATCACTCAACTTGTGAACAGTATGTCTCATCCCCATTAGATTTCTTTCAACAGCCCAGAGGCTCTTTCTCTGTCCCATCACCAGCAACTGATTAATCGTAAATCATTTAGTCTGTTACGACAGTTATCATAACAATTATTAGATTAATGACTTGACTCAAGCGGCATTTTGGTTTGTGTGCGTCTATGTTTTTTTTGTGTCGGTCTTTCAGTTTGTGTATGGGTGCAAGACTCAGTGATGACCACAGAAACATAGTGGTGGTCTGCACAAGCCATCTGCCCTTCCACTGTCTTCTCATGACATGTTGTCCACTTCATGCCTTTATATGAAATGCAGAGTGGAAGTGCACCAGCACACATACACTCACACTCACTCACACACACACACACACACACACACACACACACACACACACACACACACACAGACACACACACACACACACACGCACAAACACACACACAATCACATACTGCATTTGCACACACAAACCACATATAGGGTACACCCAAAAGCACATAAACACACACACACACACACACACACACAGTCACAATCACATACTGCATATGCACACAAAAACCACATATAGGGTACAACCAAAAGCACCTAAACACACACACACAAACAAACAAGTGCACCCACACTTGTACTGATGTCCACTGCTTTGAGTGTGCCACTCCTGCTCTGCTGGCTGGCCTATATAAAGGGCCTATGCACAGACTTGTTATTTCAGGAAAAGTAAAACTGTGGTGAGGTGAGTCACAGTCAAGAGGATCAGAGCTCTCTCCCTCTCTCCCTCTCTCTTTCTTCTTCTGTTAGTGCATGTATAGTAGATCCTGAGATAAAGTGTATTTTGTGTTTGTGTTTGCTGAAAAAACTGTAAAGAGACAATTTCCAATATACATATACAATAAAGTAGCTCAGCAGGAACAATCCACAGTTAGTCTTTCTGTTTTTATGCAAGCCCTTATTTTGTGATTAATACAGTATACATTTGTTATGTCTGTAAATATTTACACTGTCTGGCTGCATGCACCACAAAGCCAGAACATTTTCAGAGCCAAATGTATTGCACTGAGGCTAGCCCACTTGAGAACCAGATTATGTTTGGACTTTTCAAAAACTGGTTCCAGGCTTGAACCCAGGATGTATCAACAACAGTATTCTTCTCCAACAGATATTTAAGCAATATGGTATGAGTAACCTAAGAGAACCATGGACCCCATCATGTACCCCAAAGACCTGACAAATGAGGATGTTCCAGTATGAACACCATGCTGTTTTCATCAGCATATCCTCATATCCAGTGCATATGGCCCTGTGTGTCTGAATCTCTTAACACAAACATATGGCCAGGGTCTTTATGTGCTTTTGCAGTAGGAAAAACGTGTTGCTGCTTGTGTGGCGTAACTATTTTTTTTTGAGCTTCCAGCCAACCACTTGCCACGGATTCCACCCACCCAGGTCTGATTAGGTAGTACTAGGTAGGTGTTATTACTGGGTCATAAAACAGTAGGTCTCGCTCCATCTCACCTTTGAGGGTGGCTCACGTGACTGGGGCTTTGCTGACTCAGTCTCATCTCTACTGACTAAGCATCTTTTTTTCCCTCAGGGAACACTGACACTATATTGAAACACAAATCCATGAGTTCACTGCAGGAATGAATCACAGAGGATATTCATACTGTAGTGTTGTAGTCATGGTGAAGTTGGGCAGTGAGGCTGAAGCTGTAGTGATTTGGCCACTGGTTTGAATTGGCTTGGTTGTGAAAGGTTAAAAACTCCAGGAGGGTGGCTGGCAAAACAGCTAAAGACGAAAGCTCAATTATGGGAGACGTTGGATATGTCTGAGTGAAACTGAGGGGGGTCTGGTACCGAAGGGGGAGTAAAACTGAGGGGGGTCTGGTACCGTCTCTCTCTCTCTCTCTCGCTCCCTCTTTCTCTCTCACACACACACTCTGTCATTTTCCTATTCTTAGTTACTCTTCCTCCCTCTGTTTTTCACCGTGTGCACAGTGAGAATTCCTGTCTACATGTCGCTCTCCTAATTCCTCTGTGGAAGATTAAATTCTCACCAGCCACAGGGAATTATGGCAGAGCTACTGCCAAAAAGGCAACATGCTTGTCATGAGAACTTTGTTCAATGTCAAGGTCATGAAAAGGCAGCAGTCTGGAAAAGATGTTCGCCAGGCTCTCAAGGTCCCACCACCCACAAAGCATTTTGACTGAGGTTGTGGGGGGAAGGAGCATATAGTAAGAGAACCTCTGAAAGAGCACGATTCAATCGTTCCAAAGCTGCCCTGGTATCCTTTGGGTTATGTATTAGGGTTTGTAATGTGCTCTGGGAGAGTTCGTCATTAGAACAATAAACAAGGTCACACTTCTGAAATTCACAGTCTATTGCAGAGCAATGTCTTAGTAGGGATAAGTGAACCTAAGTGAACCAGTGAGTGATCTTTCTTCTGAGTAAAAGAGAATAGTGGATTTTTTAGACTTAACTAGACTGTTTGTTGGGGCTTTTTAGCTGCTTAGATAATACTTAAAGTATTTTTTAAAATAATAATAATAAAATAATAATTATTATTTATATTTTATAAATTGTATATAATAATAATAATAATAATAATAATAATAATAATAATAATAATAATAATAATAATAATAATAATAATAATAATAATAATAATAATAATAATAATAATAATAATGCATCCATTCAGTAAATCTTTTATTTCAGTAACTTTAAGTAAGTTTTTTGTTTTTTGTTGTTTTGCTTTTAAAGGGATCTGTTTCAAGCAACACAACAATAATGAAAAACATGTTTTGATAGCATTTATTTTGTTTACATAGAAAAATGTTTAAAAAAAATCTCAAAACACTCTCTGAAACATCCTAAATTTGCAATGAACTGCATGTTCATGAACACAACATAGCATACAGCATTTTAATAAGCAAATGTCATCTTGACACATTATAAATATGCTGTATTTGTCGAAATGTGTGTCAGTCCTTGAATACTAGGCATCTATAATCTTACATTTTTCTGTTATGATATATTTTTGTTAGCATAGTATCCTGTTGAATGGAGAATTTGCTTCTCAATCAGGATGTTTATTGCTGGTAGCAAGCCAAATACATCAAATCTATTAATTTGATGCTGGCCCTCAAGTTGAGTGGTGAATTCTTATTATTAAACAACGTTAATTTAGTCATTCAAATAAAATGGTTAAAAACATCAATAAGAGAATTTTGTGATAAGAAATTAAATAACATAGAACACTTAATTTATCATATCTTATCTTATTCTTATTCTAATCTTATATCTTATTTTATCTTAACACATGGTTTTGGATGTTATGTTAAATATCCCCTTGCCAATACAAAGGCATTGTAAAAGTTATTCAATGCATATGCTGATGACAGGAGCTGAAATTTCTGAAGTTTTCTTTCAATAAACTTGTTTCATATTAATGTGCACGATAAAATGTATTCATTGTAAAATATGTACTGTACACTTCACCAACACACTAAAATAACAGAAGTAATCTAACTGAAGCTACTTGCTGGTTTAATATCAATCAAAGTTATAGAAGTTATACTGCATGGGAAAATAGAATGGAGAAGTGAGCTTCCCTACAGTCTACAGTTAGTTGCATTTAAATGTATTTTCCACACTAACAGCATTGCCCAGCTATCCACAGCTGTGTCTGCAGTCTAACAAGGCTTCGGATTTTTATTGCCATCCTATCTTTTTCTAACCACTGAAATGATTTGTGTTCTTTCCCACAGTGTACTTCTCCTGTCATATGCTCTAATAGTATTCAAATGTTACTGTTTGAACATGGATTAAATGTTACTGTTTGTGCACGCTGTAAGAGGCCATATTTTGAATAAGGCATGTCTCATTGGCTGCCTTTCCTACAATACTAAGCCAGATTTGGGTGGTAATAGTTTCCTCAGGAGATGTGTATAAAGGTTTCCTCGATCACAACGGAGAAACAACAGCAAGAATGCTTACAAGAACTGAGTGTGCGTTTGTGTGTGTATGTGTGTGTGTATGTGTGTGTGTGTGTGTGTGAGTGAGTGAGAGAGAGAAGGTATTCTAGTATCTTCGATTATAGTTATACCTAGTAAGGATGAAAAACATATCTCTAAACAATGGCCATGACATCAAGCATAGAGAAAAACAGGTTGTGCAATTGATAAGGGACTGCTTCTACACTACTGCTGCTACTTACTACTACAATGTCCACTCCAGTATCAGGAACCTTGGCTGAGATTAATTATTCTCAATGGACCAAAGAGGAACACCTGGCCAGGACGGGGAATGGCCAGTCTGCTGTCCTCCATCTGCTATCATTGTTAGGCAAACTTCTCAATGTTATTAACAGTCAACTCATCCAGGAAGCTTTTCCTTTGGCTTTTTTTTTTTTTTACGTTCGACCCGTGAGGAGTGAGGAAAATATTCTAGAGCAATCCACTGACAGTTGAGCTTGGAACTGTGATAAAAAGATTTATGGCCAGTAAAAGATTTCAGAACATCAGCATTTCCTGACGACATCTCAGTGATCTGTTAGCTGTTTCATTTGGACTGCTATGAAAAGGCCTATATTGTTTTAACAAACTCAGCCTCCCTGGTTCAGTGCCTATGGAAAGCAAGTGGCCTTACACTACATCAGGTGGCTTCAGTAAGACATGGCAACTTGATTCTGTGTGATTTGTGTTTCAGCTTGAGAGAGTATGTGCAAATTATGTCATGACATGAGTTTCTTTCTAAATTGTCTGAACTCTGGATGAGTTCATTATTACTTTATACCCTTGCGATGTATCATAGTTTCCAGTCTTGTCATTCCTTAAAATGAAAATTGGCGCAGCACTTTTGCGGAAATAGTTAACTTGGAGAGGTGCAATTACTGAAATCTTTCACCGGCTGGGCAGGGTTGCTTTGGCATGCTATTTTGTTCTGAGAGGGACCCAGAGTTCCAGTGTTGTTGTTGGTATTTAAGTTTGAAAGCTGAGGTCTGGTAATCATTTAACAATGGCAACAGCAGACTGTGATAAGGATAACGCTTCTGTGACTGAGAGAAAGTGTTGATCCTTTTCATTTAGTCCATCCAAGAAGCGTTTCATTGATCCGTTACCTTTCGAAAAGACCTAATTAAGGTTTGAACCCTCATCAGAGAGAATTTGCCTTGGAAAGTGAAAACATATTGCCCGTGAAAAAGTCCAGCTTCGTATTGCATCAGATTCATAATTAACATGAGCGAACAAGCATCCAGAGGCAGCTTATTTAGAACGGGCTTCTGGAAACTATCAGTTATTTCCTGCAATTTCTTACTTGGAGCACTGTTTTCACTAGTACATAACAATAAGGATAAGAGAATGTATAAAAAAGATATTTCATTGTGACCAGGCTTATAAACAAAGAATTCATTGTGACAAATATTGTAGTCTGCATTCCAACTGTATGCTGAAACCACAACTCTCCCTTCTTTTAACTGCAGGCGGATTAGTTTACTTCAATTTAAGTATGCTACTCCGTTGCAAACAAAATAACAGTTTCATTAAATAAAAATAGAGCATAATCAAGTAGCCATTTATGCAAACAACATTTGGTGGACTGCATAGCTGAAGGAAACAATGAGTTCAGTGCAATGAGACTAAACTGCATGCCTCATTTACTCTGAAATTGACACAGATATACAAATATTCTACAGTTTCTGCAATTTAGGGCTCGATCACTGCATATTTTTATGGAGGAAATGATTCTTAACCATAAATAATTGCCATAAAAATCTGTAACTGAGTGTTGCTGATAACATCTAGGCTGTGTACTTATAGTCCACCTCAACACTACAGACACATTTGAAGAGATATCAATTCATCTGCAGGGTTTTGGCGGCCTTAAGTCTCAAGCACACACCCTGTGTAGTAACCACAACTTTTTCTAATACTTAAACTAACTCCACAACAGCATTGTACTTCCTTACTGATATCCAGCAAATGCAAACTGATGTACGGGGTGGTTCTGAAACTGTAATAATCTAGAAAGCACACAAATATGAGATAATGTAAGTAAATGAGTTAGGTCAACAAAAAACGATTAGAGGCTTCCTGAGAAGGGAACTTTCACACATGTTTGCATATAACTTCACTCAGAAGAATTCACTCACGGTAAACATTTATCATTTGTGTGCGTTAGACTCATTTAGGTCGTCATGTACAGTACAGAAAATTGAAATGTCAGTGGGGGCGATGGTGCCTCAGTTTCATATGGAGAAGTCTGAAGAATTGCCAGCTTGCCCTCTCAAATGTCAAATGTAAACTGCATATGCTGGATAACTCACTTGATTCATTGTCAAGACATACACGCCACTGTTAGAGAAATTTGCAGGCACCCGGTCGTTGACTTGGCTAGCGGGAAGTTTGAGAAGAACTTCTTTGATCAGGGGCCCGTGCAGAACTTCTGGCATGGCGAATCCTGAAGCGATGCTTGAGACATTGTGTCATGCATGACACGTCCGCAAATGTCGGACGTGGCGTTCATAACTGTCCCCACTCAGGACAGGGGGTTCATGCGCACCCCCATTCCCCCCGACTCCCCAAAACACAATGGGAAACTTTATCTTATTGCGCAGTTGGATGAGAGTGGCTATTGTCCAGGGGGGGACAGTAGTTTTATAGCTCCACAGAGCAGCACTGTTGAGTGAGAGAGGGTCCCTGTGGCCGACACGGTCAAGTAATTACTCCTGATGAGAGGGGCGAAGAAAACAGCAGTGTGCTCAGGGCTTCACCCTCTGCCCCTGGGGCTTTCCCTCAGGCAGAGAGAGAGAGAGAGAGAGAGAGAGAGAGAGAGGGTGATGTCTTTATCCCTCTCTTTCATTCTTTCATTCCCCATCTCTCTTTCTCTCTCTCTCTCACCATCACTCAGCTTTACAGCCTCGCTGTTTGTGTCTATCTGTCTACCTAAATCCAACATCTTCCTTCAGCTCCTGTCCACACCGCTAATAATAACTATAAAGACTAACTACAATGATATGAATGTCTATACTATCTAACCATCTATCAGCTTTGGTCTGTCACTGTCCATCTCCCTCTCTCTGCCCTTTCTCCGTTCAAAGTCAATTATACAATAGTTAGGTATTGATTTCTGAGTTATTTAGCAATTTCTGAGTTGACACATCCCTAGGAGTGAGGATATCCCACAATATACCATGCCTGCCTCTTCAAAGCTAATAATCATTTCACATTTTTGACTGAGTTGACCGATGTGAACATTCCATTCATTCAAGTGAGAGAGCAGCAATTTTCATGACATCACATTTGGCAGTCCTCTCCAGAGTATTGGAGAAGGGTGAATAAGGAGCTTGGCATTTGACATACAGGCAAGCAAACAGGCGTGTGCACAAGCACAATATAGCTGCTCTCCCTGAGCTTCCAAGCCATTGATTAACTGTTGCATTGCTCGTGGTTGTGAAGTTGTTCGTGGATATCCCCACGGGTGTTGTTATCTAAGCCTTCGGCTTCATGCCTGCGGCTGATCCACACCCGTGATGATATCTGCAAACAACCTCTCGAGTTACACTGCTTAATCAACCCACTGCCCTGTTTTTTAAATTTACCAAGTGGTATCGGTAGGAATAAGAACAAGAAAATTTGCTACAACACAGACCTGGCAACAGTAAACTGTAAAACAGTATAAGATTGTATAAGATTGACATTGGCAACAGCTACATCTAACATGATTTTAAAAACACTCAAAATGCCTTTTTTTAGTTCAGACTTTTAGAAAATCCTTGAACTCACAAAGCTTGTAAACCTTTACTGTGTTTATGTCTCAGTACTTTCTGAGTACAAAGTGGCATCACCTGGTGGGGCCAGGACACTACACTGCACATGTGCAGGAAAATTGAGGTTAAATTTATCACTTTTTAATACCTATTTACTACCGTCTGATTTTTTGTAAAACTCCTGCACAACTTTGAGTCCCTCACAGTGAGGGTCTCAAGTGGGGTTGGACCATAGGCCCATGGTGGGCTGCCCACTGTATGACCAGTGTGAAATGTGGTGCCTATTTGGGCTCCACAGAAATAAGGCCACATGGGATAGAGCTGTTGACTCAGAGTAGGACCCAAGTGAGAGACCCCTTCAAACCATAGCAGGTTAAAAGCAAAATACAGCAAGCCTTTTCATGATGCCAGGGTAGCTATTATTATAGCTATGGGGTACTTATCTGAAAACATACAATAAAACACACCACAATAAAAACAAAAACATTTGGCTACAATTTTGACCTAGAGTAGAAGAATAAGACATATCAGTAGCCAAAAAAGTTGCCATGCATGTAAATATTTCAAATTCTGATGATATTACTGAGTAAGACCAAGACAATATAGGCTACATTAATCTTGCGAAACATTCAGATTGTTGTCAGATGTTGTCAGATGTTATACCGATACATGACTTCAGCAGCATGGTTTTCTTTAAGGAGAAATACGGTGTGAATCAATTCATATCCCTGTTGTTTCAGTTCAGCAATCGCTGACGGCAAGAGAAACAGCAATTGCTGAACTGGAAAAACAGGGATATGGATTGATTCACACCAGACTTTTCGACATGTCGAAAAGAAAAGAAATTACTTTAGATCTGTGAGTCTATGTCGGCTACTCTACTTAGATACACCCTTATTTATAAAATCTATTTAAGTATTGGAAATATTTAGATTTTATT
The DNA here is from genome assembly GCA_027481765.1 of Tenualosa thibaudeaui. Taxonomy (NCBI): domain Eukaryota; kingdom Metazoa; phylum Chordata; class Actinopteri; order Clupeiformes; family Clupeidae; genus Tenualosa; species Tenualosa thibaudeaui. The sequence continues at coordinate 14,509,224 of JAIFZK010000005.1, forward strand.
AGAAAATAAGTCAGTCAATTTAAGTAACAAACACTTCAAGGCTAGTATAGCCTATACTAAACAAAGCAAATTTGAATGGCTTGGTCCTGTTGATTTAACACTGACTTGACGATTTAAGTCTTTTGCCTTTAGGATGGATGTCCCCTACTCTTCCCAATTTGACATCATAGACCTAGTTCTTTACAGCCAGAAACATACTGTTGACAATTGGCATTTTCCCAAGAATGTGCCAGAACACTACCCCTTGTGAAGTCAACATCAACAAATTCACATCACATGAACATGAACCGTTGAATGGAACTTCAATGAAAAGAATTATACCTCATACAATGGCAATGAATGCTGTACTTTTCGATGCTTTTAATTGTCTTAATTTTGACTAAATTGATTTATCATTTTTAATACTTTTTAAAACCTCACGGACATCTTGCTACAGTGAGCACTTCTTCTGCTTAGCCTTTGCAGTTTTAACTCAAGCACACCAAAAATCAGCAGGACAGTGCGGAAGCCAGTACTCAAAATTGATGAAAAAGATGATCAGAGGAATGAGGAAATTAGTGTAGAACAATATCGATGGTGTCTTTGTGTAGCAACAACTTGGACCCAGACTCAACCAGATGATGTCACTTTTTACCCAGAAAGCATGACAACTCCCAAAAAGCATAAGACTGCTCTTTCCAAGAGAAGGATTTAGTAAAACTTAATAAAAACATTTTGACTGTTTTTAAATCACATTTAGATAGCTGACATCAATATTAGCCTGACCACAAGGACGATGATTATATGCAAAACATGAACTATTAAAATGATATCCAATCATATTGTTATTGTTGTGGTTGTTACAGTGTATGCACTGAACAAATGTCACTCTCATAAGCTGTCATCTTAGATTTTCTACTATTAATTACTGTTAGCAGTGTGGAAGGGGTTTAGACCTCTATGGATCTCAATCTCTCTTTCTCTCTGTAGATTCTGTAGACCTGTTTATTTTCTCTTTCCATCTCTCTCTCTCTCTCTGTCTGTCTGTCTGTCTCCACATCACCTGGTGATAAGGAAGTAGCCATCCGTGTCATACAAAGCTTCATAATCTCCCTCCCTCTGTCAACACCAGTGAAGAGGTGTGTACTTTTGTAGACTGCACCGTTGACATATCCAGCCAAGTCTTTTAACAGTCTGGTCTTGCCATTATAAAATACATCATGGCAGCCATGCAGGAGACACTGCCAGGTGACACTGACTGTTTCCTTTAGGAAGTGGGATGTGATTTATCTGGATCAAACTGTATGCATAGTGTGGACTCCTCTGAGCACTAATGCAAACACATATGCATGGCACACACAAACGCAGAAATGCACACGCAAACGCAAACAGTGATGCACTGTTTTTCATGTGTCTCCAGATTCATTAAAACAGCACTTCACATATTTACACTACAATTCTCATCCAACTTTTGAACTTTGCAAGTTCCTGAGTTTTGTTCATTTGAAATCACTGTGACCATGGATTCTGGGTGTACTGTAAATAGAGGGAATAAACATGGACCATATGGCTTGGTTGATTGTCATTTTCCTCAGAGGAATGCATGATTTTTAAACCATGGAGGGCAGTTCTGCAAACATCCTAAATGAAATTCTCATTTAAAGTGAGAGGCCCCAAGACCTGTTGACCAGCATCCATTGTTTACAGAAAGGTGTATTTCCATTGAAGTGTTTCAATTTAACACATATTACAGGACATTTCTGTTTCTTCTTTCCAGCCTCTGATGCCTATTAAAGCATTTGATGCTTGAGCTTAACTTTAAGCTGTGGTAAGTCAATTACTGACTGCACACCCATGAGATATGGTGAGGTGAGCTGAAACATGGGAACTAGGAGAACTCAAAGAGGGTGGTCTTGATGACAGGAAGCATAAACACTGATGAAACCTGATAAGAGTGTTGGCCACAACATTGTCCACTCACCGTATACACGTATGTTTTCCTTAGCACGTACACAGGGGAAACGTTGTGACTTTTAGGTCTTAAGATGTTGAAACCCAGGTGTGTGTGTATGTATGTGTGAGTGTGTGTGTGTGTGTGTGTGTGTGTATGGGGGGGGCGGGGGGGTTACATTGACTTGTTCTCATGTCGAAAGACCACTAAAAACATACGCCTCCAGGCTCCATCTATCCCCCACCCCTGATTTCCAGGCAGTGGGACAAGCAGATACCAAGCAAGCACCAGTAACACTTTAAGTGAAAACCTGCTCTGCTCAACCCCTCTGACCTTAAGTGTTCACTTTGGGCAGTGTTTACACAGGCGACCCAGTGGAGCGCATAGACCACATATTTTTAGCATTAAAATACAAAGCGCACTCCAGGCAATGTAAATAGCGGGTCCCCTTCGTCATACTGTATCAATCAAGTGAGTGTGTGTTTATATCTGGTGCACATGTGGAGGGGGCTCTTCGACACTACAGCTCTGGTAGGAGACTCAACCACATCACATCAGAGAACGGGTGGGTTCAGGTCCTTACCTAAGTGGGCAACAAGCAGGCAGGCAGGCAGAGAGGCTCAAAATTCAACTTCTTCTCAGACCTGAGTTCTGGCTCTGGTTGATTGCTGAGGCGTTAGATTGCACCTCATACCTGCTGATCCTGCAGTATTTTCTGTAACCCTTAATCAAAGCAGCATGGGGCCCTCGATGCAAAAAAAGAAGTGGAAATGTAAAGGAGTGATTCAAATACAGCTTACACTACACTTGGCTCTTGACCCCACCTTGAGCACTAGTGGCAACACCTTCATACTTGATCTTAACACCTCAATTATGACTCAAAACAAAATGAAGAGATCATGGTGTATGTAACTCAACTTAAGTGAACACAAGTCAGACAGAAGTTACAGATCTGTTCAAAAACCTCTAGAGAGTGCGTGCCACTGTAGACTATTAAAAGAGGTTGGATTTGTTTAACCCATGTGACACGCTTGAGGTTAAGTTAGAAACAAAAGCACTTTTGCATCATTCACGAAATCTAAGTAAAACACAGCTTACTCAGCTCAAGAGTTGCTAAGACTCTGGGATGATATAGGCTGTGACCATGAACATTCCCAGCTTTTGAGACTTCACAATGTTGAGGGAGAGGCCAGCCTTTTTTCTGCCCAGAGGGATTCTCTGTCATTTCAGATCTTCTCTGTATTTTCCAACTCTCAGTGAAAAACACACAAAAACTAAGATCATGCCTGCAATAAAGCACTGCTGCCACGGGATAGGAAAATGATAAAGGTAGAATCAGACACCTTGTCAGCTTTAGAGGGTGGACTGTAGAAATAAAACTCTCAACAGGCAATGGATATTTAAATACCCAACCCAACAGCTGGCAGGGGTTAATATGATCTATCTATCTCCACATTCCTCAAAACTTGCCTTGATGACATGCAGCGGCACATATACAAAGAGCAAAAACTATTGCTGTGATTCTCTTTCCGTCCCTTTCCAGGCTTCCAATGAACATGCATACAATGTTATATGAAGAATTAATACACTATTAAATGATGGTGTCTGCTATAAATGTAATTTTTGGCTTTTATGCAATAACACTGTAACACCACATGTGGACATCGGTACATAGGAAGTCTCTCAGTTATACACTCACTATACTCTACGATACTGCTAACATATGTGTGGTGTACATATGTGGTCTATAAGGATGATCTTTACATAAGTTAAATACATTCTAATTATCATATGTTAGATATTTACTGCACTTGTCAGAATATTTTATATTTCACAGTCTAAGTCCGTTGAGCCTTTTCAGCATCATCTGTGTCAGATCATGATAAATAAATCTCAGAGAAAATTAAAAGCATAACATTAAGTACATATGTTCAAAATAAACTAATTGTATTACCTTTCTTTCATTGCCTCATGAAAGACACAACAGAACTGGAATAAATATATCTGCTGAGGGCCTGTAAAACAGAAGTCAGTATAAATCTAAACTGGATTCACTGCCATGTTGAGGATGTGTTTTCCTCACAAAAGAGGATGAATTTTGCTAAACCCATTTAAGAACACTGTATTTTATCATTTTTATTTCGCGTCAGATCATAATAGCAATGAACTAAAGTTGAAGTATGCAAGGAATTCAGGCCGATATTGCCCTCTATTGGCAGTCTTGGCTCTGTTTATCTTATGCTCTTGTGTGCAATCCCTGTGAGATGATCCGCCTGCAGAACATCCATACATACACACAGAAAAACATCCACACCCAGAGTACTTCAGTACTTCATCATCAGCATAAGATCACATGAAATATTTGGTCTTTTGCTGTTTTTTTTCTGCTCAGGAGAGAAGGAAGAAAACTGATGCAGTATGTACTCTTTGGCACCATGGGTACCTTTAAGGAAGGGTTATTGTTGAGGGTTACATATTGAGTATGCAAGTGTAAGTACGCTCAGCTCACTACAGATACCTCGACGCATATCAAACTGCTGGGGATTTCCCTGCTGCCGTGAAGCCACAGATCTCTATGCTGCAGCACGTAGTGTACCAACCTGTGCCTCGGACAGTTGTTTAGTGTGCTGCTTTCATCTCCCCAAAGGCAGGTATCCATGAATGGGATCTTGCTTTCGGGGAGGACGTGAGCGGCGCACACTTTGACATTTAAAACCTGCCGGTGGCCCAGCGATAAGGGTGACCCTTGGGCCCAAGGTTCTTCAAAGGGGAGGGGGGATGGGGAAGGGGGGGTGGCAGGGTGGAGAGGAGGACATGGCTTAGGTTACTCGCAGCGTTGCGATTGTGTGTGAAGTTTACCATATGAATACGGTGCAGGTCTTTCGGGGAGTCGTTTGGGGAACCAGCGCACAGCGTCTTTGTGTCACTTGGGGTTGGCTGTCAGTCTTGGCAGATGGCATTCAGCAAACTGGGTCCATTAGAACTAATGAGGTCAGGGTCACTGGCTGTGGGTGGCCAGGATTGTGCTACTGGCAATATTTCAAGTCAGGATCCACTTTTTTATTTCTTTTTTACTGTCTGTGCGAAAAGCTATGGCAATGGCTATGAATTGTAAAAGTCTCAGAGGGCAAGGAAGACCTTCTTTATCAAGAGGGAGCCTCTGTTCACCCATAACTATGTCTAAGAGCTCTAAATGATGAATGGATGAAGATGAAGCTGCTCCCCCAGGCAACATAAGGGATGATAGAAACAGGGTGATAAATTTGCAGGTGGCTATCCAAAATACTATGGTACTATGGAAATGACCATACACACATTTTAAGTTAGCTTGTGAAAGAATAAAGTCATGGGCTAACATAGGAGTCTCAGCAGGGTGAATGATGTATTGCTGGTTGAGGTTAACATGCATGTCTCTGTCCCCTGTGGAGCCTATTCTCATTACAAATACCACACTAAAAGTTTAAACTCTTTAAGTTGTCTTGGATATGTTCCCAGGCATCAAATGGGAGGTTCAAAAGACTGAAGGTCACAGATCATGATGCCGTCCTTTTTTTTTTAGTCTATATAAGTCTAACTTTATTCGTCCTTCTTCCACTGTGTTTATACTGAAGTGCCACAATCAGTTAAGGTCACAGAGCCAAAATCTGAAGCAAATCTATTGCTTAATATAGACCATATATTTGAGTTTGCGCAGGTTTAGCATTTGTCTGTCTAGTGATTTTGTTCAGAAAGGACAATGGGGCATTTGGAGAATATAATACTGCATGTGTCATACCAGTAATATCATTGTGTATGTGTCAAGTTCCTATTTTGGTATGTATCGATAAAAACAGATCGACTGTATTTTTAACAATCCTGTTGTATGACAATGTTGTTTGATAACCTTGTAACTCATCTATATGTTGAGGTTGTATTTGCCACTGTTTTATTTATTTATTTATTTCACATTTATTTCAATTTTTTGAGAACACAGTACAGGCAAATGGGCAGGCAGGTTAACATGACACATGTTTCTATTTGCATTATAGCATACTTTGTAGGGCCCTCAGTTTTAGTTAAAAGTCAGTCAATTCACAGGTCAATTTTGGGCCTCAAATGAGATGTGCTCCCCACAAAAAGAATTACATATGTTGAAACAGATGATTTATCTTAACACTCTCTAAAGAAATAGTCTTTATTTGCTGAAGTATTTCTGCCACTCACAAGTGATTATTGTGAAATAGCACACATATCATTTTTGAGAGCAATGTTTTCCTTATGTACAGTGCATGAGAAACAGCTCTGTTCCTGTCCAGGCTTCAACTGAGAGAAACTCTGAGTGACTTTGATCAATAACATAAAAAATTCAACATTTCCAGCTGAGCTTCTCTCTCTGTTTCATGACTGGGAAAGTGAAAGACGTATGAGAGCATCAGTTTCCAGTTTGGTTTTCAGCTAGTAATTTCAACGAAAGATGTTCCAGAGTTCAAATATCATGTAGATTAGAGCAATGTTGTTCTACTCACATACAGTAATTTTAAGAGGCTATTTCTCAAAATCAGTTTCCTCTGTTTTCAATCAGTTTTTGCGGCTTGCATCAGTGGTTCTCCCAGTCATTGGAAACATACAGATGTTTTTGTTCTGTTCAAATCTAGCATTTCATATTTGTGGTTGGCTAGCTGAGCTAGCTTACTGGAATGAAACACATTTTAAACAAGTCTATTTGCCACTGCTAAAATTATCTTATGAAGTGCTAAATATCACACATTGTGTGTGTGTGTGTGTGTGTGTGTGTGTGTGTGTGTGTGTGTGTGTGTGTGTGTGTGTGTGTGTGTACATGTATGTGTGTGTGTGTGTTACAGAGGTGCAGGGTAGTGAGTGGAGGTGCAGGGGCAGTCCTGATGGCTGGTGCTTGGGGATCCGCCTGTGCTGGACACTGGCTCTAGGAGCCCTCAGGGTCCCTCTTCACCTGAAGACATTCCACAGGTAGAGGCACATGCCACAACCACATCACCAAACTCTGATTACGCTGATGCCGTTTACATGTGATGGTTATATAATATATAAGTATCTCATAATAATAGGACCTATATAACATTAATACTTCATTCGCATTCCCACATGCATCATTAAACAGTTGACAAGCAGTGCCATGTGTCACAAAATGCTTTGAAAACTTCCACAGGATTAAGGTGTACTCAGACTGTATCTACATAATCAGTCTGAACTGGAGGACTGCATGTCTCAGATTTGATTACTTCCTCTTAGGGGTGGGAATTGATAGGATTTTATCAATATCAAATGCCATTGTCGATTCTGTTTATCAGTCCAATTCTTTATCAATTCTCTTATCAATTTTTTACTGTTTAGAAGATACTCTTCACAGGTTTTCAGTATCACACATAGGCCTTTTTAATATAGCCTATACTATTAAGGTGACCTTAGCAGCTTGTAATAATGAGGGAAACCATGAAGAACTGTGTTATCTATTTCAGTTTTGTATTCAGACCCATTGACTATGGTCTGAAAAACATGCCGGCACTGATAATGTCGAAACGATACGATTCTAGATAGATTGATGTAACTCTTATGTGAACTTATATCATCTTTCAATTCCAAATTCCAGGACGTGTGCCCATGAGGTCGTCGACGCTGGTCTTGCTCTTCCTGATCAGCGTCCAGGCTGCACTGAACATGGGAGAGGACGCCCCGACGCCGCCGACGCATCACCCACATCACACACACCACCACCATCACCACCATCACGAGCAGCAGCACCAACGACGAAAGACGGCCCAGCAGTCACACACACAGTCTCAGTCCCACACACATTCACGGCACACCAGCGGCCAGCATCACTCCCAAGACACACAGCAGTCTGAGCTCATCCCCACTGTGGACCCCAAACTGTTCAACAAGCGCCGCTACCGCTCGCCCCGCGTGCTCTTCAGCGACGTGACGCCAGCGGACATTGAGCCAATGGGGCTGGCCGCTGCAGACAGGGAGCAGGGACTGGACTGGACTGGGCAAGGGTTGGACCGGGGCGCCCGGGTGAGACGGCGGGCCGACCAGGTCATGCATCGCGGCGAATACTCAGTGTGCGACAGCGTCAGCCACTGGGTAGAGAACATGACCCGCGCAACGGACATGAAGGGCAATGAGGTGACGGTGCTTACGGACGTGCGCATCAACAATGTGGTGAAGAAACAGCTCTTTTTCGAGACCACGTGCGTGTCCCCCAGCATCCAGCCCAGTGGCAGAGGTGGGGGAGGGGGAGGAGGGCGAGGTGGCGGTGGCAGCAAAGGGGGCAATAGTAGTCGAGGTGGGTACAGGTCAGGCCCCTCATCCTCTGGCTGCCGAGGAATCGATAGCCGTTACTGGACCTCCTACTGCACCAATACACACACCTACGTGCGGGCGCTAACCACTTGGAGGAACAACATCACCTGGCGGTACATACGCATTAATGCTGCCTGTGTGTGCGTTATCAGCCGCAAGTCTTGGAAGGGCTGAGATCAGGACAGCTGACCACAACTGCGCTGCAGGCCTCTCCAGGACCAGAACTTCCCCCATCCTTCTATCACTCACTCACCTACCCATCACTACAGCTTTACTTTCAATCATCTGGCAAGGACCTATCCCACCAAGTCACATATACCTGTCCTCCAAGGCCCCAACCCCACACCCTACCTCACGCTGTAAATTATTGGTTGTGTTAAGTTATGAGGACTGCATGTCATATTTATATAGTTTATACAGTTAAAAATATAAATCTAATTATAAATATAAATATATGAATATATATGTGTATATACATTATGCTTAAAAGAAATCCCGCTTTTGTGTCGTGTTGTTGTTGACACTGTTATTTATTAAACACCTCAGTATGTGTATAGGCAATGTCAATCTGTCTATTTTGTACAGCAGTCTTACCTTTCCGAACAAAGAAAAGAGAAAAGAAGCCGAACTCCATTAGCGTGACTCAGGCTTGAAGAGTAGAAACAGTCCATTTAGGCATTCTTCTTCACTCAGTCATCCCTTTATATGAGTCTTTGTGACTGCTGACACTGTGAGCCATTTTGGGCACTAGGTCCAGGATCCCAAGGCTCAAACAGGACTGCTCAAGTCCCATCTGCCAAGACATAAAAGGTGAAAATGAGACCATTAAGTGAAGCTTTTGTCTTTATGTTCCTTGTTTTAATGTTGTGGCACGTCATACATTTGTCATCGTGGAAGAGAGTGGTCAACGCATGGTGAAATTCCTAGTCTGCTCCTAGTCTGAAGAAAGCAATTAATTCAGGGGCCTGGATCTTTTTTTTTTCTTTTTTTTTGGAAAAAGACAAGTCTACTTTTTCAAAGTGTCTGTGCATGCTACTTAAAAAAAACACAAAAGTACCAAGGGGGAATATATTGAAGGGGTGTGCCTATAAAGGGACTTGCTGCAATCCCATCTAGTCATTCATCTCCAAACCACATTCCAAGGGTCATAACAAACCTTTATGTGTATGTCCATGTCTCTGTGTGTGTGTCTATGTCTCTCTCTCTCTCTCTCTCTGTGTATGTCTATGTCTCTGTGTGTGTGTCTATGTCTGTGTGTGTGTGTGTGTGTGTGTATGTGTGTGTCTCTGTGTGTGTCAATGTCTCTCTCTCTCTCTGTGTGTGTATGTGTGTGTGTTATTCATGTTATTCATATTTTTGTTAGCCAGTGAGCTCAGCCAATGAGCCAGAACACACATAGTAAAAACACTCAGCTGGTTGCTTGCAAGAACAGAAGACATGACAGGGACGATCTTCCAGTTGGAGCCCCTCTCCGGCAGTGCAGGGGTCAGGCAGGTCATCCAGGCAAAATATATAATAGGAGGGAGACAGATTATCGCCCGTCGATGGATCCACAGAGCACCCGTCTCCATGGAGCTAATGTGTAAACCAAAGCCGCAGCCGTGCCAATGGGGTCAGGTGCACGCCAGAGGAATGGGGTTGCAGAAAACATCTGGAAAACTGGGGATGGTATTTGGGGATGGGGGGAGTCTGGAGTTGATGGGGTGGAGTGTGATAGGGCACTGTTTTGTTTGAGGGTCTGTAAAGGATGTCTGACAAGCCATGTTCCAATGCAATGACTGCATCAACGAAGATGTTTAAGTGGGACAGTGGGGTCAACAAAGTGAGTTAAGTGCTTAAGGCACCACTGAGTGAGAGAAGCTGAAGAAAGATGTCAAGATCAGGCAGCATGGAGAGGAGACCTTTTACAAGCGATTTTAGCAAATGCTAGATTTGGTGTTAGTGTCATAGTGCTGAATGAATGATAAATAAAATAATCAGATTTTTGCTTGTTTTTACTTTTGCTGATTTGTAACCTGCCGATTATTTTTTTACACAAATGTTAATGTGTCAGTTCTGTCAGCAATGAAAAGCTATGGAATATTCCAAACCTGCATGAGTTGGATGTTTTGACAAGAACAGCAAACGTAAACTTGTGCAATCCCCAAACAGTTACATGGACCAAAGTGACCATGGAAGAAGTGTTTTTCTCAGATTGCTTCACAAGGACATTTGCGTTTTATTTAAAATCTTAGTGTTAGCTTCTTGGAAGGAGAGTGGTGGCAAGTTGCATTTTTAGGGTCATCATGTGACATCTACACATCACTCTTAACCTTTCTGACTACCAGCCTTGCTGGAACTTGTTTGGTACCTCAATGCATCTCAAAAGATCCACTTCTACAAAGCATATAATGGCAAGATTCCAAAAGAGTAACTCTCTCTCTCTCTCTCACTCTCACTCTCTCTCTCTCTCTCTCACACACACACACACACACACACTTACACACACAAACACACATACACTGTCATATAATGGTTCCTGGATGCACTTCAGTAGTGTTTTTTTGTTTTTTTTCACTAGGCCTACCTCAGCTACAATTTCTAGAAAACCCAATACCTGAAATGACTTCCTGCTAAGCTGTAGCGTACACCACTGGGAGCTTAAATGACTTTGGGCGGCCACAAACATTTAGCACAAGGATTTTTATGACTCACGCACTGAGGTTTGGTAGTTTTGGAAATGGATACAAACGTGCGAGAGATTCAATTCGGTGGAAACATTTTCAGTGATAGTTGGGCACATTGTGTTTCTAGAAGAGGGCGGATTTCATTGGATTGCACATCTCTGTTTCAAAGGGATAACACGCCCGCTGTGATCTAATGGGCCAAGCGCGGTCTTACATACACAGACCTCTTCAGAGCGACGGCTCAGCCAGCACGTCTAATGTTCTTCCACAGACAACAGCCCCAGCTTTCAACGGTGTCTTTGTCTGAGGTCCTTCAAAGCCAGGAGGTGTTATATTCAGATATTAATCATCAAGCATTTCTTGGTTTTGCTATTTATTTTAAGTTTAAATGTACGGAAATAGCTTGCAAGACTACTTCTGAGCTTTCTTTCTTTCTTTCTTTGTGTCGAGAATCATCCAAATGCACATGTTGCCTGAGAGGAGGAGGTAAGGAGGAGGAGGAGGAGGGGATGGAGAGGGAGGGGGAATCAACCTCCTTCCTCACAAGGAAGTTTTTCCAGAGGTGTCTAGAAGGACAGTCCCACAGAACCCCAGCAATAGCCAATTTTTTTCACACTTGCCTTTCACTTCTCTCACTTATTTTCACTTCTCCCACTTTTTTATCTTGTTGTATTCATTATTATTTATTGATTTCTTATCTGTATTTAACGTGCCTAAATCTTTTCATATTAGAAGGAAAATTGACTCAAGACTTTTTTTGCACAAAAAATAAAAGTCTATGGCGTTGTCTCTTCAACCATATTTGGGTTATTTAGCAGTTCATTTGGTGCCCTAAGGAAATATATCAAATGTTTCATAGGACAATCAGTCTCAGTTGTGTGGGTCTTAAACAAGCGCACTGGGCTCAAAGTTATCAGTCACAGATGTTTAGCAGATTGAGATCACTTCACTTGTAACTTGATCTGCATGAGTTGCAACACTGCTACCTTGTGGCCGTCAGAGCTATTAGGAGACATTTAAAATTCTCACGGAACACAGTTGCAATCAGGATTTTATGTTGTCTGATAGAATTATGTTCACCTCTTTGAAAGATTAATTTCTTCCAGGTTGTCAAACTATGGCTGTCTGCCATGGTTGCTCTGCTGTTTATGCATTTTGATGGCTGGAAATGCGTGTGCAGTGTTGTTTTGAGGATTTCAAAATCAAATTATAGCCAGATGTGGTAGAGGCAACACATCACAGATAATACCCATAAGAGGTTAAGTGCAAACAATGCATACAAAAATCAGTTATACCATAAAGGTAACTCTCTCAAGTGAAGTCCATAACATAGGGAGGATTTTGTTAAGGTACCTTACGCTGAGTTTGCTTTTAAGGACCAACACAGAAGCATTTTGATATTGACCTGTGTTGGTTAATTCAGTTTTCCATTCACTGTCATGGCATCTGGGTGGAACACCTGTGTTGTAAACTCAAATGTATGACAAGCTGCTGGCATCTGGCTGACATGAAGATGTGAGAAATCAGGACAACAGAATATTCTCTTGAGGAGGGCAGTTTTTGTTATATAATTGTACAAATCATTACAGTGTGGAAGTCACATTGATGATACAAAACATAGATGTATAATTATTATTCTTCTGGCCGATGTAATTCACCTCACATGTTGTACACACTTATCCTACACAAAGACATGGGGACACGTCTTGGTCTGCACAGACAGATCACACGTGTTTTGCATCCAGATATTGATTCAACACATTGATCATTGATTTGCTTTGATTTTCTCAACAGCAGAACTATGCATAGGCTTGCATTAGTGACTGGGAGAGGTCTTGATTCTTTGGAATTTTCTCAGCAAAATGCATTGGGAATGGGCTTTTGAAGATGCTACAGCTGGCTCTACAACCAGCACATCTGCTTCTTTTCAACTCTGGGCAGGTTCACTGATGCAATTCCATGTATAAACATATTGTATGCTGTATCAGGGCCTAAATATCGTACCACAGCCAGATGTTATCATGATTATGAACTTCCAGAGATGAAAGTGAAGTACAAATCATGCCGTTAGATCCCATATTCTCCATGATACAGAGAACAGATACACTCACTTCTCTTTGTCACAGTAATCAGTGTTACTAGGTAATGACTTCTCAGTTGCTTGGTAAAAAGTTTGACATAAGAGAGAGCCAAGGATATACTCTAGAAAAGATGAGGTGACAGGTGAAGTTTAGCAGAGATTATGATGCTGTTCTTACTTCAACCAAGTATTGGCATATAGTACAAATGTATTGGCAAAGTATGCTGATAACAACAATGCTACATGACCACCAGAGGTTGCTCTCCTACAGTGTATGTTGTATCCTGCCCCACTCACTGCGAATATGGACATGTTTTTTTTGTTGTTGTTTTTTTAAACATGTTTACTTTACAGAAGGCATGATAGCAAAAGCATAGTCGTTAGCTGTTCCAAAATGCTACAATGACGCATGGCATCCCTAAAAAAAGGGCAATGCATTTCCTCAGGTGTAAGAAATTTCGTTCACAACTAGATGGCGATAAATACAAGACACATGTGCGGTATCGACACAAGTGCTGTGTGAGAGGAGTCCTTGGGCCAGATCCCCAGATTTGGCCCATCGGTACCAGCAGTAAGTCTCATTGTGTTTTTTGACAAAGTAAGACACTCTAGAGTTAGAAAATATGTGATAGCATTGCATTCAAGGTAGCTTTTTGTGTTTTATCAACCTGTCCATCCTATGGAGGAGTTATTTACAGTTGAGTAGGGTAAAAAATGAGATATCCCCACAAATAGATAATCCCCACAAAACTTCCTCCACTTACTATTTACATTAAGGTAAAATTTTTTTGTATTGCAAGTTTTCTGAAATGTCATGTATATTCATGTAAATGAGGCACTATACACATACACGCAATAATTCTTTGAATTTTGTCCTGTGCTGTAAGGGTAAACAAATGAAACATCCTAATCTGTATATTTCCTAGAAGCCTACACCCTGTAGATATGATTTAATGTGCACTAAGTCCCACCTTCTTCTACACCATGGACAATGCATAGTCCTCTATGGCATTTGCACTGTATTAAAATGCATTGATTCCCATGTACACCAATGGGGCTTTAATAGGTAGCACATTGTCCAAAATTGTCCATGTTAACATTTAGTTAATATTCAGCATAACTATGTTTGGTTGGTAGAGGTGCACTGTAAGCCCCCTAAAATTTATGCAAATCACATTCACATCACATTTTTCAGTGAATAATGGTTCATCTACATGTATGTATAAAGTATTTCAGAAAATTTGGAATACAAAAAAGTCTTGTTTCTATGTAAATAATCAACTGGGGGTGTACCCTGTTCACCCATGATATATCCCTCCATAAGCTTATAATGGGCATAAAGAGGGTGATAACACACACAAAGCTACCACCAATGCAATGCTATCACTCTAGGCTGGCACTCTACAATTCCAAAAATTACTATGTGCCTTACTGCCCTTAGATGGTACCGACTAACCCTCTGGCTCAAGGACTAGAAGGGATGAGGATAACAAATCCAACAGATTAACCATCTCAGTCATAATAAATCTGTTTCTATTCGTGAATCATTGTAAAATAGTGAATGAAGAGTGAAGGGATGTTTGAGGATGTTTGAGGGATGCTTTCCCCGGTATTTACGCAAGCAGTTGTGCGTTAGTATGCTATTGAGAGCAGCACACAACACCACACAAATCTTTTACTGAGCCTAAACATTTCAGGCAAGAAACCACCTCTTAGACAGTTTTCCTCATGGATCTCTTAAATTCTCCCTCAAGAGCATCTGTTTGTCCTCTATGTTGGCCTGACAGAAATGCAATTATGAGGTCTGTGTTTATGAGACAGGGCAGTCTGTCTTGTGAAGGACCATAGGTCTGGCTTAGGAGATAGCAGAAATGACCACACTACTTAGCTAGATGTATTGCTCTGCTATGAATGGACTATCTACCTGTTGAGGAAGAGTCTGGGATGTGTTGTTTGTGGTGTTCGCAAGCAAGAAGAAGTGGATCGGTTGATAAACCAATGTTTGGGTTTCATGTTTGGGTAAGAACCCTGAGATGACTCTTCAACAGGTCTTCAGTGACCCTGTGCATGTGTCAAACTGATGCACCTTAATCATTAAACACACTGTTTACGTCTATGATGAAAGAGAATACTACAGCAAACTTTTGTACAATATATGACAGAATAGATCTTAAGCATAAACATATTTAGATTGTGAATGAAATAATCTACACTTACACTTACCGGAGCCAATATTTTACCCCCAAAAAAATGCAAAAAAAGCAAATGTAGAATACATTTTTTACCCACGTAGCTATCTACATCTTCATTTTCATCTACACTGAATCAAGATATTGTGTCACTTTACAGGAATTAAGGGTGTGGTCTGAACTCTGCAGAAAGTATGCAGTGAGACACCAAAAGCATATGCAACACCGAAATTGGAAATGTATTTCTGAAGTCTTCAGCCTTCAGAGTATCATTAATATACATGTAAACCCTCTGCCAGCACTGAACATCAGCTGCTGATGTGACTGCAAGTGTATGGGAGGTTAAAGATGCCATGATAATATGATAATGATAATGATAATGAAAACATTCACATGAAAATGCAAAACTCTTTTCTTTCATTTTCAAATTATCAGTGCAATTATCCTGAAATGAGGGCAAGAACTATGTGAAAGCCAGAGCCAGAGAGAAAGAGTTCCACTGTAACTAGTGTATGCAAAGTAGCCAAGTCTCTGCTGTAAGGGACTTCAAGCAGAAGACTAGTGGGACCATGTCCATGCAATTCTACAGCAGGGTTCTCTCCAGATCCAGACTTTCTCAGTTCCTGTACACACTCAAACCGGCAACTCACAGCAGGACAAGGACTTGAGCAAACTAGCCAGTGAGCTAGCAAGAACAAATAAACAACAAATAAATATCACTCTGATTAATATGAACGACAGTGTCCACACTCCAAACTATTTACGACAACCACATGTCGTATCATTGGGATCACTCACAGTCACAGAGTGATTTTTAGAACAATAAAAGGTTGTTTGATGGAAATATTATTATGGCTACAGTTATCTTTTTAGCTATCGTTTCATGTATGAATGGCTCTCGACAGTAAATGGAGAGCAGTGGCTCTTTCTTGGTGGTACAGGCCTATAGTTTAAACACTTGACATCTAGGGGGCTCTGTGTTTTTTTTTCAATAAGTAACTGGCATCCATACTACATTCTGGTCCAAGTGCCCACAGGGACCTGGGTTTGACTCCAGCCCACGGCCATTTTCTGATCCCACCCAATCTCTTTTTCACACTTGCCTGCTGACTTTCCCACTTGCCTGCTTTTCATCGTCCTGTTTTTTTTAAGGCAATACTGCGATTTTTTTATTTCCAGGGCTCTACAGTGGCCATTTAAAAAAAAAAAATAGCAACAACATTGTACATTCTCACCAATCCATGTGAATGTAATTGTAAACCAAAGAATAGAAACCAGAGATTTTTGTGCGTTGCGCTGACTGTCAAACTGATAATAAACACAATTTTGATTTCATTCACTTTCAGCTTTGTTTCCTCGACTCGGTGTTTCAGATCCTGCAAGTGTAGTAACTGCTGAAGCTACGCTAGAGGCGGGCTAAAGAGCCTTCATTCACCCCGTAATGAGCCATTTAATCATCAAGTGACTATGAATGAACCAATGAACCAAAAAATGTTGCTTAGTGTGTCTTTAAAGAGCAGAAACATACTTTGAAAAAAGACTTGACATCTCAAGCCTTCTATTTTTTTATTTACATCTAGAGATTTTTGGAGCTTGTTGTATAGTTTTCAATTCCTTAGCCTAGGTAAGGGTTTTATGTCACCATGGAAATTGTCCACTGTGAATAACTGGCTCCCTTTAGAGGACATCTGGCAACACAGTAGGTGCCTAGAACAATGTTGCCCTTTGCCAGACATTACTTTTTATGCTAACCTCAGTTGACATTTGGAAACAAACAATTGTTCTCCATGGTGGGCTAAAAATATTATTGGAAGACACCATCTTAAATCAGATTACTCTCTCAAGGTCACGCATAAACACAAATTGTGACCTGTTTGTCAGATAACTTCACTAGGCGAAAAAGAAGAACTGAATATCTAGGAATGCACCCTAAGCAAAATTCTGTGTGCATGTGTGTGTGTGTGTGTGTGTGTGTGTGTGTGTGTGTGTCAGCGCTTCGATTTCTACATTTGCAGGGTTCTGGGCAGTGTCTTAACTGTTCCTGACACAATTTTTTTTCCTGGAAAGAGATCTTGGAGCATACCCCTCAGGTTTTCTAAGGTCATGACCCTAAGTGCTTCTATGATAACTGAAGGCAGTTTCGCTTTCACTAGTTGATCTTTCTAGTTTTGCTTCCTTTCCCTCCCTCATTTCCTGAGCTTCTTCTTCTAGATGGCATCACCACTGACCCTGCTTACTCCTGTCTTTATACAGCGATTATACAGTGTCGTCTGTTGGCCAGCACTGTATCTTCTATATACAGTACAGCCTTTTTTTTTTAATTGCTGGAAATGTGTGGCTAAAATTGGATAAACTCAAATACAAAATTGCTGGGAGACTCCAATTAGTTTGTAGCGAATCACTATCAATTTAGGTTATTATTGAAACGACATGAAAAACTCTTCCGTCCAATAGAGGCTGTCGGTGCGCCGGGAGCAAATCGACGCATTGTATTTCACAAACCCCCCTTAATTCACCCCGACCATCATTTAAATGGGCGGTACAGAAGGGCTGAAAATCATCCGGTGTTGTTTAGCGCTGAAATTGACAGTCCTCGTGTCTCGTATTTCCATTCAGCACATTAAATAGCCAAAACAAGTATTACAGTAGGAACAAATAGCCCGGCTTTGCGACTTTTAGGCAAGTAGTACAGGAAGCATGGGAAAAGTTGAAGGAGGAATGAAATGCGTAAAATATCTTCTTTTTATATTCAACTTCATATTTTGGGTAAGTCTTCATTGTTATGCAGTTCGTTGTAATATTTTGTGTGTGATGTACTAGTTGAAATTAGTGAATAGAAGTATTTTTTTAACCAAAGCCTGTTTTATGTTGAACGTCTGAGCAAGTGCATGTCGATGGAGGACGGTATATATTGTACTGGCAGCTATTGATACAGCTCCAGTGAAGGTGCTGCTTTGCAGGAACCGTGTAATTGTAGTACCTGTTTGTTCATGTTTATGCCGTGAAACGTCGGCGGTACTCCTCAGTCCATTTTAATTTTAGTGTGTGAATTGTGCTGATTCTGGAAAGGACGGCAGCGGGGAGGGGGGGGGGTGTTGAGTCCGGGCTCGTCGAGCTCAAATCAGATTTTCCATTGAGGAAAATCCGCCCCTTTTTCCTACATGAAGCGTGTTTTGAAAAGGAAAGGCAGACTAGGCTAGGGGCAGCATGGAAAACCAACTAAGCACTTGGCTCGGCGCTTTATGGGTGTATTACCCTCAACGACTTGATTGAGAAATGAGGCAAGTGTCGACAAGGCCATTAGAAATAGGAAAAGAAATACCTTAATTACTTTTAACTGAACTGGAGTCTTACAGCATTTGATTTGTGCAGCAAATTGTGTATTGAAATACTAATATTCTTTCCATTTGTGGAAGCATTGCTATTGTTGCACCTTAGTGCTAGGCTGCTATCCTGATATCCATATATGCATAGACAAAAGTTGCATGTCACCAGTGAATGAACAAGGACATGATTTCGCAAATTGTGTTTTCTGTTGTTTTTCTCAACTAAGCTGTTCTCACTTCCTGTCTGCTTTCAGCATGTTGCACCTGCACCACGGGGACAGTTGACCCTCCATAATCCTTGTCTGTCCCCTGTGATTTAGGGCTTCTGTGACATTCAGCAGTTGCTAGGTGTACATGTCAGGTGCCCTACAACTCAACCCCATAGGAGTGATGAGCTGACTGGCAACGAGTCCTGTTGCTAGGCTGTGATTAGAGATGTGCATGAACTGACAATTGAGAGCTGTTGATGCTTTCTAAGGATGTATAGATTTTAGATTTTTACTTTCCGTTATAGCATCTGTGTTCTGAATTAAGTGTGGGAAAGCCATTGTAAAGCCAAGACAAAAGAGTAGCCTTGATTCCACATAGCCTGTGTACACTGGTAGCCAGGCCCTAGCAGTTCCAAGCTGATGTTACTATAGTAAGAGCTCATGATAGCACGTTTTAGTGTCTTCTGCAGCTTGTGGCTTCACAGGGAGTGTGTGAAAGCACACTGACACAGTTCGTCAACATTGGCATGTGGTTAGGACTAGTGAACATGTGTGTGTGTGTGTGTGTGTGTGTAAGAGAGTGTGAAATCCAGCAGGCTTCCTAACAAATAAAAGCAGGGATAAACAAGGCTTTGTGAAAGATTGACATGGGTGCTGTGGTGTGTGTGTGTCCGTGCGCGTGTGTGCGTTTGTGTGTGTGTGTGGCAGTAAGCTAGGGAGAGAAACAGTTGGCATGATCCTGACCTAAATAGATGGGTTAGCGGGAAAGAAAAAGAGCTGCTAGGAGAGACTCATCATGGTTGCCTCCATCGCCACTGACTGCCAGGGTCACTCTCCAAACCCACCCCATAAAACCATACAGGCGTTTCTAATGCAATTCCTGTATAATATTTCAATGGCACTATGTTGTGTTGTTATTGTTGTTTTTCTAGTAGCATAGAATAGCCAAGTTTATTCACACAGTTTTGCCATGCAAACAAACACAACCTTCCTTAAATCTTATCTGAATTGCTGAAGACTCATTACTGTCTGCGCCTCGTTTGTTCACTCTAATGGACAGAGGCAGAGTATTGAGTGGGGGAGGGGTGGTCCTTGGCGTACTGTTGCCCTCAATCAGATACAATAGCAGCACATTCTAAAGTAAGCCTTGCCCACACAAAGGTTGACTGGTTCTATATCCCCTAAATGCAGAAGCAAAGGCTGATTATTGGCTGTATATACCATCCTAAGAATTGATATATTGATGCCATCCGTCTTATATTTGCCTCATATCTTAGAACTTGATTGCATGGTCAGAGCTGATTTATTGTTTGTGTGTGTGTGTGAGCGTGTGATTGAAATATTAAAGTGTTAATCACTTATCAGCACAGTATATATATATATATATATATATATCATACAGGTACTCTACGAGAAGGAAGGGTCACTTTCACTTCAGTGATTTTGCCAAATAAACAGACAGGCCAATAATAATGATCTACCTGCAGTATTTTTGTACAGCAACCAAAGCAATTGCCATTTAACTTACCCTTACCCTATCTACCCCCAAAATAACAAGTACTATGTCCAGTGTTGGGGATCTATACAGCTCTGTACCTTGACACGTGAAAAGCCCATGAAAATGTCCGTGGTTGGTGTCAATGTGTGATTGGAAAATCTGTCAGTCAGTCTACAATAAAGTGACCTTAGTTCTTTCAGGAAAAACATTGGTTGGTGTGAAGACATTTTGTCTGTTTGACCGCCTCGGGTGCACTTGTCACTGCTCTGTCATTCCTCAGACCCCGCTGGGTGTGCACAGCAGACATCATTGCGTATGCACCTGCTTCCCATATATATTTTGCACCTACATAACACCTATATTGCACCATGCACCTATATATTTTGTCATGCAGCTCCATTAGAGAGGCAAGCATAGAGCCCCATAAATCTTTAATGATATTGTCAGGCACTGTCAGTAGAGCAGAGGAAGAAACAATAGACAGGAAACCATTAACTCTGGGACCCTTCACTGGAAGTCTCTGGCCAGTGTCAAGACTTCGGGAGGAGGAGGAGGCGGAGGTGCTGGAAGCAGGATCGGCTGCCAGGGAGACAGCCACTGAGCCAGAAAATACCCCAGCTCACGCTGGGGTCTGTCTCAGCCGCTGCCTAACCACAAAGTTTCTTCAGTATTAGCTATCTGATGTGTAGCATTAGTGGACCAGGAGCTGGACTGTCTGGCCTTGGATAGGTGCTTCACTCATATTTCAGATAGTTCAATGCAGAAAACAGAATTCTGTCTTCACATGTTTAGCCTGTCTAGACTATTGTGTGTTTGCTATTAATTATTTATAAATCATTGAATCTGAGGCATTTCTGAGTTTGCCATTTTCTTAAATTGCTCGGCCTGCAATTAAATTGGAAAAAAAAAAGAATCTCATTTCATGCAACATCTGCACACAGATTGTGATCTGTGTAGAATTGACTGCACTTTAAACACGAGGCCTGAACTATCTGTAAAAATCTGTATTGTTTTGCATGCTTAGGAGATGGAGAAGGTGGGAGGGGAGTAATTGTGTGCTATGACTGCTACGGGGAACCCCATGTACTTTGAATGGATGGAGCATTAGGCCTGGAACAGTCTGTGGCGGAGCATGTTTGTGCCCCCACAAACCCCTCCTTCTCGCCCAGCTCACAACAAGAATGAGAGCCCCCCCCCCTTTACACACACACACACACACACACATACACACACCACTACAACCACCACCAGCACCACCATCTATTTTCCTGCCCTTTGAACTGTCCCACAAATTCACCCTCTCCCTCCCTCCATCTCTCTCTCACTACCTCTATCTTTCCACTCACACATACAATAAAAACAAAGGCAATCAAAGGAACTAATCCTCCATGCTCCAGAATACCAGGGAATGTGGAACAATGTGGAAGAGCACAAAAGAAAAATGCTTTGGAACAATGAGGAACTGTGGGAGTCACTGATCCAAGCATTAGTCACGGAACGAAACCCGTTTATTATGTGCAGCATTTTTCATTGCCACTGACATACCCAGTCCAATCCATTTATCTCTTTTCTTTTTTTCTCTCCTGGAGATTTTCCCTTTGAAGTCACGACCACATTTCTCCTTCTCTGTCAATATCTATCATAACAGGTTTGAATTACTTTGGAGATTAATTGCCTGAAAATCTGAATTATTGTCTTTTTATTGTATGTACATTGTTATGTAAATCTGTGTTGTTTTCTCATGTGGTTATTCATCTCGACAGGCTCATTCACAGGCCATTGTATGAGTACCTGAGTTGACAGGTGGCACTGACAGCTGTTGATGTTTTCTCCTAGACCTCCTCTTTAGCTGTCAGACATTATTTAACCTGCTCTTACAACACAGCCAGCCACCACTGATAGATATTATATTTATATTATATTGTATATAGCGACTTACAACTTGTCAACTATCAATTGTTCAGGCCCAGTCTCCCCTAGAGCTACTTAGGGTTAAGTGCCTTGCTCAAGGGGACAATGGTAGCAGCTGGGATTTGAACCCACAACTCTTCAGGCTACTTGCACACTAGCCAGGTTCCTTAACCACTACGCTCACAACGCCCATAGATAGTTCCTCTTTCAGCAGGCTGGATTCAGCCCATAGCCAACTGCACTGGTTCCTTTACTGTTCCCCAAGGCTGACTTTTCTCCATCTCTCAGGTGTCTAAATAAACTGTAGGATTGTGAGACCCAAACCAGCCTTTGTTTGGTCTGTTCTTCCTTCTAGCCGCCGGAGAAAATGGGTTAGTCAGATGTCGGCGTTTGAGAGTGTGACATCATTAGTTTGAACCGAGATTACTCATAATGTTGTTTGCGGTGCCCACACGTATAAAACTAATGCTGGCCTCCACCTCCATGTCTCCAAATTAGTGCCATGAAATTTACGTGGAAATTTCCTCAGTAACACAATCCGTTTAAATGTGCTATGAAACCCTGTTAATAAAGTTAAAAGGGCACACGTATTTCCATACATGTAAGGAAAGAATTCTGAAAACCACGCCAAGGTCTTCTTTGTCCAGAGAAGCATGGCACTGCCCTGGTGCTCTGTAACTCTCATCATGTTGTAAAGAGGGAGCTCGGAGTGTGTTGTGTTTTGGACTTACAAGCAATGTTTATTGTTTCATTTTTAAAGTGAAGTGCTTGGCTTGTTGGAAGTGTTTGGTGTCCTGCATGTGTCTGTATGTGTGTGTGTTATTTGTGGTCATTTTTGGCAGTAATGAAGAGTTGACGACCATGAATGTACTGCCTGTACATTATTGTCAGTATCCTACTTTAACATATAACATGTATAACATGAGTATAACATGTACACACACAAATGTACACATGTACATACATTCATGCTCTCCCTCTCTCTTTCTCACACACACACACACAACCAGCTATGCCAGTTGTGTGTTCCGTCTCATTGTCTCATTGTCAGACAGTGGCTCTTTTGTCTGCGCTCTGAGGTACAGACCGGGTCATTGTTTTCCTGCAGTGAGAAGGAGGGACCCCACTGGGGAGAGGGAGTGGAAGAGAAGGGAAGGGGTCTAGGGTGGGGTGAGGTGAAATGGGATGGGCTATAACACCAGAGCGGGATGAGAGAGGAGGGAGTCAGGGTTAGGGATGCTGGATGATGAGGCAGGCAGATTGGGATTGGCAGCCACCTGTGTAAATAAGTTGCAGAAGGCCTTGCAGGATGTACTCTTAACAGATTTGTCAAAATTCATTCTAGCATCTGTCAAATCTGTCTGTTTGTTTGATTGATGGCATTTAACCATCTTAGAATTTGATACTGATCATGCAATAAGGTATACCTTGTGTTTTTCATTGAATCTGTCCAATGACCTTCATTATCTACTTGCTTTGTGCTACAGAACACATACATAGTTTTGAAGTTGTGTTCTCAGGGTCAAGCACATTGGACCTACAATACTGCTACAGTCTCTTAGCCTTCTGTAACCTCCACTGTGACTTAGATAACTGTAAGTTTAAAAGGCTTAGAAGCCTGATGGTCTCCATGCAGTCACTCCACAGCATCAGAAACATGGGTTTGGTTTTCTAACATGTTGCATCCATACAGAAAACATCCCACTTTCAATAAAAAGCTTAAACGATTGGAAGAACCAATCAATCTATGAACATAATGGTCAAAACAGACACTAAAGATCTTTGTATGGATAAAAATATATACAGTATAACTCTACATAGAGTAAAACACAATAAAGGTTCTAAAACTGGAACATGGTTAACAAAAGAAATCAGAGTAATTATCTTCTTATATATGTCCATTCGTATTGTGTCCTCTGCCATTTGAAATTAAAAGTGACATAAAATTGCCTTGTAAAATGTTAATTGAGGAAGGGATGAAAGAGTCTATCACCAACCAGAGACTTTTTAATAGGAGTGTTAGCAAGTTAATGTATGAAATAACATTATTTTTAGCCTTGTTTTAGTAGAAGAATACCTCTTTATGATGTAAGTTTGTGTGTAGGCTACTTTAAGTGTGAATCATCCTTGAACTAGAGTTACAGTAACCCCTAAGTTTAGATCCAAATACTCAGTGGTGCGTAGCATGCTAGGTTGTGAACAAGTCCATTCCTGTTTGGGCTTGACTGTGAGAGATGTGAACTCTCTGGTACTTTTTCCATTGCTGCATGCTAAATTTATACAGTTTAACATTCTCAGCAAAAAGGTGTCAGGTCTGTGTGAGCAGAAAGTTTGCCCATGTTGAGATATGGCTTATCATCACAAAATGTGGAATTTTAAGCATTTTTTGAACAGCCTTTAAAATTGCTTAAATAGCGTGAAAAAATCCTGACCATCAACACTTCATTTCCATTTTTAAAAAATGGCTTGGAAGGACATAAAGACGTCTCAGAATATATGGCTCTCAAGCTGAGCAGAGGAGGCCTATTTAAATGTTTTAAATTCTTTCCTGAAACCTTTTCATGTAGTTGTGCATTAAGCTCTGTGGCAACCAAAGTGAACGCTATTCATTCCTGCAACTGACAGAGTGGCAAGCCTCCAAACTTAAACGATTCAGTCAACGGAAAAATCAGATCCTTAACATGAATTACAGGGTCGAACCCATATTGCATTTCATAACAAATTCGCATAAAAAATAGTAGCCATTTCAAATATCATGAATGATTTTCTAGCATTCTACCCTTTAGAACTGTCTTTTTCAAGACCGTTTTACTCAGTTTGGATTTATTTCTTTCCCAGAATATACAGCAATATCCATGGACTAAGGCAAACTAAGCATATCAAAATAGCAAAAGAGTAGTCACAAGTGATATATATGTGCCAAACACTGTATTGTACAATTGTGCTGCATGTTTGTGTTCCCCTTGCAGTTGATGGGCTCTCTGGTCCTGGCTGTGGGACTGTGGCTGAGGCTGGACCCGGAGGTGATCTCACTGCTCAGTGAGGATAGAGCCCCAGTCACCTTCTTCATTGGTGAGTGAGTAGTGGAACAGAGCAGCAACACTGGGCCTCTGAATCTATGTATTGTTGTGGGTGTGTTGGGCTTTCATTTGCCAACTGCTCTAATGAAGTAATTTACTCCAAGATTTTGCATTCAACAATGTTTTCTTATCTAGTATTTCTTTCATAATAACAAAATCTACACACAAGAAGGAGCATTCTAACCTTTCAGAAGTGACTTGTTAGAGCATAATGCATAAATATTGCAATTATATCAACTCTGCAGTTGTACAATATCACAAAATTTATGTCATCAATCTTTTAAATGGGACTTTATGAACATTTAGCAGATATTGGTGAATGAGACCCATTGTGTTTGTAATCATTCGTAATATTTGTAAATACATTGGTTATTAGCTTTATAATTTTCAGTGCATGTGAAAAATGTTGTGGTTCAAGCATATTAAATGCATTGCTCCATCTCTGAATAACATCAATAAATATGTTCCCTTGTTAAAAAAAACTCTCATTCAGTCACACCTAAATTTCCATGACCCCACAGGCCACATGTCTCTCATTAAGCTGCATGAAAATAGCTGTTTCTCTGCAAAAGAGAAGCGGAGGAGGCTAAGGAAAAAAAATATCAAGCAACAAGCAATCCTTAGAACGACATGTAGATGTAGGCCTGGGTGGCGCAGTGGAAACCTTCCCACCCGACGGCTCCAAGGCGTTCTGTGTGGGTTCCGTTCCGTCCTCTCGGGTTGCTGAGAGGCACGGGGGTTGCCGTGGTTAAACACACCACAGACATGGCCCCGACTTGCCTCCGGCGTCTGTGTGGCATTTAGAAAAACAGGAAACTGGGGGGTCTGTCGATATAAATACACAAGTGTGTCTGTGTGTGTGTGTGTGATTGTGTGTGTGTTTTGGGGTGGGTGGGTTGAGGTCATCACAGGGCTATTGCCTGTGGCACAGAGATGAGGCTGAACTGAAAAGGCAACCTGTGTGGCTCCTTGCCTGCCCCCAGACCCCCTTCCTAAGCCCTGCCCAGCCCAACCCAACCCAACCCGAATCGAACCCAAGAGACAGATGGTACTTCAGGGAGTAGCAGACTTAGAGCGAAGACGGTGCAAAAACTGAAAAAAAAAAAACTGTACACTGTACTACAACTGCTGCAACATTGGGGATAACAAAACTAGAAGTGAATAGATAGACTGTTTGCCTTTTTGTTTCCAGCTATCCTCTTCATCAAGTGTCAAAACTCAGATGTAAGATTTTTTTTTTTTTAATCTGATGTATGTTAGTTGATGACACATAGAGGTGGGAGTTGATGTCATCCTAGACGGAGGATGGAAAATGCTGGGGCCTAAAAAGAGTAAGCTGTGAACCCACTTTGATCCCTTGCAGGCATGCAGAGAAGATAGATGTGTTGCTTTCACCCCTCAGCAGCTGTGCTGTAGTGTTCCACCCCAGAGTAGAGATCACAGCAGTAGAGGTTAAATGAATTACAATGATGGTAGCCCTTGACACCTTCCCAAAGTCAAGTTTAGATCCATAGTGTTTTTATGATAACATTCAATTTCGAGTCCATCTCAATGACCAAACAAATTCACCGAACCAGTTCCTGAGTCATGACAGCAACTGACCATGACTTGTGATGGCTGAGAGGAGTTACATTTACATTTATGCATTTAGCAGACGCTTTTATACAAAGCGACATTTGTCAACTATCAATTACATCAGGGCCAGTCTCCCTTAGAGCAACTTAGGGCTAAGTGCCTTGCTCAAGGGCACAACGGTGGCAGCCAGGATTCGAACCCCCAATCTTCCAGGCTACTTCCATGCTTCCAGGAGTTGAACAGATTGACTGAATGTGGAAGAGTGGAATGTACTTGACACTGTAGTCTTCTCTGGCGTCTCTGCACATCTCAGCAGGATGCAGTGGCTCGTGTCTGTGCACCCTCTACATATCTCACACTTCCTCTGCGCCTGTCAACGCTGAGGTCTACAACATGGCACTACGTGTCAGAGGGCTTGCGTCACCTTTCCGCTCTAGAGGGTGAGGTGCTGACGCATCAGCCTGAAAATGGCCCTCTGATAGATATGCCGTTAACCCTTAGGTGAGCCGGTTATCCAGCTGTGTTGACTTACTTAGCCTGTTGGAATCACGTTGGACACTTTTGCCATGTTCTTTTGCCAAATCTCAGTTGGATGCCATTGTTACTCCAAATGCTTGGGAGAGAGAGAAAGAGAGAGAGGGAGAGAAAGAAGAAAAGAGAGAGAGAGACAGAGAGTTTGTATGTTAGTCCATGTTTCAGTACGTATGTGTGGACTGGTGAGGGGTCTGACACTCACTTCACCTACTCACGACAGCAGCACACTCAGACAAAACAACAGAGTTAGAGATCAGCGGCAGAGTACCCGCTCCACGGTCACCATGGCGACCATGTAAATATTGTCTGTCTGTGGCTGGCAGGGTTACTGGTGTAGGGATGACACAAGATGGCCTTCCAACCCCTCACTTGTTTTAGTTTCCTTAGAGGTTTAGTCATCCAAAATGCCAGTGCTTCCTTATGAAATCAGTCTGCAGATTGTTGGCAAGAACAGTTCCTTAAGTGCATGCAATGGATGCCTTGCAGACTATAACTGTACTTCTGTAAACTTAACACTAAACCACAACCTTAAAGAGCAATGTTTCTTGTATTTATTTTAAAAATCCTAAACACTTTTGTACTAGGCAGAAAAAGACTCAAATAGCTGTTGATTGAGCAAGATAGAATGGAGATCCCCTCATTTCTGACACTGGATCCTACTGTTGTATGTTGTAGCGTCACTAAGAGTTTGAGAGGCCTCTTCGCCCCCAGGGTTATTGTACTTGTTTTCAACCAGAGAACCAGAGAACCAGAGAAAATGCCTCAAATTCACAGAATGGAAATATGCTCTCTCTATGAAAGGTTCAAATTCTTCTCTCCTAAACCAACTTCAGATCCATTGAAAAAGTCTTTAGAGATTTCAGTAATAGACTTTTGTGGTCTATGGAATATATATTTTTCTGTAACATCATGTCAGTCTCAGTCAGTATCTGTTCAATAATTCAAATCATCAGCCATTCTTTGTGAAAAGCTGAACTCATCATGCAACCTTCTCTGATTGCGCTGCTAAAAGAATGGATTAAATCATTTTTTTCTTTGGACAATATTGGAGTGTAGCAAGATCATAGCACCAGTTGACGTAGTCAGATAATGGAAGAAAACAGGCAGGACCCTGTGGAGCACTGCCCACCCTACTCAGCCCACAACACACCCCCCTCGACCCCCCCAGCCCGATGCTGAGATTCCCCCACGGACAACAGAACAACAGCACCAGCAGACCCCCTGGTGGCCTCATTACACCTGGGTAACAAGAGATGCTGCAACTACCAGGCCCCAACCCTGCTAGCTCCTATCTCATACACATGCCCCCCCACACACACACAGACACACACACACACTCCCAGAAACAGGCACTTACAGCATCACCAATAAGTCAGCTCACTTTAGTAGCCAATGGGATTGCCTGGATAATTTCAGGTTGTCTGTGGTTGCCATGTGCTTGTTGCTATGTTCTGGCAGTCTACGCACACCCCCACCGCCCCACCCAGCTCTCCCAGTGGCAATGAGGAGGATAATGAGGAAATTGGGGACCAGGCTTCTTGACATCATCCCTGACACCGGTGTGACCTCGTCGCTCCCTGGCAGATGTTTCCATGTCCCATCGTATTTTTATCTTTTGTCCCAGTCTAATAGAGAAACCAGTTAGATCATGCTGCCTCCTGCTGGAGTGTCTAAGCACTGCAGAGTGTTTTGTAAAGAAAATAAGCCTATAAAATATAAGTGATTGATGTTAGGCTTTATTGTTTTCTTTCAGGTGTGTACATCCTGATTGCTGCTGGAGGCTTGATAATGCTTGTGGGGTTTTTTGGATGCTGTGGGGCCGTCAGGGAATCCCAGTGTCTTCTGGGGCTGGTAAGTCAAACCTTGAGAATGGGAGCTTCATTGTATTAATGTTATAGTAAGCTGTAACTGAATCTGCATAATTTTATAAGTAATTATATTAATATATTAATTAAGTACTTAAGTAATTAAGTACTTGCTTGTTTTTTTCACCCCAGTTTTTTGCCTCTCTCCTGATCATCTTTGGAGCTGAGATTGCTGCTGGAGTGTTTGGATTCTTGAACAAAGACAAGGTAAATAAGCCCTGAACTCTCATAAGAGAGTTTCAAGATTGGCCGATTCATACCAGTTACCAGCAGTTTTTAAAGGCATACCAGGCAAGACTGCAATTTTTAACCTCTTGAGCTCTCCCTGCAGTCACAGATTTTTGAAAAAAAAAAAAGAAAAAATAGCAACAACATTGTACATTGTCACCAATCCATGCGAATTTGTATGCAAACTGAAGACTAGGAACCTGTGCTGATGTTCGTAGTGCTACGTTGACTGACAAGCTGGTAATAAACACGATTTCAGTTTCACTCAGTTTCAATTTCCTTTTCACCACAAGTGTAATAACCCCTAAATCCACGCTACAGGTGACTGAGAGAGCCTTTGTTATGAGCCCTTTTAATCATCAAAGTGACTATGAAAGTGGTGCCTGATGTGCCCTTAAGGTTGCAGGGCGTACGATTAGGGTGGACTTTGGCATTTAGCCACAGTCAGTTTAGTAACTCCAGCTTTAAGGGTCATTCTTAGTCAATTAGATTTTTTTTTACAAAGCTTAAGCAGTTTTTGTGTTTTTTTTGGTTGCAGATCATTGAGGACATTCAAAATTACTACAGCACCTCCATCAAGGAAAGCAACAACAGCACAATAATCCAAAGCTACAGAAAAGTTGTGAGTAATTCATCCTTTTGTCTGTTTGTGCCCATGTTTATGTAAACAAGGGTCCCTCATTTCTTGTCGTGAGAGAGTTGAAAGAGGAACAGTGGCTTTTTTTACATATTTACTACAGAGCTCCCCCTTACAGTCTCTGACTCTTTGTAACACACACCAGGGTCTTAAATTCACACCAGTACATGTGGATTTATTTACAAGACAAAGAATACAAACTAGTGCTAACTGTCGAAGAGCCGTGTTGATTGACAAAGCAAAAAACAAACTTTCACAAGGCTCAAAGTGAGTTAGTTAGAGTTTAGATGAAGGCTGAGTTATTTGTATTGAGCTGGTACACCACTGCAAATGGTGTGTCACTCTCCCTCCAAGCTGTTATATGGGGGAAAAACTATATAGTTCTGCTTTTTAAAAAGTTTAAAACTAAAGAGGCCTATATGGATTAGGACAGTATGGGATCAAGTAAAGGTAGGATGGTACCAGTGGCCCTGTACCAGCAGGGGGCTCTGAAAGACCAGAAACACTGCATTATTGTTATTGGGTGCCAGATGTTTTATTCTTTTAGGGAACCCAAAAATATGTTGAGGAGACACTCACTCAGTTATTGGTGAGCCTTGGGGAATATCAGCTATGGAACTCCAGGGCCATATGGCCTAATGCTTAACAGCCAAATTGAGGCCCAACAGCAGCTGCTGAACACCACTCACTTTTTCATTTGCCTATTTGGCAGTCTGACTAGTTGTGTGATGCCCCCTACTCAGTGTCAGTTGATTAAAAAAAATAGCTGATTTATGGTATTGCGCTACAGTGATATGATACAGTGGTATCAAATGCGACAAAATTCTCCCCATTGTATTTACCACATATTCTGATGAAGGTATTTTGTATCATAATGCCCTGAGAAATTATATGATATACTACCTAGATCACAGATTAATTCTAACTAATTATAACTTTAAGGCTGATCTTACTGTCTGATTGTCCATTTGTTGTTGTTCTTATATCAATCATCAATTCTTTTCCCTCTGTAGCTGCATTGCTGTGGTACCAAGAGTTCCCTGTGTTTAGACAAAGGCACAAAGGTAAAAACGTCCTTTTTGACAAGCATATCTCTTTTTGGTCTCTATCACGTCTCATACATTGTCAGATCTCACAACAATGTCTTTCTTTGTTTTCTTTTGTTTCCTTATGTTTTTACTTCAGACCTGTGACATAGCCATCAATGAGTTTTTTAACACCAAGCTCTTTATTGTGGGCTACGTTGGAATAGGAATCGCTGTTGTCATGGTAAGCAGCTATTCCCAGTAATCTCCCTTCTTTCCTTTTTTGTGGAGGAAAGCATCCAAACACTGGCATTTGTAAAGTTAAGAGTGCTTCTGAAAGAAAACCTAAAAAAAGACCTTTGGTTATCGCATTTACAAAATCAAGTTCCAATATAGGTCAAGCTTGAATATGTTACTGTCCACTAATGTAACCTCTTGACCCCTACAGATTATCGGTATGATCTTCAGCATGGTTCTGTGCTGTGCGATACGGAACAGCAGAGAGGTGATCTAAACCACTAGCACTGTCACACACCACTCCACCCCACCTCACCCTATCCCAAGACCTCTGACTCTGCCCTCTACTCTTGTCGGATGATCACAAGAGCCTTGCCAGAGAGCCCACCAGCATGAAAGATCCCCAATGGCCATCAGAGGGACAGAGGCCGTCCTTTTTCTACAATCTTAAGACTAGTGCTTGCTTTAGATGGCTCAAAGCCACCAGCACCTTTTCTAACATGTTGTTTTGGACTGGATTAGAGCATGGGACTCTTCTTTTGTTTTTGGTTGTTTTTTTTACAATTATATTGATGTAATGTCGTATTTATGGACTTTTGTTTGTTTGTTTGTTTGTTTTTTGGTTTTGCATTCAGATACACCACTGACTGATTTCAGTCTCTGAAAACAGCCACATATCTACACTTACTACAAGAGTCACTGAAATAACTGTGATGTTTTATTCCCATCCTTGGTTATGGCGTTACAGCATGCCAGTGAACAGAGTTAGACATTCATTCTCCTCTATTTCTGCATCCCTTTACTTGGCCTCACATGTCAGTTTAAAAATATTATGTAATGTGAAACCATGAAGTATCTTAGGTTCCACTGAGAAATATGATTGGTTGAGAGAGCAGTGGTTCTTCTGAGCATAGAGACAGATACACAATTGTACTGTACATACATGTGTAAAGACAACAACATACACATTGTTTCTCCCCTTGAATTTACCAACCAGCCCAATGTCCTGTAACCATGTCTGGCAAGCATAATGCATAATCTGTGGTTGCATAAGGGCGGATCATTTTAACCTCTTCTCCATCTGTATAGTAAATATAGTGTCTGCTGAAGTATATCAGACCCTGATAATGCAGCCTGCATGTCTTATTTTACATCTGAATGGGTGTAACTTTGCCCAGGTTACATATGCTGAGTACACTGTGCTTGTGAATCTCTCTTTATGTGATAGTCATAATTTATCTAGACTGTATGTCTTTGAGTCTTCATACTATATCTAGCTGAATTAGCTTCAGGGTTGTAACCCTCTTACTCAAATGGCACATCTGTCTGTGCCTTTTTATTTACTTCACAACAGTCCCCATCTCCAGTCCGTCCTCAAACCATCTTTCCAAAAAAAGGAAAGACATGTTTGTATAGAGCTGTTTGTAAATTTTTTGTGAATGTTGTTCTTTCTGTTGCTTATGTGTGAGGCTATAGTAGGTAGGTAATGTACTGAGTGAAACAGTAGTTGCAGCTTAAGGCCAGTGTAAAGTAAATAGTGTTGGATAGGCTAATAATACACAACGACAATGTCCTTTTTTAGAATGTGCCTTTTGTTTTTAAAAAAGCAGAGTTTTTAATTCTTGTTGAATTTCTCCACTCTGATCATTCATATTTCATACTGGTTAGTGAGAAAGATCATTTGGGCTTTTTGAAACATTAAGTGAGAAGGGAACAAGGTGAACAGTGAGATGACGCCAGAAGGTGTGGCTAACAGTACCTTGCATCCCAACTAGGTGCTCTTTGCATTAGAAAAAAATGGCTGATGATATGTTTGCTCATACGTCCCTCTGATAGGACTGCTTAGAGTCTGTAGAATAAGTTGTACTAAAGCACCTCCAGTCAAAGGTAGTGGGAAAAAGTTTGAATATGAAGTAATTACCATTAGAATTTGTTGTTTTCTTACAGAATTCCTAGGTGTTTTTGCTGTTATGCTTTCATACACTTGGCTGGGGATTCTTTTTAGCATGCAGAAGCTGGTGAGGCTGAGAAAGTAGCATATCTTTAAACAAAGGCTTTTGGTCATGAACCATGAGATTTTCTGTCTGTTGATTTCTTTACACTGTGCTTGCAAGAACATAAATGAAGAGATTTTTTTGTACTGTAAACTTAAAGCTGTAGGTATTTTCTATGTGTTAATTTATTTGATGAGCTCAAATGGCAATTACACTTCTCAGGAAGATCAGTGTACAAGAACCAATACATTTTTTGGAAGTTTTGAGTGTTGTGTGGTTGAATTATTACAGTAAAGTACTTAATGAATCTATAAACGTTACTTATTAATGGGTAAATCAGGTGGGAATAGATCAATAGCCCTGTTGTTTGAGGTCAATATAACATTGACCGAATAGCAAACCACCAGCTAACACCAGCCAACTAACTGAATAGGGCATAGGGAAGGGAAGCTGAACGTGAGTTTCTGTATCCCATTCAGTTAATGTTAGCTGCCGATTCGCTATTCAGTCTACATTATCATTTTTTCCCTACTGACAGCACTCAGTGACCTTGAACAACAGGGCTATGGATTGATTCACACCGGATTTTTTTGTTCTAAAATGTGAGTTACATACCTACGATTTCAAACAAAGTTTAATACCATTTAAGCTGTGTCCTAGTTGAGGTTGTGTGATGCAACCAGGTAGACTACATGACAGTATATTCCTTTTTACTCTTCATTCATCTAATATTTGCCATAATCATCGGTTGTAACTATCTGTTTTAGAATGTATGTATTTCATCGGCTGGAGGTGTTTCAAAACTTATATGACAAAATACTTTCATGAGTGTGTTGCTCATGCTTGTTGCTATAATCACTGCAGAGACTGATTCATTCAACTAGAGTGATTCTTTAAAGAGTAAATTTCTTTAAATACTAAGTGTGTGACAGAACTAGCATAGCTGTGTTAAAATAGTAACTGGCATCAGTACCTGTGAGAGTCTTCTAACATGCATGACAGACAGTGGTGCTCGGCATTGGTCTCAGACCTCAAATTGGAAGCGTTCACTTTTATGAAAGAGATGCTAGCCAGCTGCATTACTGATACTCTGCTAGTCTCATTTTAGCATCCCACTCTAAAGTATCAGGAGAATCTTTTAAGTCACAATACTAGGTCTAAGTCCAGGTGCAACAGCATTTTAAAAAGTTTTTCTGAAAATAATTCATAAATTGTAAGAGAAAAATTAGTCTAGTAATTCTGGGCAGTGCATTAATTCTTTTGATTCTTTTGAGATTTGAAGCATACTGTCTGTTACAGGGACTGAGATGGTAGCATACTTGGGGATCGCCCCCTCAGCTCAAGCATGCCATGTGGTGCTCATCTTTCCCCGCAGGGAAGTGTAGAGGTGAGCTGAGAGAGCTGGCGAGGCAGGAGAGGCCCATTAGTGGGGAGCTGCCAAGGTTTTACCTTTCAGGCCCACTGCATCGTGGGCACTTTTTTCTCAGTCACACGCCCACCATTCACCCAATATGCTTTAAACATTTAAAGGCACACACACCAGACCAGCAACATAGCCACGAAAACAGTAATAGGAAAATGTAGTTACTTTCTTTTTCTTCCTGATTCTCTCTCTCGGTTGCATCTCACGGTCAATGAGTCTGTATAAAATAGTCTGTAAAAATGTTTATTACAATGTTTATTATTCAATTAACCATCCATAAATGTGTGTGTGTGTGTGCGTGCGTGAGTGCATGTGTGAGTGTAGCTACTCATAAACACACACAACCGAGAGAGAGTGTCTTTTAATTCTTTCCATGTATATGAAATTCATGACACCAGTGGACACCCGGTGGACATTTTCCTTTACATTTGTCCAAATCCCACTGAAAAAAACAAGTTACTTAATGACATATCTGGTGCCATTACTCAACTGAGGCTGCATTCACTCTTTACATAAGAGTACACGTCTTTACAGATAGCTGAGTGTTCTATTTATAAATGTACGGTGAGTATAAAATGTTACCTTCCACCATGTTGTACTGTGCATCTTACACAAGATGAACTATGAAATGTCCATATTTCCATTCATAAGGCTGATTTCCTATGAACTCATTTATAAACACTGAATAAAAATTCTCATTTCTTAAATATACGATTTACTTACGATATACCACAATAAATATAAATATACCACATAGCCACAGAATTGCTTAAAACCTTCAAAGGGATACCAAAGAAAGACTTGGTCTTGTCACCAGGGCCGTGCAAAATTCAGAATTTCAGAATTGAATTAAATTCAAAGAATGAATTTCAATTTCAATTTTAATTGGTTCCACCCTACAGGATGTTAAATTGAATTGGAATTGGAACTACAGGAATTGAATTCATTGCAATTCAGAGAATTCATTCTTATCACATATCAGGGAGAATGTGATGGAGAAAACAAGGTATTCTGAAGCACTGAGGTCACAGCCATTAGTCATTACTATTATCATTATTATTTACAAAACATTTACAAGAATAAAACAAGTCAGAGTTCAGACAATTATTTGTTCATTGCCTTAATGCACTGCTGTCTCCAAGCTGCCAAATACACCACTTGGTTTTGAAACTGCCCCAGTTAAAGGAGCCAAATAAACTTTCCCTCTGGGTCCAGTACAGAGTAGAGCGAATGGACACGGAGCAAAGGAAAAATGAGGGAGCCATTGACTGAAAACTGCAACTCTGCATCTCTCCCAACATTGTTGTTTGCACCAGAGCTCTAACATGTTAAGACTGTTGATTTGTTTTACTCAATACGATAATCAATGCACTTGCCTTATAGCTGCCTTGGTCTGTTGTTAATATCCCATTAAAAACAATACGTTTCATGAGGTAGTCTACGAAGAGTAGAGATTAAAAGGACTTTGGCCCAAGACGAATTCTCCGACGCCAACGAAGTACACAACCTGCACGATGCCGAAGAGTGGTGCGATGATGAGTGCCCTGCAGCTGGCGCCCTTCAGAAAGGCGGCTGGACCCTCCTTCTGCATGATTTTACTGCAGAACAAAAGTTTGAAACAGCTTTGGTATGTTAAAAAGACAAACTACGTTCAACTACATTCATCATGAATAGTTTTTTTGTTGTTGTTTCTTTTACATTTTGGACCCGCAGCAGAAATCTTCACTTACCTCACACAGTCCACCACTCCACTGTAGGCTTCCTCAGATGAGCTCTTCTCCAGGGATTGAAGTCTGGTCTTAATCACTGAGAAGGAGATGCAGTCCATTAAGTACTTCTCCCAGGATACTTTTTATTTCATATTCTGTTTGTCTTCAATGATTAACCATAAAAATTACTCACCATCACATGGATTTACAGCCACAGCTGCAGTACAACCTGCTGCACAGCCAGAGAGGAAAGACCAGTAAAACGGAGCGTTTTCCATCTCTGAAGGCTGTCCGAGTCGATTCAGGTGGGCAAAGAGAGGAAAGTAGACCACAGAGAAGGGGATGTCTCTGCGGAGTAACAAGCCAGAAAATTCTAGATTTGTGGGTCCTCTTCTTGCTTGGCAAAGACTCAACAGTATCACTGTAAGTTTACAGTAAGATTGCTTTTTTACAGTGTCAGGCTCACCTCATGAGCGTAGCTCCCAGGCCTGTGTATAGGCCCTGAATCCCCCGCGTGCGGAGCAGCTCCTGGGTAATCTGTGTGGCAGAGACCCTGAGCACGGGCGCTGGGCCTCCACTGTATGAGCAGCTAAGTACAGCGTTACCAGCACCCAGCTTCATGGTAGGGAGTACTGACAACTTCCTCTGCGCAGCTAAAAAATATATAGACTATTTCAATTTAAACAAACATGTCTGAATTTATGGCTCATTTATATAACAGCGAGATGGTTTAGGTGTCTGAGTTGGCATGAAAACATACAACAGCTCCCAGAAGCAGACAAAAATCCAAAGGAGAACATGTTAAAGTAAAAAAAACACCAATTTTCAACATGGTCCTGTTTCAACACAAAGATGCGTGATATCTTTTTGCTTACCAAGTCTGCCTGCATCCTGAAGCTGTATTTTTAGCATCTCCATAGGAGTGGTAATGACCACTTGGCACATCCCTGCCCCACACCCAGCCAACATCTCCTTGAATACCGTAAGCTTGGACCTGCAACATGAATTGGACCTTAACATTTAGGAGGTAATTGGAAAATAGAAAGTTTGTATACGACTTGTGTGTATTTGACTGTAGGTTGCAAAGATTTGGGGGGGTGGGGGTGGAGGCTGGGGGACAATGAAGAGGAAATGTCTTCATAAGTTCTTCGCAGTTTAATCTGCATGGATCTGCATGACTAGAACAATATTTTCTATGTGCTGCTTTTACCAGGAAAGACTAGAGCCTTCTCGAGTGCTGCAGCTCCTATGGAGAATTTAAACAGTGAGGTTCTTACCCGTCCTGGCTAAGCTTGTGGCGGAAGAAGTCATTAGCTGCCAGTTTTATTGCCTTCTCGGGTGTGACCAAGGTAAGGTTGACTGCTGCGCCTAAAAGTCAAGAATTCGTTTTTCAGGTTTTGCATCCAGCTTAAAAAGTGTCACTGATGGCCTCTAGTCTAATTATAAAAGCATCTCAGTTTGGTTGTTTGGTTGTTGTAGTATCCTATGTGTATGGGAGCCAAACTTTAATGTTAAACAACACTGGAAAACATTTACTCCGGGAGACAGACTGGGTCAACATACCTCTGTACATTCCAAAGTATCCCTCAGACCTGACTGTCTTGATGAGACAATCCATCCTGGTGAATCAGAACATGCACATTGTAAACGGGCAACATGCAAGCATAGACCAAACCTATGACAAGATTGAGTTTGACTGTAAAGTAATTGGTCATTTTCCATTACAGAAACAACCTCATTAAAGATCATGTTTCATATATTGTTTCATATATTTGAATATATAACAGAGAAGAAAAGTGAAGAGAGAAGAGAGGTAGAAGTTCTGTGAAGTCACATGGTTTGTCAATACAACCACAGAGTC
Organism: Tenualosa thibaudeaui; assembly: GCA_027481765.1. Classification (NCBI taxonomy): domain Eukaryota; kingdom Metazoa; phylum Chordata; class Actinopteri; order Clupeiformes; family Clupeidae; genus Tenualosa; species Tenualosa thibaudeaui. The sequence continues at coordinate 14,547,519 of JAIFZK010000005.1, forward strand.
ACAGTCTATTGCATCAGCCACACAGCTCCCTATGAGGAGTAGGAGTGAAGAAAGAATTCTGTTCTCACATGTTCCTGTAGACCTGCTGCCCGCTCCTCTGATTCTGGAGCCTGGTCTTGGCCAGGTCGATTGGAAACACACAGGTAACCCCAACCATACCAGCAACGCCACCATTGATGAGTTTGGCGGGTAGGCTATCACAATAATCATTGAAAATGATCAAGAAAAACTAGCCGAACATTTGGTTACATGTATTAATGCAATATGCCGAGGTAGCACTATTTTGACAAGCAATAGTGTACAGAATCAGAATCAAACATAAATTAATCATAATGAGGTATGAGGAAAACCAAATGTATCAGAGCAAGCTAACGCATGATAATTCAAACACACAGACATACCTGATTTGTTGTTGAGACATTGTAAAGCTCTTTATGTAAACTACAGCCGAGCTGCTGATTTTGGTCAGTGAACCTGAGGTAGCAGGTGGGATAGGAAGGAAGCACAGGGCGTCACTGAGCCTCGCACTACAGGTCGTTTTTATAGGGTTGAAGTCAAGCCTGGCATGAACTCCTGCATCTTAACTCCTCCCACTTGCCCTCTGGCCTCACTGACATACTCAAATACTCTTGCACCAGCAGGTCTAACATACCAGGAGATTTGTTTACAGAGAATTCACACACACACACACACACACACACACACATACACACAGAGCCACGCAAAATTTTATTGCTTTATTTGGGAGGACCAATACATATTAAAAAGCGACCAAATATTTACTGTTGTGTTTCCCACATCCGTGCAAACACTATGCTAGCATACAACCACAAATACATGTTAAGTGTATCAAAGACACTGATGAGATGCCTTCTCCATGTGTGCAAACTGTCTATGATGTTGACACAGAGCAGTATTTTGCTAACTGTTTTGAGTTCTTCTTGTTTAGGCCAGCTATTTACAGCCCTTAATACAGAGTCTATGAACATGTGCAAAGCTAACATAAATAAATGCTAACAGATTTGTATTATGGCCACCTACTGTAAGAGCATCCACTAATGGCTGGTATTTTATCATTTTCTCAGAAAAAAGTCCATATATGCATCAAAACAGCATCCTACTTCCAAGATAATTTAAAAAAACCTCATCAACAGCAACAATGCACAGGGGTGTTAGGAGAGTCATTCATGACATTTTTCAGAGCAACACTGTTAGACAAATTTGAAAACCAGTTCACTTTTTTTGTTTGTGTGTATTGCAAATTGTCTATATTTTGCGCAGTTCTGCTGCAGTTATATCTACAACACGATCATGACGAGCGGTGTACAGGCCTTTGAATTCATCCATTCATTATGTGCGCCATTGTTTCTATCGTTCTATCGACCTTTTTTACTCATTTTCCATTCTTTAGTTTGTAATGGTGGTGTCATAATAATCAAATGTTATATGTTATACAAGAGTCTTATATTCGATTTGGAGATATTCTGGTAACACTTTACAGATCGATAATAAGTGGGTAATTTTATGGTAATATATACATAATTTCATGGTAATACTATTTTTTAGCCACTTATTACAAGTAAATACCATGCAGTTTCTAAACAATTACTGTGCCGTTTTTACAATAACAATGCTAACTGTGTTGATTTAAAGGTATAATGAAATGGTAATTATTTGAAGTAAATGTGTAATTACTGAAATTATAAAGTTCAGGATTTACTTATTGTGAAGTAATGTATCTGTCATTACCCCAGCATGGTGGTGTTGTAAAGAGGTGTGAATGTTGGTAAGTACATGGTTACTATCAAATGTTATGACATACCAACACAGTGATGAAAGCAACTAACCAAGTCATTGTAGTAGTTAGATGGTAAAATGACATATTGCTCCCGTTAGTACACTGAAACAAATGAAGTGATTTCACAGAAACTGCATGATATCAGTGCTGTAAAATACACTATTGCTTATTCCTACTTAATTTCTCAGCTGTGGTGACATACCCATCAAGTATCCTCCTTAGGATATTTAGTGTTGTTTTTGTGTACATACCTTGAAATAAATTAGGTAGTTTTAAAGAAACTACACAGTATCAGAGCTGTAAAATGCATAATCACCTATTTCCATTCAGTTACTTTGTTATTACCATCTGCTATGTGAAACAGGCTACCATATTCTGAAATTATTGAATATAACAGACAAATATCTGGACTGCAGAACTTTTATTAACTTTTTTTTTACTCCACAACAAAACACTCTTTGACATCTTTAGCTATGTTAATGAAGCTGACTTGGCAAACATAAGTCAACATCTGTGGCTACATTGTTTATGTATAAATTTGAGCACATATTGTTAACATACAGTAAAAAAAAAGTATTGTGCACATATTGTTAACATACAGTAAAAAAACTAAAAGAGTGTCTGACTTTTATTGAATGGCACTACTGGTTGGTCAAGAAACATAAAAATGGTGCTCTTGGTCAGCTCATAGAACACATTAGGTGTAAATACAGGGTGTGATTTGGGAAGTCAGTCTCTGTCTATCGGTCTGTATATCTACCTAAAAGAAAACAAAATCAAACAAAATGGAGAGCTGTGACCTGTGTCTTACAAAACAATAGGTTAGTTGGTACATTCTGTGCTTTTTTCTGCTTCTATGACATCCCTTCTCTTTGATGTTTGTATTATTTTGTGTTTGTGTACTTTCTTTTGATAATTTTTTAAACTTCAACTGAAAAATGGCACCAGAAACAATATGAGCTCAACTTGTGTTATTTACGCATAAACAATGTAGCCAGAGATGATGACTTATGTTTGCCAAGTCAGCTTTATTAAGACAACTAAAGATGTTTTGTTGTGGAGTAAAAAAAAAAAAGTTAATAAAAGTTCTGCAGTCCAGATATTTGTCTGTTGAATTTAATAATTTCAGCACATGGTTGCCTATTTCACATAGCAGTTGGTAATAACAAAGTAACTGAATGGAAATAGGTGATTATGCATTTTACAGCCCTGATACTGTGTACTTTCCTTAGAACTACCTAATTCATTTCAAGGTAAGTACACAACAACAACACTAAATATCCTAAGGAGGATACTTGATGGGTATGTCACCACAGCTGAGAAATTAAGTAGGAATAGACAATAGTGTATTTTACAGCATTGATACCATGCAGTTTCTGTGAAATCACTTCATTTGTTTCAGTGTACTAACAGAAACAATATGTCATTTTACCATCTAACCACTACAATGACTTGGTTAGTTGCTTTCATCACTGTGTTGTTATGTCATAACATTTGATAGTAACCATGTACTTTTTTTTGATAGTAACCATGTACATTTGTAACTACAGACATATTACTACACAAATAAGTAAATCCTGAGCTTTATAATTTCACTAATTACACATTTACTCTACATAATTAACTTAATTAATTTTTATTATACATTTAAATCAAAGCAGTTTGCATTGTTATTATCTGGAAACTGCACATTAATTGTCTAGAAACTGCATGGTAATTACTTGTAATATGTGGTTAAAACTTATTACTACCACTGAACAAAATAAACTGTTCATAAGTTGATTTAGCATTTATATAAAACGAATAAATACAATACATAACACAATATTTGATGTTGATAGCTATTTCTGCCTTTTCTGTACTCTTCACATTTTTAATAATTCCCTGGTATGAAAAAAGTGTTGAGAAACAGTTGTCCGTTGGAACCAGGCATATTACTTTAATTGAATCCTGACTGACTATTCTGATGGATTCAATTTCAGCTGATTTCAATGCCGAAATGACAAAAAACATACAGTGTTTAGTGTTCCTAAGCACTAAAGAGTGTTCACAACATAACAGACATGAAGCAAACAGCATTCAAATCACTAATCATTTAAATCACCTTTATTTCTCTTTACTCCTATTATTGTTATATTTTAATTATCAAATATATTGGAAGCCAAACCAAAACAGAAGGCTGGATCATTTACATTTCAAACTACATAGACATCTATTTTACTGTAATGTAAGGTTAAATCCACACACAGGTGAGCAAATGTTTGTCTATGAGCCATTTTATGCCAGGTAACCTATTTGCACACATATTGACACATACTGAAAGTAATACACTGAGGGATTAAAAGATCCGCCTTCTGGGACCTGTTACTGATGCCTCTGAGTCGTTGAGTGCGTTGAACAGCGGTTAATATGTCTCTTGACCATGTGAACACACTCCATTCTTTTGCTGTTACATTTGGCACAGTGGCACTGCCGGGCCGCTGGGTAGAAGAACAGTGGATCAGTACCCGCAGGGCAGCCGGGCATCTTTGCCACAAAGTACTTTACGGAGTGGTGTATGCATCCTCGCTGGATCAAGAAATGTTTCCCCACAGACCCCCTCACATTGGTGTCCTGAATAAAAAACATGACAAATGCAGATGAGTCTCTGGAGTTACCTGGTCTGATAAAAAAAACATGTTAAAAACATATTACTGTAGTAATAGTAGTATATTAACCACAAAACACAGATACTGTGAACTCAAACACACCATATTTAAAGGAGGGGATTATAATGTGCTTTCGTTTTGTGAAGCCAAAACCAAATTACTTTTACCAAATTACTTTACATCTGTGATCATATTCAATCAATTAAATGCTCTGACATTTCAGTCATGGAACAGACAGAGCTGTAAAATCCCATCTAATCATCCTGAACACTTTGCAACTAACAAATAGACAATTTACAGCCTATTAGAATAAAAGTATAAAACTTGAGTAACCTTCCCTGGATCAAAAGGAAGTGAAAACATAAAAGTCTAAAATCAAGGGAAATTATTCTAATACATTTCTAATTATTGAATCATTCATTATTGAGCTACAGTCATTTCCCTGGGCAATTTCTTTTGCAACATACCTGGGTGTGACAGAGGCCACTGCAAATGGTGGTATTGACTGCCATGCAATGCCCACATTCAGGCATGTCCATGTAAAAGGTGATGTTTGTCAGAAAACACCCACAGCCCGCGACCACTCCAAATTGTAGAAGCAAGAAAGAGCTTGTTGACAATGATAAGCCCATCTTCTGCATCTTAGGCCACAATGCAGAAACTAGACCAAACAGACAATGTATGGTCACATGAGACCTAAGATCAACCTGGGGAATCTTAACAGACAAAGTACTGCCATATCATTTGACTTGAGTCGCAAATACAAATATAAGGGGTAAAAAAGTAATGCTGATGACTGGTGTTTTTATGCACACCGACTCTTGGTTTGAAAAACAAACAAACCAACAAACAAACAAACAAACAAAAAACAGTATACCTCCAGTGCTCCCTGAGGTGTTTGTCTTCTGCTTCCTCTTTGCCTACTAGCAACGCTCAGAGCCCACACTGATCTTCTTATACTCTTACTAATCCTTCACTGAGCCTGCGCTCATCTCCCCCTCAGAGCAGCCACACTCTGAATTTGACGGAACATGAGAACAGATAGTTTTAAAACACTTTCAGAACAGAAACTGAATTTAAATTCTAAATTGACACAGGGAAGAGGGGGGCAATGGTTAGACCTGGAGGAGTATATACAGCAGTATATTTTACAGTAACATTGGCAAAACACCTCAGTTAATCTTTATCTGTACATGACATTATATCTGTGTAACAACAACAAATTTAGCTCTCAACCACTGGACTGGACTGCATTCAATTTCTTAACAGAAAGCCCTGGTCTAGGAAGGGGAATCACTATCCTTCCTGTCTACTAATATCCTTTCTGTTACTTACTTTTATTCTTCATCCATTGTTTGATGGAGCAGTGATAAACACATAACCCCCCCCCCCAACCACACACACACACACACACACACACACACACACACACACACACACACACACACACACACACAAAGCGAATGCAATGTACAAAATTGACCACAGGAAAAAAACAAGCAAAAGTAGGTGGAGATTAAAGTGGCAGAAAAGTGGAAAAAATGAGAACCTACACACTAGTGTAGTTCACAGAAGAAAATAGCAGCAAAAGAATGGTACTTTAAGATGCACAATCATTTAACGATTTGCAATCAGCTGCATACTCTCTTTGTTCACTGCTGAAATGATGAAATACAATGTAGAGACCTATATAAATGCAACACAATATATCCTTTTCATGTTTATCAGTTTGGTGTTAAAGGTCAAAAATGACATGGTGCGTTTTAACTTGCATAATATTGTAATAGATTTTTGCATCAATTTATTCTCTCTTGAATACTACAAAGTTTAAACTTTCATTTACTATTCATGGCCTGCAGTCCTCATGCACACAAGCTCATGTAATTCTGCGGTTGAAAAATTCTGTTGAGAAAAAAAAAATCTCATGTAAAGTGTCATGATGCATATTACATCATGTTGCATACAGCCTTATTTTCTGATAGTTTATGATGATAGTTTATGATGAGTGGTTAAGGTTGAAATTTTGATGAATGCCTCTGTTCAGAGAATTATCGGTTGTTGCTGTAGCACCCCCCACCTACAGAATGGCTTCATAGGTGCACAGCAGCAATCTTTCCTAAAACGCATTAAACTTTCGTTAGTAAAGACACAAAACTCACCAAGTGGTCAGTAATGTTCACTGTTATGCTGACACCTGTATGCTACCACAACAACCAAAATTTCTCGGAATAGAGGCATTCGTCAAAATTTTAATCTTAACCAATGTATTTCAGCATAAATGATCAGAAAAAGAGCTTTAAGTGTAAAAAACTAACTATCTAACTTGTCCTTTAAGGAAACTGGCTAGCATGCTAGTGGCCTGGAAATTGTGTACTCAAATAATATAGTTGATGTCATAATATACTCTGTATATACACAGTTACTCCAAACACTGCATATCACTGATATATATATATATATATATATATATATATATATATATATATATATGAAGAGTTTGATTCCAAAACGCTAAATCCTTTTTTGAAAATATTCAAAAGTCATGTTTTTTAATTGTGTATTTCAATAATTATTGACCAAACCTCAATTATGTCAAAATTCAAAAATAAATCAAAATAATAAGTAAAAATAAATCAAATCAAAGCAAACCAGATGTAGATTCACTGACATATCTGAAAAACAAAATGTTTTTGTTTTCTGAAAATTCATAAAAATGAATAAAAATGGTCAATATGGTGTTTTGAAACCAAACCCCAAGTTCCCGAAAATAATTGTCACAAAAATCAACAAAGGCATTTATCTCAGTTTGATAATTACCACAGTCACTTCTAATTAACTCAATAAGTGTTTAGTTTCATCATCAAATTTCACAACTGGACAGGTTGTATGCTGGGAATGGTAGTCTGCAGTACAAATAGTAGACCACAAGAACGGTGACAAAACTGTTCCTTGAGGTAAAACCTGTGCTTGTAGTGATCTTGTCTGACCTGACTTTTCAGTTCAGCTTGACATTTCTTGTTCTCTTAGAAATTCTGAATGAAATAAAACACACACAGGGAACCTTCCATCATTAAGAGCTCAGGATTTGGAAATACTTTTTCATGTTTTATTTGATGCTTGTGTTGGTCTAACTAGCCTAGACTGCAAACAAATTGGACCAATTTTAGCACAGCAGGGATTGCATGTGTGTGTGTATGTGCTTACATGTGTGCACTTGACATAACACTGATGTTTCACGTGTTCTTGGTCCACCTGGATGGTAGTTTCAAGATCTAATCCTCTTAATTCCCCCTGCCACCCCTTGCCACTCCTGTTCAAAGGTGCATGTGCCCGCTGGAGTTTGTTTTTGCCTGGACATCTTAGTAACCCAAGCAGCTGGCTCTCATGGGCTTTGTAGCTCATCAGGGAGAGCATTTTGGTAATCTGGCAAAATTTACTAGTTCAACAAACTGATGATGAGTAGAGTAGGGTGTGTACTAGCATGTGACACATCTGGCCCCTTGTAAAGCAGCTTACATGATCAGCATGTTTTCATAAGATTTACATAAAGAAGTGTCAGGTTTCCTTATCCCACGCTGCCTATGTAATAAGGTTATAAATCCTGTGTTTATCATTGAAACCTATACTTAGTAACTGAAATGGCACCTTGCTTGCTTAAATTTAAAATTGAAAGTCTCTCAGTAAAAAATCCCTTGTTTGCATATGTCATTCCATTTTCAATGTAAAAAGGATATCCTGACTGCTGTAAAGAAATTACTGATACCATTTTTATAGAATAAAAAAGGATCATAAGGTGCACTTCAATATGTCACAAGTTTCATATCCCTGTATTTAATGTCGCTCTATGCTGCAAGCAAACACAATTGGTCTAAATCACAATATTTAAACATTTCAGTCTTTGTATTTAAAGGAAAACAAATATTGATCAGACTGATGTTAAACATTACAGTTTTGCAGAACTTTTAAGAATATCATATTTTCTGTCAGTTACCTACGCTATTCATGATAGTTTTGAGAGTATGAGGGTAAACTGTGTGCTAACTAGCCCTCTATTACACAAAGAGGCAGATTAACACATACAGCTTTGCATCTTAAGGAAAACAGAAATTGGCATGCTCATTTACCCAAAAGGTGAGCTTGGTATGACAAAGTATTTTATTATTGTGTTGTTGTTGTGGTTAACTTTGACATAATCCATGTCTGTAAATAATAGGATGATGTTGAAAGGGAAACTCAAAACTCAATGGTTCTGAAACACTGTCATCAATAATAACTTTGCATCAGCATGACAGTTACCTATCTATTCCACGATCGTTACCTATGGCATAGTCCAGGCTGCAAGTAATATGATGAGTAGTAGTCTGTGAAAAACTGGGTCGCTGAGAAACATGACCTGGCCTTTGCTAGGATTTCACTGAAGGCCTTGGGTCATAGCCCTAGTCAAACTGGTGAGGACCTTTTTTTTTGTCTCCATGGGCCTGGGGTAAGTTTACAGATCAGCAGATTTCATTAAAATGTACTGATTTTAGCTTTGTTTTCAGTCTTTGTCCATGCCTCTCTGATACAACTAGATCTTCAGGCAGGACATGACATCTCATGACATCACAACTCATGAAATGACAACACAACTCAATTTTCTTAAGTCAACAACTAGAGTGGGCAGAAACCTATCTGAACAACAGACAATGCCTTATTTGCAGTTCTTGTCTCTTGTATACACTTAGTTTTAGAAGGCACTAAAAAAGCTCAAACTATTGAGCTATTAAAGATACTCTATTGATTTGGTCAACCATAACTTTTATGGAATTATAAATACCTGCCATAAAAAAATCAACAGTAATACACTTCATGTGTAAGTACAGAGCACCAGCTTACATTCTGTACACTATTGTTACATAGGTCCTCTCAGGTTGCAAGGGCTCCATCTAGTGGTCAGTGTCAGCTTTTGGGGCCTTAACGTTGCAGAAAAGAAATCAGGAATACTGTGTACACATAATAGTAATAATAATAACACATATCAATGTCTCACCCAAACCCTAATGTTATTAATTTTAACCCAGTCTGTTTGCTTTTGTGTGACTCTAATTTTTAAACAGGCCACAGGTGTCTTCACAGTGTGTTCAATATCCTTCATTTCAAACTGACCCGCTTTTAATGACCCCAAGTTCTGAATGTCTGAACAGGAAAATGACGTGTGTGACTTCCCAGCGGCATGTCCAACTTCAACAACAGCATTTAAGAGGATATCCTTCCCATCAGACCCCGTCTCAATAGATATTTGTGAGACCAGCACAGGCTTTTCAAACACCACCATAAAATAATCACCCTGGTTGGGGGACAATCCCCAAAAGAAGTGTGAGTCTTGGCTGTAGGCATTCAGGGGGGCATTGTCCTTGTAAGGCTGAATATTGCTCTGGATCTCTGCTGGTGGGTTATCAGCCATCTCCTCTATAAAGTCTTCATCCTTGAGGTGATTGTACGTCCCCTGGAAGGAGGAGAACTTGCCCATGTGCTGAAACAATGACGGGTACATACGAATCACCTTGTCTTGCATGAGCAGTGTCCGAAAATGAGAGAGCAGAAAATCACAAGGCATCTCCTGGTAGAAAAGCAAGAGGAAGCGAGCAAGCAATGGCAAGTCTTTGGAATGGTAGAGTTTCCCAATGTAGCCCAGCTTGGAGAACTCTAGTGTCGTCCACTGGGTCCTCCCCATCTTGAGCACATGTTGACGGATTGCCGAGAGGAAGCTGCGGGCGCACATCACGTCATCCTCCACCATGATGAAATACTGTGAAAGGTTGGCACTGAAGTGGACCAGGAAGGAGTAGTCCACGTTCTGTTTCGAGCGGAAGGTCACCCGTTCTGGAGCGTCGTTGAAGTTTCTTTTCAGTCCCATCAGGGGAGGGTACACGTCCTGAGACGCGTGAATGACTAAGAGCTCGCTCTGCTCCAGATGGGCATAGAACTCGTTGCTGATCTTCTGCACCGTCTCCTCTAACCAGGCCTGGTCAAAGTCAGCAAGGAGAACCACCACCACCATCTCAGAGAGCTCTTCTTTCGACGTGTGGGAGAAGATGGAATGTAGAGTGTCCATTAGGTAGTTTTCTTTCCTTCTCTTGACTGAGGAAAGACCAACTGTGAGATACTCTGCAAGAAAAAAAAACAATGAAAACCGTCAAATTGAAAATTGAAAATTGGATATTGGAAAAAATTATCAAATAGAAAGTCCACCATCCACAATAATCAATTATTTCTTAAAGAAATAAAAAAGAATCTCACAATGGCAATATTTTCAATTTGTTTCTAGCAGTGGTATGTAAAATGATTACATCTTTTATCGTTTAGCATTTTAAAAGTGCATCAAGGCAAGATCACATCAAAGAAAATCACAAGTGACCAGGTGCATTTCATCCAGCCTGTGTGTATATAATTATATGCAAGAGAGAGGGGCCACAGCAAATTTCAAATGAGCGGTGGTTCTGATATACGAACTGGAGGAACATCTGAGCAGATTGTTCAAGACAGAGCCATTTGTAAACATGGACATTATATTGGGAGACACACAGCACACTCAAATAAATGTAAAGAAACACCCCAAAAGTTATTATAGTTAGGCAGCTATTTGGGGCAATCCTTTATTCAATGTGGTGAAAACTTTTCCTCTCTAAAAGTGAGGAAAATTGGTCATTTAAAACACTGCAATAATAAGACTATTTATATTAAATCCAGTGAGAAGAACCTGGAGATTGAAACAGGGACAAATGAAACATACAGTACAATCAAAGAAAGGGAGGCCTCACACAAAAGCTAAATGATAAATACTGAAACAATATAAGCCACAGATAGATACAAAAAAGTGGACAGTGGAACCTATAAGAGGCCTTTGCACCTGGTGACGCATTTCAAATTGGGAACACTGATGATATGCTAGACCTGAAACGTTTGTCTCCCATTTCTTGTATCTGTCTATGGCTTATATTGTTTTCAATACATTTTTCTGAAATCATTCACAATAGGTCTAACATGGTGTTTCCAAACACCATGCTAACTGAATTAGCCATTTTTGTTGTTGCATTGCAATTGCTCATTACCAACCAACAAAGCTTCTGACTGGTTAGCAACAGTGCTTTAGGAGAACAGACCCATCAGGTTTAGATGATAAACAAAGGCAATCTAAACAGATCTTCACAAGTCACAAACAATTACAGAATCAACAAACGTGCACATACTTGCTACCCTGCTACTATAATCAACACCTACTATAAGCCATTACCTGCCAGGACTTACTTTGTATTGGTGAAGGAGTACCAGCCAGTAGCTCTAAGGTCACATTAAAAGGCATGATGGTATTCTGGGCAACTGAAGACCACTTACGACCACCTGACCACCAGCTCCATATGTGCTGTTCATGCTGTTCAATACCCTAAAAAAATTAAATATAATTAAATCTAAAAAAGACAAATTCAGCTGATGCGCCACACTGGCTTCATATAAATTTGTACATTTCAAATTTAAAACAAAAAGTTATCATGGTCGAAACATAATTTGAGTGTGCTTAATAAATGTGTGGAGTGTGTTGAATAAGAATGTGCAGTGTTTGTTTGGTATTTTGAAGCTGATCGTGAGACAGCTACCAACAAATCTTGTTTTCAAACTGTAGCTGATGCTTCATATACTCTCATGAGGTTTACATAGGCCAAAGATGTTGTTTTACATCCATCATGAATGGGTTCTTCAAAAGTGTCTAATTTTAGTGCCTAAAGGGACACCAGGGAACATCTTATACTGTTTTTAGGTTGATTTACAAGCTTTGTAGTCACTTTGATGGTTAAATAGCTCATTACGGGTCGAATGAAGGATCTATCGGCAGCCCATGGTGTTGCTAAGGTCAGCTAAGGTCAGAAAATGTACAATGTTGTTCCTATTTTTTTTTTAATTGGTGCCTGTAGGGGTGGCTCCAAAAAAAATAAATAAATAATCACAGGCTTGCCTGGTACTCCTGGTAAAATTTTAATGGACTTACAGTTTCAGGTGTGCTCCATGGAATCACTGAAAAATACAGACTGGTTATGATGACTGCAACTGCAACGCATGATTTGACAGTGCAGCCCCAGCGACATCTCATCTCTGCAAGATCACCCTGTGCCTGTGGTAAAGACAGACCTAATATTCAGCACAGAGAGCAAAGAAATACACACTACTGTAATATTATATTGATTGTACTAATTGATTATTGGAAGGAGGGAAGGATATAAGTGTGCTTCTGGATATGGAACGCACTCTGTCTCCAAGCTCAGTCCCATTACCTCAAGGTTTTTAGTATGAACCCCAGTCATTTTCGCTATTGAGGATTAGATAATAACCCATGTTATCTGAACCACACAATGTAGACTTCTAACGAGCTATGGCTACAGAAAACAACTGTTTGTAGATAGATAGATACTTTTATTACTCTGAAGGAAATTTTGGTATCCTTAAGCTTCCACAAACATTAAAAAATAAGGAGAAAAAATCTTATCATGTGTGTCTTTTAGGGTAGTAATTTGTTTGGTGTGGAAGTAGTGTGGAATGTGCAGAAGGATGCTATGGTAACCCTAGTGCAAAAGTGTCAGTACAAGTACATTTCTAGAGCAGATTCTGTTCCAGGCAAAGTATTATTAGGCTACACATTATAAGACACAGCAATATAAAAAAAACAACAAATTCATATGGCATCCATCTTGTTTTAATTTTAAAAAATGGTGCCTTTGATTGGTGGAGATTCCTGTTGCTATGGAAATGGAAATGTATATAGCAACTCCGGCCTCCCACGTCATGAAACTTCTCCATGCTGGTGGGGGAACAATGGTGGCAGGGGATGGAACATCAAGTAAAACATGTTTTTCATGTATTTCAAGTTGAACCTGCTCAAAGCAACCTGTAGTAAATTATTATGATGTTCTCAATTCAGTAAGGGGCTTGGAGAACTATCGCTGGGTTATACACGTTTGAAATCAAAATTGCTTGCAATGGTTTATGGGATAAGTAGTTATTTTACTAGACCGAAAGAATATGACGTGCAAAGCAGACACAGAGGCTCGTAGCCTAGTTAGTTCCTGGTTAGCAAAAATCAAAGTTACCCCCTTGATGAAGATTACACGCTTGGCAGGAAAAGATGATAAAAGTGTGCTGGCAAAAACATCTGCATCTCAGACTTCTTTGTGACTTCATAGTTTGTTTGTTTGTTATCAACTGGCTGAATGTTGTGGGCTACAATTTGAGACAAACAAGTCATTATCTCATAAACATTACAATTTCATGATCATTTTTGGCAGTTTGGTGGGCATCCTTTGCAACCACTACCAGATACACTACACTCAACTCATACAAGTTGACGTTAGCATGCTAGCTAGGTGGCGGATAGCACGGGTAAGATAAGAAGCTGGCCTGCCTACTGTCCAGGAAACAGTTCCCTAACAAAGAGGCACTGATCCACCACCAGCAGCTATCTGACCTCCAGAAGCTACTTGGACCGTTCCATTGATTCCTTGCCCAGTCTGTCCAGACATTCCTGCAATCAGCTATGGAATAAATGCCTCCGCACACCGGCTACTGTGGAGCACTTTCGAATTTGACAATTTCATTTTCATCTGAAGTTTCAGCGGGACACTAAAGGCAGCGAACTTAGCATAGTAGCCTGTGGAATCACCAATAGACGGCTCTGACAAAATAGACTTGAATCATAATCAACAGGCAGCAGCAGCAGAGTTCAGTGCTGGTGTTCCGGGTTGTACTGAAAACAATGGAATAAATTGTTGGAACCAGTGTCACTGATCTCTGAAGGCCTTTGCACACCGGCTCTGACTTCATTGCAGAGCACTTTCAAATTTGACAATTTTGTTTGCCTCCACACACTGGCGGCGCACTACCGGCAGCAAATATTGCGTAGTAGCCTGTGGAATCATCAATGGATTTTATTGACAACTCTGGCAAAATACACTTAGGCCCTATTTACATGTATGTTACATGTATGATTTTTTTTTTATCCATTTGGGCCTTTTGTTTACATGTAAACAGTTTTAGCCACCTCAAACTTAATCAAATATTGTTTAAAACAGCCTCCAAAGTGGAGACTTTTCAAAATGCTGGATTTCTGGATTCCACTGGATAGGTGTAAATGCAAAAAACTTAACAGATTAAAAAAATATCCGTTTATAAAAATATCTAGATACGTGTAAACAGGGCCTAAAATCGTAATCAGCAGGCGGTGGCAGAGTTCGGCGCTGGTATTGAAAACAATGGAACAGAATGCTTGGGGCGCAGTGCTCCTCAATTTGTTGGAGCCAGTGTGCGGAGGCCTTAACGGAGGCGACAGCCAGTGGAATTAATAATGTTGTTTCTAACAGAAAATACGTGAGAAATTAAGCCCTGCAGCCAATTAATAAAGATCAGTCAGACAGCTGTTGCTAATTGGAGAGGGCTGCTTTTCTTAGCCATCAGTTAGCCATAAACTACAGCCTATGACCTGAACCTGACCTGAAAAATATTTTGCCTCACCCTTTTTGCCTCACAACTGTGTGTATGGACCCGTCATGTGTGGAGCGCATAGTCTGCAAGTTCTGCATTTTGGCCTCTATTGTTATTGGAAAACCTAATTAAACCACCTAAAATATATGTTTTCTAAGATATCCTGTAGTCTATTCCCTTTCGTCTCTCTGATTACATACCAGGTAGCAACTACGCATGTAAGCCGTTTCATCTGGATGAAACCTTGAAGTTAGAGATAGAGATTTCATCTTAAGCGTTCGAATGCCAAGTTGTGTCATATTTGTGTTGGTCTACACTTGGACCAGGGTCAGTTTTCCATGACTAAAATGGAGTTGGTTTTAAACAATGTATATGGATTTGAACCACATCCCCAGTACAGATCTGAGTCTTTTAACAGAGCTGGGCCAACGCTGGTCTGAATGTGCCAGAATACCAGTTTGCTAATCCAACCCACTTTAGGGCCAATGTGCATTTGGACTCTGGACCAGGGGCCATATTCACAACAAATCTTAATGCTAAAAGTAGTTCCTAACAGATGACTTTAGGAGAAACTTGTAAAAATAATGGGTGTGTCAGTCATAACTTTAGGGCTCCTAATTTTTGGGACTAAGAGTAATTCACAAAGAAATTTAGCATTAAAAGTAGCACCTAAGTCAGGGACAGCTTAGAAGTAGTCCAGAGGACTCCTAACTGACTTAGACCAACACATATAACATTTGAGGGCAGCAGTTTGTATGCAGCACATGCATAATCTTTTAAAATGCACATGCATGGTCACGAAATTGAGGTATCTGTCATCAGGGAATAAATATGCAGCTTGCAAGAAATGCAACAACGGCACCAAAACCATTGTCGAAGTATGTGCACTTCATTCATTAACAAATTCAATTGGTATACTTCCTATCTATGCAAACGAGTCATCATAAATGCAGTACAAATATTCTTTGCCAATCCACAGTTTATTATGTTATCGATTGTTTGATGCTTCAATTGTAGCCTGTGGTCTATAGTTAAGGATGTTTTGTCTGTGTCACTATTAGAAATCTACAGGATCTACAGAGAATGTAACGTACAAAGCAGGTGCAGAGTGTTAGTATCTTCTGGTTAGCAAAATTCAAGTTCACCCCTAAGCAGGCAACAAGGATCACAAAAGCCAAGTGGGAAAATATGACAAAAAGCATCTCAGACTTCTCCATTATCCACAGAGTTTGAAAACAGCAATTATTCAAAAACACAATGTTAAATTCCACAGGCATCTTTGGCATGGAATCAGGGCAGGGTTTCAATTGCTTTTGGCTGCCACTACCGCTGCTGCCCACCGTGTCTCTGAAGTGGAAGAAGTAGCAGGCCTCGCTCACTTGCCCTTGGTCAACAGGTGTGGGCCAGAGTGCGAGAGCCCTTCTGTCCCCCGAAAAATGCATTTGGCTCCTGACAACCTCACCCTAGGTTACATTCTTATGCATGCTCAACAGTTATTGAGCACAGTTGCTCCTGTTAAATACAGTCAAAAGGAGCACATCAGTTCCACAGTTAAGCATACACATAATGTCAGAAGCATTATCTATGCCCCTTCTACATTAAAGTCTTTTCCATATCCCCATATGTGGGCTGAGTCTCACACAGTGACCGAAGGAGAACATGCGGTTTCTATGAAACCTCGGTTCTCCAAGGGGATGGAGTGAGACACAGCTCAATACTGTCCCTAAATGCGCATAAAATTACCATAAGCACCTCACTATGAACAACTAGAATTTAAATTTTAGAATTTTAGGCATAAGGATTATTATAAACAGTCACTGCTAACTTTTGGTAATGATGTCAAGAGAGCATTAATTGCTTTGGTAGAAATATCAAGACAAAAAAGTTATCGAATCAAGGTTATGTCACTTCACTGACAATTGGGTAACCTGGGTTCGATTCCCATACCTCACAAATCACACAATCAAAAGTCTGTGTAGTGTTGGATAAAATCATCTGCTACCAGTCAAATTCAACTTTACAAGTAAAACTAAACTGTCTACTGTGAAAGCATCTATAAGTAGCCTGACAAGCTATCCTATATGTATAGTATATATATATATGTATAGTCTGGGCATAACCGATAGACCAGGCTCAATCCTAGGGGCAGAATCAGCGGTTGTCAAACTGTATAGCGTTACAACCAATCACAGCAACGTCGAAAAAACAGCAAATATCCTACATCCTTTTTTGAAATGCCTGTTTCTGTTTAACATAACCAAGTCTATCTCCTCCAAAGTTGATGCCAAAGCCGATTTAAACAACCACTATTTCTTGGCTATTGTTGCCAGCCCTGTTGTTATCTTTCTAAGCCTTAAGACTTTCTGATGCATGGCTAGACATACCAAAATTATTTGCTGCTATGGTGCGTCTAGATTTCTAGGCTAATCAATGAGTGTAGTAACTGTCAAATATAGATACCTAGTTGAGATAGTTATAATATATAATATAATATAATATAATATAATATAATATAATATAATATAATAATATATAATATGTTGATGCAGCCTAGGTTATTTTTATCTTATTTTTAAGTCATTTTGGAGAGGCCATTATTCACAAAGTTGGCCAAGTATTGTAATGATAGATATCTACTAATATTTATCAGTGTGCATTGAGACTTTTACTCCAACCTTCTTAACATCCAGTAAACAACAGCAATGAGGCAAGTATGGGAGTAGGAGTTTTTTTACGGCTAAAAAACAAAACAAGTGAAAGTCAACTCGCACAGCATGATGATGGGCCATTGATATTTTGCTCGTTGGTTCTCCGGCAATCCATTGGCAGGCTACTGCTATTTCACCAAATACGATATATATTTGCTTTCTGGGAAATTTGTCATGACAATTAGTCATGACAGAGACAAGGAGGGAAAGAGTTTCCTTTATCTGCCAGTTAGGTGTCAATTTTTTACAGCATTTTTTCTACCAACAACACTTCTGATATTGAATAACAGGACACTGGGTTGAAATGTGCTGGATATTATTCAGCGAGACACGGCAGGTGAAATATCGATTTTTTCATGCCCTGGTCAAATTTGAGATTTTGGGCTAGTTTGCCTCCTTAACTTGTTACCTTTCACACTGCCACAAAGAAAACATCGAAATTACACGTTTGAGTGTTTATTTCATGACATTTAGTTCACTCGCGCTATCCATTTTCTCCCAAAATTCTTCTTTCAAACGCGGCATGCAGCGTCTCGTCTGTTTCCTGACATGTCATGTCTGGTATTGTTTTCATGCACCGAGCCTCGAGCAGAAGACTGTGTGATCCAAATATGGGCATTTCCTCTCTTTCAGCAACCAATCCTGACTTTCTGGAAGGGGCTTTAAAGGACTAAAGTATTCATTGGCCGACGGCTCGTTTCTGCTAACGTGATTCGCTCACAGATGACTTCCGTGTTATCTTGCCGCGGGAAGATTAAAAATGCCTCGTTTAGCCAAGATATCAAGGGGAAAAAACAAACTATTGCGTTTAGCAAGGTCAGCGAGGGTACAAAATCCGACTGGATTATCTTTCAGTCATCCAGGGAAAAGCGCGTCCGACCGTAAGTTGTCAGCAAACCGCGAGGTTGTAGAGGGTGCCACTGAACGTGCGACACAGCAGTGGTTGATAGTGCATAGTGGTTGAGAGTTGATTAATGATCTTCTCTGCCCAAATTGTGCTGCTGCATCAGGTTTATCAATAAACATTGATCCACAGAACCAGGGCTTTTGTAGTAGCTTACTACTTGAATGCAACAACTGCAAGGGTGGGTATAGGCGAAGTGTGTATACATCCACACGACTACAAAGTGAGACCCGCGGAGATGTCGCCTTTGATGTGCGCATGGTGCTTTTGGCACATGAGTTGGGTATGGGCTATGCTGCACTGAAAAAGATCAGCACGGTCTTGGGGATCCCTTCCCTTCACTTAAAAACGTACCAGAGGCATGGCAAAAGAGTTACAGGTAGGCTATGGAAAGATTGAAGGAATGAGGAATGGTTGAAGACTTTATAATAGTCATATAATAATAATATAGTTATAGCAATCAGATGTATTAGTTAAATACACACATTATTATGGCCAGTAGGCATTAACTCTCTATACACATCCAACATATACCACCAGTAGTAAACATATAGTGCAATATGCAATATAATATAGATAATAGATTAATCATAAATTATCTGATAAAAACAATTTCATGGATGCAACAAAGATGAATTCATAACAGGAATACAAAATGTCATCACAGTGTTTCAATTATAATCACAATTATTCTTCTGACAGTTTTCTGTTTTCAGTTCAGTGGCAAAAACAAGGGACATCAAAAAAGCTGCAGAATTTGTAGCATAGGGAGTGGTTGTCAGGGGTCTCTCAATTGTTCTCTGCTCTCCTAAAAAAGCACCATCTGGTGTGCAATGGCACTTCATCAGTGGACATGCAATGATATCTCTAACTTCATACCCTTAATATTACCCTGATTAATTACCATCACCACCCCCCTCCAAACCCCCCCCCCCACATTTTTTTGTCTGCACTTTCTGAGTGCCGTACCCATTCTTTTATGTGCATGATTAGTCCTAATGCATTCCAATTTTATGACTTCATAAACCCGGTAGGGTTTCAAGTCTACCACCTATCGTAATGTAGAGCTATCTCCATCTGCCAGCATTTCAGTGTATCTGAGCTGATGGTGGTTTTTGCCATGTCCCATTGAAGGAGCCTCCAATGTTTAGCACTGCGTCTGTATCCTGACACAGTGATTCAGCGACCTCTGCACTCTCTGGTCCTTTCCAAAAGAAATTGGGCTTTTGCCACTCAAATGAAAAATGTACTGTATACAAAAAACTGTGTCAAATGAACAGTTTTTTGACACAGTGTGCATTTTAATTTTAGTGGCAGAAATTGCTGCCCTAAAACCATCTTTGTGGGCAAAAACAGAGTGGAGGAGGCTGTCCGTATGGCCATAACCTCGTTCAATGAGGGTGCGTCTGCGATTCTCAATGTGATGGCCAACCTGTGGCTGGAGAGCACAGCAATAACACTGAACACCATAAAGCAAGCTGACATGCTGAGGGTGACCAAAGCAAATGCCATCCAGTCCCCTCAAGCAAAAAAAGGAGGAAGCATGAAAACAATGAGAGGAAGGTGAAAAGGCACCAGCAAGAGATGGTAGAGGGGGCAACATATGGTGCTGGAATTGAAATGTAGGCCCAATAGAGATGTAGTGGAGGTGGAGGTACTTAAGCATAAGATTACACAAAACTTGTAATACATTTTTTTCTCATATTGGTGCAAGTAATGAATTGGTAAAGTGTCATGGTGATATGTTTAAATTAAAAATGTTACCCTATTCACCTGTATCATACTATTATGATTCACCTGTCATCGCATTACAGCAGTTGTTGGCCATATATGGCTGCCATGTTATTAAAGTACTTGTTTAGATGTTCTTTATATATTCAGCACTGTTAATACTAAGAGCTTGAGCCTTTATTCTGTGTTCCAGCAGATTTTTACTGTATAAATGTATGAAAATCCCCTATATAAATCTTTAAATGGCGTTTTCTCAAAATGCGTGTTTTTTAATTTTTCGGTGCATATTTCTCAGCCTATGTTGCACCTACATGCACCAAACCTTACAGTTACACTCATAGCATTATGATAAATAAATCCTCAGAGGGATTTGTGGATAAATTGTTCCTGGCCAGATTTATGGGCAATTTTACCTGGAAAATCATGGCGAAAATAGGGTTTTTAAGGCCATGGGTAGTATATTTTGATTTCCCAGGCCATGAAAGCAGATATCCTAAAATCCCTCTGAGTTTTTTTTCTCATCTTGTATATAAACAAAATGAAAAAAGAATTTTGGTCCTGCCTTTATCACAGTTTCAGATAAATGCACCAGAAATATATACAAAAGTGCGCATATTTAATGAGATGATACCTAATTTGCATAATTAAATATGCAAAATTCTAAAACTTGTAATACATTTTTTTCTCATAGTAATGTAAATAATCAACTGGTAAAGTTTCATAGAGATCACTTCTATTTTAAAATTTTACCCTATTCACCTGTAGTGTCTCGCCTTAAATTTAATTATGTTTATGTCCTGGAAATGGGAAGTCAATTGCTTGTCTCCCATTCTCAACTCTACTGATGCAACTATTTAAATGACCTGAAACTGGACTTTAAATGTATAAAATCTGACAAAAACAGCCATTTAGAATTTGAAATGAATGGATTTGGCATCCTTGTTAACCTCAAAAAGCACTCCAACATTCTTTAAATTGTCCAGTCTGTGAAAGGACATAGGTAATTATGCTAATTTATGTTAATTAGTCAACATATGCAAGTTAGTATCCCGCAGTTTCTGCCTGCTAGGGATCCATACTCCATAAAACTTTTCCAGGTTAACAATGGGGCTCTATGGGCTGGCAAACTTTTCCATGTCAAGGAATACCAGTATTCATTCATCACCATATACCAGTAGATTTCAGCTAGGGACCCCTATATGGAAAGTGTTACTAAACACAGCAGCAATAAGCTACTTAGCCGATGTAATAAAGCCTTCTTTCAGAAAGTCTTTGTAGGATTGAAAACACAAACAAAATGGTCATTAGGCATAGAGCATCAACAAGTTTACCAACTGTTGGCTAAATTAAATTTTTTACACAGTTTCAAATAGAAAGTGCGCCCTGATACCGGACCAAAAACAGTGTTCTCATATCAGTTTTAGGCTGAGCACTAAGTGCGCATTGGAAGTAGGCTATGAAAAGATTAATTAGGGCTATTTAGGAGTGTTTCCCTGAGAAAAGTTTAGATGGTCTGCTGCATGCTTAACACCATTTCAGACAAAAAACAATATGCATTTGAGTACAATACGTACTCTAATGTACGTACAATACAATACGTACAATACGCTGTATGAATGGATGCTGTTCACATCAGAACCATGGTACAGATGGCACCAGCACCATGCCCGTTTCCCACGGGACATGAGTGTAAATGGTGCTCTATGTGGTTTGACGATGTAAACCATCGACACCACAGCCAATAGAATGTGCAATTTGCATGAGTGGAGACTGCCCCGAGTGTGCAACTAAATTGCAACTAAATTGTGTGAGGCACGATATCCTCACGACTTAGAAGAATACATAGAGTCTTGTGGGGAAGGACCACAGTTCCTCCCAACAAGGGAGGAAAGGCGTCGATATGCTGATTCAGCCAAGGTCCAAGATTGCAGAACAAATATACCTATCAGACGGGGCATACTGACAAGGGAAACTGCTAAAGACATCAGGGTATTAGACCTTGAGCTCAAAGCATACACACTCGGACTGAAGGCCACTTTGGTAAATCCACAGCCACATGACTTAGTGGTCAAAGAAACTTACCCCCTCCCCACTCAAGGCGTTCTTCCGTTGGTAGATCATGAAGCTATTGTTCGACTAGCGGAGCGTCATCCTGTGACACCAAGTGAGGCAATTTTGTCTCCCTTCCCACGTTCACGACAACATGAGATAGCATACAACCAAGGTGGCATGATCAAGTGCCCATGTCCATGTCCTGAGAAGAAAAAGGGGAAAGAGTGTCTGTGGTGTACACATTGTTCTGACGTGCACCTACATGACCTTATGCCACCCGATTGTGGTCTATGTCAAAGACGAAAATGCCCAACGTGTCGCTCATACTGCTGTGAGCGGTGGACAGGGCGTACATCTGAAAGGAATTCTGCAGATTACCCTGTAACCTTACAGTGCCCCACTAGAGATGCTATAATGGAGGACGGGAGGACTGTCCGAGTGAGGATTGTGCCTCCTGCTGGCCCTGAACAGGTGCGTATTATAGCCACTGAGTATATGCACAACAAAATTCAGCATATGCAAGCTGCCACCCCTAGCTGGGAAGTGCAGTTATGGAAGGACAGAGGGGCCACTAGAGGTCCTGATGGCATCTGGCGCAACCATGATGGCCGAACAGTGGCGCCCCTGAAAATTCTTGATGAACTAATTAAACGTGGGCATGATCTAGATCATTGCGCAAGGGGGGAAGTAAAGCAACAAATTTTGAATGCTGGGTTTTGGGCACCAGGGCTACAAGGATAGCATGGGTATTGAGGGATTGTACAGTATGCAACATGAACATGGTAATAATATGCTCTTACTCAAGGTGGGTGGAAGCTTGCCCAAGGCAAGATGAGGGAACTGTAACTAGATTCCTCACAAGGGAAGTGATTCCCAGATTTGGCATTTCAGAAACAATAAGCAGTGACAATGGGAAGGCATTTGTGGCAAGAGTGTGGAAGAAAATAGCCCAAAAAATGCCCATAAGGGTAAGGTATGGATGTGTCTATCACCCCCAAGCCAGGGGATGGTAGAAAGGGCAAATGGAACATTGAAAAAAAAAAAGTTAAAAATTTGCCAGAGCACGGGCATGAACTGGATGGATGCCCTGCCCATAGCCCTGATGAAAATGAGGAGCGAGAAAAAACGCTCCACCCATTTGACACCTCATGACATGCTAACGGGGAGGGAAATGCCAGCCCCTATAATCAGGGACGGATGAGGTCCAAGTCTCGAAATGCTGAACCGCGAAATCCAAGAGTATATTAGACAACTTTCTCATGTTCATAAAACTATTTCCAAGTGCAGAAGGCGAGAGAAAACCGGCTGGGGAGGAGTGTCCAGGAGGAGAGGAGGCCAATCCGGCCAGGCGATTACGTATACCTAAAGGTGTTCAAACGATCCTGCCTGGACCCTAGAGCTGAGGGGCCATACAAAGTGGAGCAAGCTACCCCCAAAGCGGTAAGAGTTGAAGGTTCAAATATGTGGTATCACCTTAATTCCTTAATTCTTGTTTCAGGGCACAGAGACCAGAAGGCGAAAGAGGACAAGATGGCGGGGACCCAGGACACCAAGCAAGAGGCAGCGAGGACGATGGTGGTGGGGGACCCCTGGGGGCCGCCCCTGGGATCCACCAGGACCCCACGAGGATCGGACTGCAGCCCGGAGGGGGGTGCCGGTTCCTGCTGTACACCATAGTGCTGACATGCCTGGGATGCCTTGTGTTCTCTCTCCCCAATCTGTGTCAGCAGGTGGTGATCCAGATGAACCAGGACAAAAGCGACAGCGAGGGGGAAGGCCCAGATGTCCCATGGAACCAGGGGCAGAGGCAGCAAAGGGGGGAAGCAAGTGACAAAACCTTTTGAGTCCAGAGACCAGCTCCACCCTGAAACAGAAGAGCCAGAGCCCTTCACACAGAGCAACTATCCGTGGCCCCTGCCAGAAGGAGTTGCCACTGACCTGGCCAGAGAAAGACACCACTCCAGCGAGGAGGACGGGAATCAGAGTTCCTCACAATTGAAAACAACCTATGGCTACCAGGAGAAGAACGGCAAGGAGGACAGCCCTGCGTCAGTGGAGGGTATCTGGAGCAACTTTATGACCCCAGGACTCCTCGTCCCGACGATGTATTGGAAGAATTCTTTGCAGACCTCTACAGCCCTGAAACAGGATACAGGGCCAAAGCAGCACCAGAGCAACAGCCTCAGATCGGCCAGACCAGGTCCCTCAGGGGAAGGAAGGGGACTGGGATCCAAGTATCAATACAGCTTTCCAGGAGCCGACTGGGGGAACTTGAACCCTCCACAGACGACGATAACGATGAATAGACTGAGAATAGGTGTTGAGCCCAAAGACTATGACTCTGAGGAGTCTTCAGAAAGACTGTACATAGACTATGAAAGTTCAGGAACGAATATTGAAACCACCATTGACACTTCAGAAAACCCTGGAGTGAGAACAAGCATTGTGCAAGGGAGGCATGATGACGAGCAGGAGCCAGAAGGACTGGATGTAATGCCCGATGTCCCAGCCGAGATAGGAGGGAAGGAAGGACAGAGCATAAGTGTTACCTGCAACTACCCAGCAGGATCCAATGAGGTAATATGGAGTAGGTATACACCAGATCAGAAATTAGAAAAAGGAAGTCCTTTCACGACAATAGCATTGGCCAACCTTACTACGGCAAAAGAAGGAGAACGTTTACTGATAGACTCTAAAACCAAAATAGTGATTAATAAGAGTCAGAATACGGTGACTGATATTATTAGAACTGGAAAAGAAGAATACAGGACAGTATGGTTTGGTAAGAGGCAAAGAGAACCCTGGAAGCGGCAAAGGAACAGATGTGATAGTAAAGACCAAAGCTCAGGAAGCCAAAAAAAGTCCAGGACCGAGGACTGGGGTCTATAAAAAGGAATCCGAGATCATTGAAAGAAAAGGAACCAAAGACACAACTGGAAAGAACACTGATAGTTGGTTGAAGTCAAATTCCTGGCTTTGATGGGCTACATATACAGCCAAATCAATATAGCCCAAAGGAAATTGCTATATATGTGCCAGACAGGTACCAGGACCCATAGTAGTACCGCTTCCAGGTAACTTGTCAACGGAAATGGAGATGGAAAAGAGACAAGGTACAGTCTCATACCGAAGATGTATCTTGGAGATGGGGAACCCAGGGAGAGGGAAATCATTAGAATATGCAACTGGATTGACAAGGCATACCGACTGCATGTCACAGCTAGTCAAAAAGAGAAGAGAAGCGTGTGAAAAGTCATTTCCAGACCTAAAGGTCACAGAGGATGAACATATCTTGGAATATAAGATTGATTGGAACTCAGAATATGAGTGTATAATTGGAGAAAGATCAACATTTATCAAGGGACAAACTGCTGAAGGTAGACCTTTAGGTGAAAGCAGGAACTGGGTGGAAGTAGGGGAATTCAGAGGCCCCTGTAAAAGTACATGGAAGAGAAGAGGATACTAACTCCTGAAAAGTGTTGCGAAGGTGCGTGGAAAACGAAGAAAGATTGGCGTTGTGACTTCAGCAATGATAAACATTGTATGATTGTTTACAGGACTGAATCTAAGGGTTATATAGAGCAGGAAATCCCACTGGAAGGGGTATACTGGATATGCGGGAAGCGATATGGAGTAATAAAGACTTAAAAAACTAAAAACTGGGCAGGGAAATGTGCCTGGGTATGGGTTGTCCAGCCCACCCATCTCAAAATCTAAGCTATTAGCCTATCTGAACGTGGATTGCATTTCTTGCTACATATGGAAATTGAAAGTTGACACATTATTATCACGCACACGAATTCCATCAAAATTTTGTAAAACTTGTTTTAAAACCGTTAAGTTCCAACCATTCCCCGTTATGTGCGGCTGGGATACCTGTGTGTGAAACTGCGTCCTGACTTTCGTGCCTGCTCCTATGCCTGTTGCGTGTGTGTGAATGGCAATCCTGAACGTCTCTTCGCTCATTTTCCTGACTTATGAAACGCTTATGCACGCTGAAATTATGGCAGGGAGAGCCTGATTAATTTGCGTTAAAAGCTGCCTTAACCCTTAGAGCCCCTGGATTTGCGTTCAAAATCACACCCCCTCTTCTGTTACTTTACTCCCGAAGGGTACATCAGAGCCGACACACGAACATAATCTGAGCTTTCAGGCGATATCAATTTGTCTCTAAACCAAAGCATTGATGAGAAAAAACAATCATGATCTTACATTAAAATTGTCACAGTTACAGTCCGTAAATTTTAACATTACAATACTATCAACAGGCTACCCTAGAAATACTTCTCTTCTTAGTTTGTTAGCTGCTCCCAAAGACTATGCCGCCCATTACAAATGAGGCTATCAGAAATTGTATATGTAAGGCATAGCCTACTTACATTGTTTGTTTTTTGGAAAAAAGCAGTAATGGTGTTTTGCTTTTTCGACTTTTTCATAACTCTGGCAATGTGGTGATGACAATTGACAACAATTGAGGTCCTTCTAGCAGCACCTGCGTTTTCTAAGGAAACTTAGGAGCTGCCTCATTGGTGCCTGTCAATGGTACCTGTCAATGGTCAGTGGTATTACCACTACAAGTTTGACAAGCACCAATGAGGCAGCTCCCTCTCTGTCAATCCCCAATCCCCCATCTGCGTCCCTGCCTGCACCTTCAACATTCTCTAGCGACGGACGGGCCCCTAGTGGTCACAAGGGGGCCTATTTGAGATGTCATTTTATCTAGCGCGAACCAAACAACTGTCACAATTGCTGATTGCTACAGAAATGTTATGGGATTTGGTATTGTACACCTTTATTCAATTAAGCAACTCTCTACACTGTTCTTTAAAACGATAGGGAAGTTCATTAAAATACCAGCAGTCAAACGACAGCAATTAAAAAACACATCGATCATACAAAAGCAATGTGGGCGATAGTGGCGCAGGTTGTAGTGGTGCTGTTCGGCAATCGGAGGGTCACTCTTCCTGACCCCATCGACTCCGTCATCGATGGGTGAATGTGAGGCATGCTTTGTGTGCTCGTAGGAGTAGAAAATCGCTATAGAAATGCAGTCCATTGCCTAATGAAATATCAAAATATGTCATACTGACACAACGAAAAGGTAAAACCTCTGATTAACCGATAATGAAAATAACGCCACGTTTTCCATAAAGGATTTTCTTATCTCCACGATCTCAACTACGATTTCAAATAGAAGTCGAAATAAGATAAGTAGCGTTTTTCATACACTTACTTTAGATGGGGTAATTTTCCTCAATTTCGAGACTTGTTCCACGAGCCAACTGCTTGTGCGCCGTGGTACTTCTGTAAACTGGAGGCTTAGATGGAAATTTTATTGTCAAGTTTTACCTGACAGCACCCCGCCCCTTATTCCGATGTGGTGCGACATCAGCAGTTGTGTGTTTAAGAAAATACAGGAGTTTTTCCTTGCCCTTTTGCTCTTGAGTGCTCCTTCTGTGAAGCGCCACGAGACAATACTATTGTAAAAGGCGCTGTATAAATAAAACTATTAAATTGAATGAAAATGCTTACGCCATGATTTTAGTCAAAACTTGTCTTTTTACAGACAGCACACATACCTACACGATCTTCTTAAAACTTTAATCTCACACAAGCCAACACATTTGCATATGCACTCATAGTCACTTGAAGATTCGGTCTGACAAGAAGTTGAAAAGGAAAGTCTTCCACCGTGCACAAACCACATCATAACTACCATTTGTGTCGTGATGTGGACAATATGTGTAAAACCGTCAGAAAATGCGGCAACTGTTTCATTGTAGTCTGCGCCTGCATCTTCAACATTCTCTAGCGACGGACGGGCCGCTAGTGGTCACAAGGGGGGCTATTTGAGATGTCATTTTATCTAGCGCGAACCAAACAACTGTCACAATTGCTGATTGCTACAGAAATGTTGTGGGATTTGGTATTTGAGATGTCATTTTATCTAGCGCGAACCAAACAACTGTCACAATTGCTGATTGCTACAGAAATGTTATGGGATTTGGTATTGTACACCTTTATTCAATTAAGCAACTCTCTACATTGTTCTTTAAAACGATAGGGAAGTTCATTAAAATACCAGCAGTCAAACGACAGCAATTAAAAAACACATCGATCATACAAAAGCAATGTGGGCGATAGAGGCGCAGGTTGTAGTGGTGCTGTTCGGCAATCGGAGGGTCACTCTTCCTGTGAATGTGAGGCATGCTTTGTGTGCTCGTAGGAGTAGAAAATCGCTATAGAAATGCAGTCCATTGCCTATTCAATAGGCCTTTATTCAATTAAGCAACTCTCTACACTGTTCTTTAAAACGACAGCAATTAAAAACACATCGATCATACAAAAGCAATGTGGGCGATGGTGGCGCAGATTGTAGAGGTGCTGTTCAGCAACCGGAGAGCAAACCGTCAGAAAATGCGGTAACTTTTTCATTGTAGTCGACTATTTTTCGAACTTTATTCCTGACAGTGTGCAATGGAGAAGGGCTGTTAAACTGCCACATGACCTGTATGCATCTCTCGCTCTCCCTCTCACACACATACATTATAAAAAGTGTGTACTTTGAGTTTTTTTTTCTAAAGCAAAACTGGTTTATTGTGGCCGACTAATCAGGGGCGATTAATCAGCCATTTATCAAATATGTGATAAACTGCATAGGTCTACACCTATGGTCATGTGCTAGGGGGGCATAGGCTAAAGCATACTCTTAACAACAAAACACATTTTCTTTGACACATTTGGCTATGCTGTGTGAATGTGAATTTAATGTTAACTGACAGTTTAGGAAGCACTATCTATTTCAGCTTCATAGGGGTGCATTGAAAATCAATGTATTACAATACAGTGCACATGCTAGTCTATTGGACAATGCATTGTCTATAGTATGGCTGTTAAACTTGTCTCAATGAATATTAAATTGGGAACGTACTTATACACACAGGTAGGTTTTGGTTATAGATTTAATCTTTAGCTAATTTTTAAAGTTAATACCCCAGTTACTTTTTGTCATAACAAAACAAACTCCCACATGGCACAATTTGCATGTCATTAGGATTTTTGCAACTCAGAAATTCTCCTTAATGGCTGTGTAGTGTTGGTAATTTCTGACCTTGATATTTGAAAATCTTTAGATGTTAACAATCTGGTCAAGAACTTTCTTTAGTTAGGGTCTGCAACACTGTCCTCAGCACTGAGACAGTTTCCAAAATGGCGGGCTTATTCTCAGGCAACTGTTTTAAAGACACCCTAAGACCAGCACTGTCATCACCTATGTCAGCCTCATCATACAGCAGCTCTGCCAGGATTAATGTTCCTGAGCCATGGGTGTACAGATAGGCTTTCCAGGGCTTAGTGTTTTCCCTGCTGAAGGCCAAAGTCTGGATCTTGACCAGTTGGAGAGCAGCCTGAAGGATCTCCGGAGAGGAGGGTGGCCCTTGAAGGCCCAGGGCCTCACTGTGGGCAACGTTAAGCTCCAGCCAGTGTCTCTCGAAAGCCTCATGTGACAGGGGAGGCCCCAGGTATAGACCGAGAGGTTGCACTCTTTCCTCTGAGATAGGCAAAGGTTTATCTATGGCATCTGAAATAAATAAATAAATAATTATATACATAAATAAATACATACATGTTGCTGTTTGGGGAAAACATGTTTACACCAGAGAACACATTTTTATTTCAAGGTGTTCAGTTATACGCACTGGACTGGACTTCGTTTCACCTTTCATCCAAAAGACTTCAGTTCTGGCCTGGTGATGGGAAGACCAGGAGATTTAACTCTGGACTATGGTTGTAACTGTGAGCTGTAGACCACACCTCTCATAATGTCACAGTGGGTTACATTAGTCACTTATTGATATAATTAGCATAACTCAATGTGTGAGTTGAAGTTGAATTGGTCATTATGATCACAGGATCCAGAGAGTGTCACTAGGTCAGAACTGAAGAAGCCTTTTGGATGAAAGGTGAAACAGCTCCAAAAAGTCCAGTTGCATATAACTGAACACTTTGGCTACCATGACCTGGATGTGTCTGTGTCTTTACAGACACATTTTTTTTTTATTATTTTCATTTTTAAATGCTATGCTACTTTATTTATTTTCCTTTTTAAATGCTTATTCTTTCTTCTATTTACATCAGTGGCAGCTGGACATATACTGTACATGGGACATGTTGTGGTTGATTACATTGAGCCTTCCTTGACTTGATTATGTATCGACTGCATTTTTCATTAACAATATATTCCTAACTCTTGTTACCTGAGTGTAGTGTTCAAAAGTAAAACTTTCCAGCATCTTGCATAAACACATACATGACAGCAGTAAAGCATCTCACTATCTCTTTCTATTAAGTTTGGGCATTGTCACGCTCACCAGTCAAGACATCCCCCTCGGAGCTCTGGCCCTGCTCATCAGTAGTTTGTGTGTCACACGACACCGCATTGACGACACCACCGCACAGAGCACCAAGCGTGTTGAATTTTGAGGCCCAGCTGCTGATAGGCTCTTGTGGGCGACCCATAAGGACACCCAGGCAAGGGTCCGACTTGGGACCCTGAAACACCTGTTGTGTCTCCTCCACCCCACACTCCAATAGGCGGTAGCAGAAAAGGGCACGGTCGCGAACATTCATGTCACTCTCCTCCTCTGTGGATACAATAGAAATATTAAATACTTGGAAAGTTAGGAATCTATGTTTTTACCATAATTAAAGTGGCTATGTATGAGGTTGATTTCACAGCTAGAGTCATAGTTCAGCATCAGAACAAACCAATATAAATACCAAAGTAAAGTGACACAGACATGAAAACATATAGTTTATGCTGATTAGCCCGTTTACTTAAGTCAATGTACTCTCATTTTGTCAATACTCTCAATCATTTTTGATTACACAAATCTTCAGTACAGGCCTATTGGTAGACAAGTGATACATTTTTGCCAATATCCTAAAGGGAAAACAGGTTAAACGGCATAGACAATATGAGGTGTCTCTTCATTGTCATAATGGACATTTGCTATCCTTTCAATCTAATAAGCTGTTGTTATGACCATGTCTACTGTCTACAGGCCTGCAGTTTGTCTTCAGTGTTGTGAGTTGTTTTGCTTTCATTTAACAATTCCTTCTTGGCAGCTAAGCACTCCTGGTTCCAGTTTTCCTTCATCATCCCAGTTGAATAACCACACAATCCAGATTCAGTTGCCCTGACTATATCAGTCCTTCCTGTTTCTTTGTTTTGCCTGGGTGGTGGCAGTGCCCACATTGGTGGTTTGTGTTTTGACTCTTTGTCTTGTGTTTAGAACCTTTTAGTTTTTGCTATGCAGTATTTTTGAGTAAGTTTGTTGTCTTTTTGTGCTGATCAGTCCTTAGCTTAGTTAGTTAGTTTGTGTTGTGCGTTGTGTGTTATTTGTGGTTAACCACTTTTTGAGGTCTTAGGGGGACGTTGGGTGTAGGATACACATATTTAGAATTGCCCCGGGGTTTACATGTTTGCACACATACTGCTGTTAGCCACATTTCCCTAGGGTTAGTCAAGTGGTGACACCACCCCCCTTTGATGTAATTTGGGGTGCTCTTTGGAGCACCTGCTATTGGTGGTGGGTTTTGTTTTTCCTAATTTTTATTTGGTGTCACCATTTAGTTTTGTTAACCCTTCGTTTACCGCCCCCCATGCTTATCTTGTCTGGTGTAGTTATGGGTCACATGAGTCACCTGTTGACATAATAATCATAAGTCAATATGTGTTTGGCCAGAACCGAAGAAGCCTTTTGGATGAAAGGTGAAACTTCTTCAAGCTTAAGTTCAAGTTTGGAAAGTTGGCCACATAATGCAAGTAAGTGTAGTTAGTAATTTGGACTTTTGTTAAAGTCCAAACTCTTGTTAACACCAGTATACTGCTCTAGGTTGAAAAACAATTAGCTAAACAATGAACTGGACACATCCTCAGACTGCTGTCTGCCCTTTCACTTTCAATCAGAATGTGCATATTGACTGCTGAGTCACTGCAGCCTTTCATAGGAGAGGGATTGTAATACCATCATTATAAACTTCAGAGGAGTGTGAGGAAGAGGGATTGTGTACAGTGTAGACATCATCACACCACTTGTTCTTTTCAAAAGAAATAGGATCTTTTATCTAATAACCATAATATAATATGGGTGTAGGGTAGGTAAAGGGGTAGGAAATATAACTATTAAATATCTCAATGAAACTGCCCTATATGAGTTATGCACACTCAATATGCAGATAAATGTAAGTGAATGTCAAAAACATCAGTGTTTCTCAACCTTTCATAGACACCAGTAACAAACAAAGTCACAGAAAAATATTAATGTAGAAAAGCCTACTTGTTTTTAAGGTCACTTGGTCCCTTTAAGACCAACAAAAAAAATTAAAAGCTGTAGGTGCAGCTGATGGTGTTTGTTAGGTAGTCAAAAAGGCTGTGCATATGTCATTTAACCGAATAACGCTGCAACTCTGATCTGAAACAGCATCTTGCATTGGCACCGTCCCAGTGCGGGGAAAGTCACACCTACCAGCACACAAGTGAACACTTCAGTTGCATTTCAGTTGCCTGCACAAATCTGCAAAATTAAAGCAACAAATCCAGTTGTTCCAGTTTGAAAAGCTTCCCTATCATGCCAAGAAACACTACCAGTATTCTTTGCCACACCATACCTATGCAGTAATGCAGTAAACGTCCCAGCATGTCCTGCATCTCTGCTGGTCGCATGAGAAACAGACGCACAGTGGCGGTCAGGAGCTCCAGTTTGACCATCGGGGATGTTTCGGTCTTCAGTCCATCAATGTGGCTCTCCAGCATGTATGGGGCATTGCTGATCTGGTCTCCGTGCATACCCAGAAGCCAGAGCAATGCCTGCTTCCCCTGTGGACAACAAAGACAGAGCTGAAGGCCTAATAGGCACAATCCTAAGAAATATAATTCTCCTCAGTAATGAAACTGGCATAAGGTGGGAAGGAAACACAAAATTCTTTGGTTACAAGGGTGAAAGCTCAACGTGGGGTAGGATACTAAAGCACTGTTTACACATATCTAGACGGATATTTTTTTATCCATTTGGGCCTTTCGCTTACACATAAACAGAGTTTTAGCAACCTCAAGCGGATATTTTGTAAAACATCCTCCAAAGTGAAGATTTTTTAAAATGCTGGACTATGTGGATTTTGCTGGATATGTGTAAACACAATTTTAAAAAGAAACAGATATCAGAAAGAAAATATCAGATACATGTAAACAAGTCTTAAGTCTCAGAGCAGAGTTGTGCAGTACTGTTTCCAGAGGACTTCTACAAAGCCTCCACACTCAAGCAAGCACCTCACTATCTTGTAGGCTCTCTTCACAACCCTCAATGGCCAGGCACACAGCAGCCGTGCTCTGGGGGCAGAACCACACCAGGTCCCTGAAAGTCTGCACCACCGCTGGAGACGGCCACACAGGAACCAAAAAAGGAAGGAGGAAGGTCAGTTGGTCAGTGACTGAAGTGCAATGGCAATCAGTTAGTAATTGTTCACCTACCGTCAGGCTCCAAAACATGAATAGTCAAAGAGTAGACACAAGAGGAATCTTTTGCTGTAAATTCAATAAATGATTTACTGTGTCAGATTTAATTCAAACTCCACTTGTCCACTTTGAGACTGGTAAAGGTTACAAAATGAATGACGCTGACTGCACATCTTATTCACATTCACACTTTATGCATAATTACAGAAGCACTTTACTACAGACTTCTATGTAACCAAGGCTTAAAGGACGAAACAGTGTTGTACCTGAAAACATCAAATGTTCTCAAAGCCATTACATCATCAGCATCTATTTTCAGATCTAATATAACCTGGCCCATGCCTAAATTCCACCTCTGTCTGAAAACATAATATACTTCCTCTCCATTCCTGACGAACAGATATAGCCTTTGCCTAAGCTTTGGACAGAAGCAATAAATGCACATTTATTCAATGTGACTGACTCTCTTCCACTGCTTATTTTGAGTATGACATTATGTGCTAGTATTTACAGTGTACTCTTCCACAGGTCCCTTAATGTAGGGCATTTACAGTTGACTTTCCACACCTCTGCACCCACCACTGACATTGGTAGAGTTGCACGAACTGCGGTGACCTTTCTTACCAGATGTGATATGCTCTTGTTTCAATCCCAAAAGCCCTGTGAGAATGTCCAGACACTTCTCACTGTAGGTCCGTCCAATGTGGCCTTCAGAAAACAAAATGGTGGTTTAGTTAACAGAGGGAGGTGGCTCAATAATAAACACAATAATAAGAATAAAATGAGTTTGATCTTCATATATATATATATATACACACACACACACACAAAAGAATGTTATTTTTCATTTCATTTTCAGTGATTCACTGAGTGACCATAGAACAGACTGGGACCAACTGAAGCCTGGTTCCTTACTTCAGGTTACACTATGAGAATAGTTTCCTTACTACGAAAGCTACAGTAGTTGGATTTCTGAGAAACAATCAGATTGTTCAATCAGAAAAGGCAATAGGTCATACAACAGAGATGATATGTTTGATAAGATGCATGCCCTGAGTAAAGGTCATTCACACAGAGACATAAATAATGGGCATGTGAGAGACTACTAGATAGTATACAGAGGGAGGGAGAGAGAAAACAAAAGTAATCATGGTACAGTCATAAACTAAACTGGCACACATACAGATACTCACTCACACACACGCACACACATGTTCATGGAGTATAGGCACAAAAGAGTGGACAGACAAACAGAGAAGACCCAAGTATGCCATTAGCTGGAGATTTCTGAAGCCGTCTGTAAGATTAGTGTAAGATCTGACAGACAGTCAAAGAGAAGAAGGAAATAAGATATGATGAATGCTAGTCATGTAGACATGCACAGTATATGTGTGAGTGCATGTTGCTGTGGCCGTTTATGATCTAATCATAAACAAACAAGGGCTAAGTATACACACAAGCCCGACAAACTGGTTGCATTTATGTACCAGGTGTGCCAACATCTGATGAACAGTTGCTGATAACCAGCTACACTGCAACCAACAAAGCTGTTAACTCACTTAGCAACAATGGTTTTGGGAGACACCCTCCCTGTTTAGTCCTTGGGCCAGACCCCCACATTTGGCCCGCCAGTTCCACTCAAGGGAAGTAGGTGACATTGTATTTTTTTTTGCCAAATGTGCCGCCCCAGTTTTAGAAAATATGTGAGAGCATTGCGTTCAGGTTAGCTTTTTGTGTATCCTCAGCCTGTTTATGTCTATTATGAAGCATTATATTACAATTGAATACTTTAAAACGTGTAACTAATAGATATCCCCATAAAACTTCCTCAGAGGCTTCCTATTAAAAATTAGGAAGGGTGGACAGGTTTCAGTTAATGTTACATTACATCACATTACATCACATCACAACCTGTCCACTTTTCTTCTTTTTAGATGTAATGTTCATGTTCATGTGATGTGATTTAGATTCCTCTTTTTAGATCTAGATGTGATGTAACATTAACTGAAACCTGTCCACTCTTCCTCTTCACCATTCACAAAGTATATTCTTGTATATAAGTGAATCAAGGGGACCGCTGATACATTTTGGTCTGTAACAAAAAGGGTAAAAAAGTTAAACAGCCTATGCTATATATTTTCTAAAAGTATACACCCTGTAAATGATGTAAATCCACACCATGGAGCCCTCTATAGTATTTGCAGTGTATTGAAATGCATTGTTTTTGCAAAACAAAAAAGTCAGAGGGGATGTTCTGAGAGGATAACTATTAGTTAAAATGTTTACCCTATTCACCCATAATATATCCCTCCATAGGCTTCTAATGGGCATAAAGAGGGTGATAACACACAAAAACTACCACCAATTCAATGCTATCATTTATTTCCTAACTCTAGGGTGAAATACCATTACAAAAATCCATTACTGCCCTATGCAGGTACCATCCAACCCTCTGGCTCAAGGACTAGTTCAACAGAATACTGCATATCATCCACACTCACATCTCATTGCTGATGCTGTTCATGTACCCATTCAGCAACACTGTAAAGTGTATCTCTTATTGATGTTTTAAGAAAGTGCAGTCATTGCTTGCTAGAAAACCAAAAGGCAAAGGTATGACCAAGCACAAAGGTATGAACAAGTATGAACAGCATGTGTAGGACAATGTTGTCATGTTCATAATGAAAACTCCTTACAATAAACAACAAGAAACAGCCAGTGGAACAATAAAGGAAGCAACGGAGGCCTATATTATCGTAAATAAAATTATTATCCAATATTACAATTATGCAATATTACAATTGACAATTCACTAATATCAAGACAGCCATAAGTGGCTCCTGTGAACAACAGCAACAATGCATGAGTATGTTAGCATTGCTGATAGAAACTGCACAGAAAAAGGATGTGTGTTAAGTTCAGTGTGTGAAGTGAAGTGATTTTTTCACTCAACCCTCTCTAAGAACCCTTCAGAGATGTTCTTGAGAAACCCTCTGGAAAACACTGAGTTAGAGTGACATTTAAAACAAAACTAAAACTTTTTTCAGAGCAAAGTAATTGTTACAGTTCTCATTGTAGTGAGGTCAACAATCTCACCGATGGCAGCTATGGCGGCCTGGGCAAGCTCCGGAGAAACATCAGTGCAGTAGCCCTTCAGCTCCTCCAGCACCTGCCCCACGTTCTCATCATTGGCAAGCTCCACCAGGATCTCCATCTTGCGAAACTTGATGTAAGCGGGTTCGGAGTAGCCGCAGAAAAAGCGCTTGTAGTGTGCACCAAACTGGGCAGGCTGGCTTCTCAGCACCTGTGGTCATGATTTCATTTACATTCATTTACACTATGTGGATTTTTAATTTAACATAAATACTTTGTGACCATGATAACAAAGTGCTTTTTTCACATTCAAAGGGAGTTATTTCCACACAATTTAAAGAGATGGCAAAAGTATACACCATACCCAAACAAAGTACGGATACATGTGTGATAAAAAAGGAAAAAGGATAAGTACTGTCTCAACTTTCTTCTCTGTTAAAATTAAGGAAAGTGAAAGTCTAAGCTGTCAGCTTCTCTGCTGTACCAGTCTTCCTTTCTAACTTGCTGAAAACCCTAATCCAACTACAGCCCTGCCGCCCTTCCCTGTGGTGGTGATGACTCCCTGCCTGAGGCGCTAAACCAGTTCTATTCAAGGTTTGAGGAACAGAACGACTCAGAGGTGAGAAAGGACACCCCTCCCCCTAACGACCTAGTGCTGTGCCTGTCCACTTCTGAAGTGAGGAAGACCCTACTCAGAGTCAACCCACGGAAAGCTGCTGGGCCGGACGGCATACCAGGCCGTGTGCTGAGGGAGTGTGCGGACCAACTGACAAACATCATCACAG
Organism: Tenualosa thibaudeaui; assembly: GCA_027481765.1. Classification (NCBI taxonomy): domain Eukaryota; kingdom Metazoa; phylum Chordata; class Actinopteri; order Clupeiformes; family Clupeidae; genus Tenualosa; species Tenualosa thibaudeaui. Next base: position 14,585,259 of record JAIFZK010000005.1, read on the forward strand.
ATGTCTTCAACATCTCTCTGGCCACCACTGTCATTCCCACCTGTTTCAAGACCACCACCATCATACCCGTTCCGAAGAAACCCACAGTGACCTGCCTCAATGACTACCGCCCAGTTGCACTGACATCCACCATCATGAAGTGCTTCGAAAGGCTGGTATTGAGACACATCAAGTCACAACTACCAGCCACACTGGACCCAATGCAGTTTGCATACCGCCCAAATCGCTCCACAAACGATGCCATCAACACTGCCATCCACCTGGCTCTCTCTCATCTGGACCAAAAGGACACATATGTCACGAAGTTGTTCATTGACTTCAGCTCAGCATTCAACACCATCATCCCTCAGCAGCTGAAAACGAAACTAGGTGAACTTGGCCTGAACACAACCCTCTGCAACTGGATCCTGGACTTCCTGGTCGGCAGACCACAAGCAGTCAGGATTGGGAGCAAGACTTCCAGCACAACCATACAGAACACTGGAGCACCTCAAGGCTGCGTGCTCAGTCCACTGCTGTTCACACTCCTCACCCATGACTGTGCGGCAACGCACAGCTCAAACCACATCATCAAGTTTGCTGATGACACTACCGTGGTGGGTCTGATCAGCGGAGGCAACGAGGCCCTGTACAGAGAAGAGGTGGCTCAGCTCAGCAACTGGTGCACCAACAACAACCTGTCCCTCAACGTGGACAAAACAAAAAAACTGGTCATCGACTTCAGGCTTTGCATAAACACATCCCACTGTGCATCAACAACCTTCCAGTACAGATTGTCCAGAGCACAAAGTTTCTGGGCACACACATAACTGACGACCTCTCACATCAACACCACACACATCACAAAGAAAGCCCAGCAGCGTCTGTACTTTCTGAGAAGACTGCGTAAAGCCCCCAACCTCCATCCTCACAACTTTCTACAGAGGGACGATTGAGAGCATCCTCAGCGGCGCCATCACAGCGTGGTTAGGCAACTGCACCGCTGCAGAACGTAAGGCCCTGCAGCGGATTGTGAGGACAGCCGAAAAGATCACTGGAGTTGGACTGGAATTGCTTAGTAACTCAGGATGCAAACCAGCGCGTCACAGCACACTGCACCTTTATGCCCCCTGCACTTTCTTGCTGCTATCACTTAGATTTATGTAGAATAGTCTCTTGTTTACAAATCATAACCCCTAGCCTTGCTGCTATTACTTATATTTATATTGAACAGTCATTTTACAAATCAAGTCAAGTCAAGTCAAGTCAAGTCAAGTAGGGACTCCCGCAATAGTGTATGTAGGCACTATTACGTATCTGTCTTGTCCATACTGTGTTTTAACAGTTACGTGTATCACCAATTGTTCCCGGTGAAACGTTGTCTCGTCTCACTATGTACTGTGTATATGGCTGAAACGACAATAAAACCCTACTTGACTTGACTATTCAACCTCATCCTAACTGAATAGGGTATATGGTGAATGCTCAACGTTCAGTCACTTCCTGCTGAAGGTTAGTTAAATACACACAGCTCCTGCAGGTGAAAATTTGTTAGTGGTATAAAAAAAACTCATTGTTAAAATGTGAACATTACTGATATCAGTGGCAATACACTAGAAATTAGTTAAACATTAATTCCAGCGGTGCTGCTCTGTTGCGACCCGGACTCATGCTGCTGTTGTTTTTTGTCTTTTTGTAAGCAGCATTGTTACTTAATCTTACCTTATCTTATCATATCTTTAGCCATGGCTAGGTGAGAGCAGGTAATGAGTAATGTTCGCATTTTAACTTTTTTATACAAATAACATATTTTCACAGCATGAGCTATGTGTTTATGTTATTCAGTAGGAAGTGAACCTGTTTGTCGTTTTCGGATGTTGAGCATTCGCCATATACTAATAAACCCCATTAACCTGCCAGACCAATACCTGTTGGATGTGACACAGACCGGCAAAGCGCAGCTCCCGTGACTGAGAACCACACGTGGCCAGCAACGGGCCTCGTGCTTGCTCCAGAGCATCGGCTTGGACAGCTGGGTGGGCAGCGGCCAACTGCAGAAAGAGGCGGAGCGTGGCCGCCATGACATGAGCGTGGCTACTGTGCAACAGCCCATCCAGTAGGCTGAGGATGTCGAAAAGTTCTTCCTCACTCCGAGGCTTGTAACGGAGCAGGAAGGTCAGGACTTCACTCTGAGCCCAACTGTCCAACTCCTTTAGTCTGAAATTTTATTCAGTTCATTTAAATTCAGCGTTACTTTTCAGTTTTTAATGTTTTGTCTCTGAATGTCATAATTGTGCTACATTGTACTAAAAGTTTTATGCCAGTCTTGTCCCAGCATCTAAACAAGTAAGCTAGTCACTATTTCTTGGATGGAGAATAGCTCAAAGTTTCTTTAAGTATGCACATTGCACACTTGAGATATGAAGAAACTTTGAAAGCAAACCTGTTGAGGAGGTGATGGGCGATGGGTTTGTTGATGACTACACCACCCTCGTGCTTAAGAATTTCCTCAAGTGCACGAAGGCAGTTTACCATCACCACCGGGTCGGGATCCCTCAACAGGCCATAGAGTTCATTCACCATAGTGGCATCTGCAGGGCAAACACATGGCAGGTGTGAACACCACAAACCTTTATCTAATCATTAGACTACCACACTGATAAAGACAGCATTAAAAAAACATAAACTTCAGTATACTACCCATGACTTGGATCAAAATATATGTGCTTTCATTGTTGTGTGTGGACACAAGGCCACCTAATTTCCAATCCAAATCACCACAATTTGCATTCAAGAGAGAGAAAAGCACAAAAAGACCAACTCAAAAGGAATTCAGTCCGTACCAATTTCTGAGTTGGGTTGTAGACTCTGCATCTTAGCAGAGCCAAGCACAGCCACTCTCCTCACATAAGAAGCTTTGTCCTTGAGTCCAGTCAGGATAGGCTGGTGTATGTATTCAGTTATCCCTGGCATCCTGAAAATGCATAACTTCATGTCACACATTCACTTACTCCTCCTAAAGGACAACTGATCTCTTGCAGTCATGCAAATATCCTCTACAAACCTGTATTTCAACCTAAAACAGAAAACACTGTCTACAGTGATTATAAAGTACAGCCATTTCTATGAAACTGTACTGCTACAAGTTGCTGCTACAATTGCGATACCTATGGGTTATTTTTTAACATCTGTGTTTTGGAGATCCCTGCGCTGACTGACCTGAAGTTGCACATGTTCCTCAGGGCCAGGCCTCGCACCATGGGATTGGGGTCAGCACAGTCCTTCCGCAGCGTGTTGATAGCTAACAGTGCCAGGTCAGGTTTTAGGCTGGCATAGGTGCACATGTACAGGTAGACCAGCTTCTTCTGGACAATATCCACCGTGGCGCTGGCCTTCACCATGTCCATGAAGAGAGCAGACATATCAAGGCCCTGGGTCATTGATCTGTCAAAGATAACCATCAAGATAAAAACAAAAACACATATACAATAAGAAAGCACATGGGAGGAAAGTCCTGCTGAAAACCATGGTTGTAGGGTTCTAAACTATCTTTGGTTGTATGTGGTGGGGGTCATGGCATGACTGTGTTCATCCTAAATCTGCAACTATTATTATATTATTGGGCTATTGTCTATATTAAATCAATAAGATAATCGTGAACAAGTCAGAAATAAAAATAAAAGATACATAAAATAGTGCATAAATCAGATAATGAATATAATAAATAATAAATGATAAATATCAAGCACATCACATCATTTATTCCTTCTGAAAGGTATTTTTGTAGGACATACTGCCCTCTGATGGACTCTCTCCCAGATACACGCATCTGTAATGCAACATTTTTTTCCTCTCAGACTAAGTTTTCAGTGTAGACTGGCAGTACTGAACTAACATGTCTCTTACCTGATTACACGTAGGATGTAGCTCCTGTAGCGGAGACGGTCAGACTGAATGTTGGGGTTCGAGAGAGCCCTCCTCAGTTCCTTCACAGTCTCCTCTGAACTTAAGTATGGCATTGTTATGCAGCCTAAGTTTAAACAAAAAATGACAAATGACAGAAAATGACAGCAACAGTTTGATTTTCTGTGGTAGTGACAACTGAAAGTTTGATGGGGCATACTGATGAGGCGGGTAAATTCTGAGGGGGCATGATTTAAATGTTATGTTCAATCAATACTTCAAACCTATCCAGATGTGGGTTTAAAAAAAATGTGAAAGATCAAATAAATTGATTCACAGCTAAAGTCTGACTCAGAAAACCAGAGAAATTTAAATGTCGGGAGTAGGGATGCACCGATCCAAATCTGAATGGATTGGATATCAGTCCTGATATGGAAAAAAATGCTTGGATCAGGTATCGAAAGAGTAGCCTATCCATGGGCCGATTCAACTTATTTACATATCAAAACTAGAAAAGACTAAGAAAAGTCAGACGATTGATGTAGGCCATGCTGTGCATGGTGACTGTGCCTTCTCACTCATTATTAGGCTATCTTTTCATAAAATCCAACTAAGTGGATGAGGCAGTACAGTTCACCAGTTGGTAAGTACAACACTGACTGTTCTGAAAAGCTCATGACGTATGTAACACATAACAGAGGTTTTCTAGTGTTGGAGTTTCAGACATCTCTGTTCACACTGAGTTTAACAATGGCCCTGCTCTAGCCTAGGTGAATATTTAGCCTAATTAGTTTACTTTCCAGATCTCTAGATATTACAGTAAGAACGCAGGAGAATAATTCACATATTACTCATACTATTGTGTACCCATCACCTGAGTCTGAGTTTGTCTTATCTACTAGCCTACAAATTGATTTACATGTATGTAGCTCCAAATTCTGTTGAGAGAAGGCATCACACACAATTAATCTATAATACTTTACAAATTCAGACAGGTTAACTACTTTTAAGAAAAAAAAATACAACATTCATGAAGACATGACAGCATTCTGAGCATTAAGACTATTAGCTGCCAGCCCAGTATTGTGTATTCACATCACTGATTCAGTCACTGATTGAGTTGACTTACCTTTAAAAATAAATGTACACAGTGTAAATAAATAACACAGTGAGCTCAACGGAATATGCTCTTGTCACGTTCGCATAACATAGCCACCAATGTTGATCAAAGCAAAGTTAGCATGCTGATATTCTAACATCCCCCGAAAATCTCTCGATTTAATAATCATGTAATACGAACACCACTTCATAACAGATACGCTTACTTACATCTACTGTCTATTTCAGCAAAACATCCAATGACCATTTTACGACAATGCATTACTTCCGGTTTACATTTTGTCTGCCTGAACGTCTCTGGTTTCACGGATAGGCTATATATAAATATATAACTATATATATGCGTGTCTGGTTTAATGTGTTGCTTTAAAATACGTTGCTTTGTATAGAAATGCCCGACCTATCTGGATTAAATCCTGTCACGATGTTCAGTTTTGGTTGTCTGTAACACGACTCTTATTTAGAAGCAACCACATAAATAACCCGGAAGCCCTATGCAGAAAAAATATCCTGTCAAATCGCCCTGTTCTGGTGTTAGCCGACGAATCGGCGTTTGCCATTGTGGTGCTATTTCCCACTCTGTTGTAATGTCATCTTTATGACAGCTGAGTCAATGAGCCTGTCTTAAAACAGTGGGGTCGGTTGTCACAGGTGAAATGGTTTCTGAATGATTTTACGGTTTTTAAAGTGAAAACACCGATGTTTGTGCTTGGTATTCAACGCACCAGGGACGGCAAGAAGAGGAGGCACCTGTCAGCGGAACATGCACCGTTACTTGGTTTGACAGACGACGAAGAATAATTCCAGTCTGTGTTATGCCGTTATATATGTTTTGACTACTACGAAAATGATGGAAAGTGAAGAGAGCTTGACCAGTTCATGTGGAGATGGACTTAGGACACCTCCACATGCCCGTCCACCTCACCCACCGTATCGTGTTAATGTCCAGAAGAGTAACGTATGCTCTCGTGCGTATTTTGTGGTAGTAATGGTGTTCTTCCACTTGTACATAATCAACGTCATTGCTCTACTCCTGTACGTGCACTACAATACTGGAAATGGCGAAGTTAGACCCGTAGAAGAATCTGTCACGGAACCTAAGAGGAACATCCATCATCCTCCTTCAGATTCTCAATCTCATCCCTATCGTCCTCCTGCCGATCCAGAGCTGACCCTCGGGCAGTCGTATCGTCTTCCCCGCTTGGAGGGAATTAGGGTGAGGACATTTTTTCCCCACAATGTTATGGATGTGCATGAGCAGTTGTTCAGACCACATACGAACAATAAACGGGACTGCTACTGTTGTCATAGTAAGTGTGGTTTGTGAAGTTTTAGACATTTTACATCTAATATCGCAGTCATTTTCTTTGCATGTATGTAAGGTGGGCCATGTGCAGAGAGTATCTCTGGTGGATGATCGAACCCATGAGATGCGGACCCTCAGTCTGAAGCCCCTTCTGTTTGGTAAGATTTGCTTTAATCCCCTTAATAAAATGTCCATATAGTTACTGTAGCTATCCAGAATCTACTATTATGTTTTGATAATATTCCAATAGCCCATATACCGAACTCAGATGTTTATAAAAAAGTATTTAATGTCATTTTAAAAAGTTACATTTTCATATAAACAAAGCAAAACATTGTGTCTTTCAATTTAATATGTACATTAGTGAAATTCCATTTGCTGCTGCAGCAGCGGCCTCTAGTGCCTGGTTCTTGGTACTTCAAGTGGAAAATACTGACCTAGTAAAATTTAGGCTTTTCCTTACTTGAGTCCGATCACTTGCATCACCCTTACAGTATCCTACCCCAGTCCTGCCCCCGTCAATGTAAAAACGAATTATTCACCTCCTGTCTCCTACCCCCTACAACGATGGCGTTTCCACTTGCGGGCAGCGTTGGTGAGGTTCCTGTTGCGCTTGGACCAGGCATAGGCCTTGTTAACCAGCAGTCTGTTGCCTGTTACAGTGCCCGTCACCAGGAAGGTGCCCCCGTCGGGGTGGTGGCGGCTCAGGTTGCCCACACAGGTGGCATCCCGCTCTAGCCAGAGGGACAGGCGCCCTCGCATCTCCCCGCCTAACAAGGGCCCATGCTTCAGCACCTCTAGCCGTGAGCCCAGGGTGAATTTGGCTACTGCCAAGCCACTGGTGTTCAGTCTGGTCAAGCGCAGCTTCACCACTGGAAAGAGGGTAATAGGGATATAGAAGAGATGGGGAAGAAGGAGGAGAGAGAAATGAGAAGAAAAGAAATCTTTGAAGTTTTGCTAGTGACTATAGAAATTCACCAAAAAAATCACAAAAAAAACTGGCAATACTGAAAAGTGAACAAAAGGCAAATGATGGGGACATCTTGCATACCAAAGTCACTCCTGCAGAAAATGTCTAGCAACTCCTTGGATGAGGTCGCCTCTTGTAGCTCACAATCTTTACAGCTGGCTGGGGGAACGGCTGAAACATTGAGCACAAGGGGTAATCATTAGAAAAAGATGATGTCACTATGAGTAAGTTCTGGGAATGCTTGATTCACTGCAATTCATTGTGGCATGGTGAAGGATTGCCATAGGCAGTTTCTTGTGTATTGTGAACATACAGTACTCGTTAGCATGTCACTTACCCCATCGTCCAGTGCTAGTGTTGTTTGACTGTGTGACTGAGGAGATGCACATCAGGTGATCTTTGGGGAACTGGTCACACTGCAGTATCCTGGGCCAGGGGTAGCCATAGCAGTTCATGATGGGGGCACAGCTGTCCCTCACAGACTCACAGAGACTACGACAAGGGGAGATCACCCTGTAATGTGATTAAAGGGGTATGGACCAGAGAAAATAGGTTAGAGTTTGATCCATCTGGTTTGCAAAAAGGATTGACACACACACAAAACCACTTGTCTCTTGTCTTTATATTTATTACCTCTGCCAAGGAGGTTATGTTTTCCCAACATTTATGTGTTTGTCTGTGTGCAAAATAACAGTGTGTCATATTAACTGTCATTGCCCAAAAGATCATTTTGTTGTTAGTTCCTATGTTTTGAATCTGAGTTTGGCTTGTGCACAGTGTGCACAGTGTGTGGAAGCGGTGTGTGTCTGCGTCTGTCTGTCTGTCTGCGTGTCTGTCTAACCAACTTATCTGTGTATTAGTTTTATATTGTATTAAAGGTCCCCGTTGCAGGTTTCACTGTCGCTACCCCGACTGACAGTAAGTTACGCAATAGCTTCTGTATGAAATCATTGGAGATACTCCCTACTCTTTTACAAATCCTAAATCTTTTGGTGTGAATTTACAAAATCCAAAATTCATGCAAAATACAAAGGCTGTAACCTCAGTATTTTCTTTAGATAACCTTCATAAGGCCTATTAAAATTAGGACTGTAACTAGCTATTATTTGATCGATTTGATCATTGTAAGATAACGTCCTCAGATACCTTGTTTTTCTACATACTGCAGATATTTAGCCTACTGTCATGAAGTAGCAAGTAGATCTAACAGTTTTAAAGTTTAAAGAACTTGCTACTATAGGTATTTTCCTTAAAAACAGAACACATTCTTATCAAGAACACTTGTGTGCTTACCTGTAGGAAAAAGTATGTGTGGGATGGTGCAGAGATGGGCTCTTACCTGTCCAGGCAGACGGGCGCAAAGAGTGAACAGAGGAAGATGCGGGCATGCGGGTGACACTGGCGGGCAAGCAGCGGCAACCAGCTGGCACTCTGCTGGACGGCCTCGCCCAGCGACTCGTGCCCCAGTAGATTGGGCAGACGCATGTTGTCATAGCCTAGGCCCTGGCACAGCGCCATGGTGGTGGGGATGGGCACGCAGCGAGAGGACGCCCGCGGATCCCACTGCCCCCCATCCAGCACCATCCCCCCACCGGGCCCAAACCCAGGCAGCAGCAGTAGGGACAAGAGCAGTGCAGCAGACGCATACATATCCAAATGTTCAGCCAGCAAAACCAGGGGCAGTCTATGTGTATGTGTGTCTGTTTGTATGTGTGTGTGTATATGTGTGCGTGTGTATGTGTGTCAGTAGAAATAGTCCTCTGGCGCAGGCAGGGACAGTGCCTGAATAGGTGTTTATATACCAGACTCTGAGTGGTCACCTCTCTATGGGCGGGGCTTGTGGTATCTGATGTGTGAGGGCGAGTGGATGACTCTTGCTCAAGGCATACTCTCTTGTATTCTAATTTCCTGTGGGCATTGCTGTGCTTGAGAAAATATAGTGGTCTATGTTATATTTAATTAAGACACATTGAATGTCTGATTCAGGCTCTGACTGACCCTAACTGAATCGGACTCTTGTTCATAAGGATCATGTACTGTACTTCAAAAGCTATTTTTTCTCTACAAAGCAGGTGTCCAGGTGTGCGTGTGTATGTGTGTGTATGTGTGTGTGTATGTGAATGTGTGCGTGCACATCCCTCTGTGTGTGCGTGTGTGTGTGTGTATCTTAACCTGAGAGTGGGACATTAAAGTGTTATTTTTGTCCTGCGGTGAGAATAACCTGATTTCTGTCCAGACCAGCACCTACTTCCTCTACTCTCTCTCTCTCCTCCCAGCCCCCGGGGAATACAAACCTCCTTCTCATTCTCCCTTCTCCCTCCTCCCTCCCCTGCCTCACACACAATTTCACCAGCTTAATGAGCAAATGAGAGTTTTACTAAAGGACAGTAGCCAGCTGCCGTCTTTCCGGAAGCATTTTATTAGCTCTGTGTGTGTGTGTGTGTGTGTGTGTGTGTGTGTGTGTGTGTGTGCTTCCCAAAGAGAGACAATGTGTGATGATACTCACTAGTGAAACTGAAGTTCATCTGTATCATCGGCTCCCACCCACTAAAACAATGGGCCCTTCAGAGTGACCCATTCACTGGGGGTCCCTCTCATTAGCACCTAGGAAGTGGCCCAAGCCGGCCAGGCTGGCCCCTCCACACACACACACACACACACACATACACAAACACACACACACACACACACACACCCACGGTGAGGAGAGCCAGGGGACGATGCTCATTATCCCCATATCCTCAATCACTTAAGGGACTGTTTACTGTAAACACCTGCTTCCATGCATCATCTCCTGAGGGTCACATTATGTTTGTGTGCTAAGTGGGACTCGATGTGCAGACACAAATGTTGCTAGTGGATTGTTTTTTTAAAAAAAAAAAAAACTGTGATGGTGATTGGTGCACTTGGGCTTTATGGCTTTGGTTAGAATGCAATATGATTAGATAATGTAATCAGTCACAATCAACAAAAGTGTGCTTGTTAAATGAAACAAATGATTTTGTTAATTGTTAGCTTGTCAGTATTGATCAAGTGTACCCAGCAGGACTGTTGACAACATGTTGAGGGGCTGTAATGATCACTGATGTTCCCTCTTCTCTGTTTCGCTTCAGAGTTTAATAATTTGTCTCGGCTCGACACAAAAGATCAAGGGCCTATAATCCCAGCAGGCTGTTCTCCCTCTGACGCATTCACTCAGGATGGGAGTGCAAAGATCCACCTGAGCCACAGAGATCCACTTGGCAGGTCATTCAGCCTGACCTCTCTGATCCCTGATACCTGCTTGTCGCAAGTGCTTGAGCCTGACGAGCCTGGCAGGCATTGTGATGCTGATCACTGTAACATTGATTAACACTGACCGACACCTGAGTGTATATATGTGTGTGTGTGATCTTCTTTACGCAGGTCTTGACAGTTTTGACTGTTTTCTTCACTTGGAGTTTGAATTAACTTGATTCTTTATTCTTTTTTGTGCAATACTTTTTATGTAATGTTTAAATGTTGGATTTGACTAGCTGGGTTGCAACTTCCCGAGGAGTGCCAAGTGTTCTTGCTCTTACTCTTCAGAAACAAGAGTGCGTGCAAATGGGAGGAAACCATATTAGGAATAAACTGTTTCAAAATCAATGACAATTCCCAATGTCCACATAACCGTATGTGTAGCTGGTACACTCCGATAGCATAGTTTGCTTATGTTGCTTTTTGCCCTTCAAAATTGCTGAATTTACTGAAAGTTGACATCATGGCCATAGCACATTTTTCAGTTCATGAATGGTTTATAAGATATGATTCTTGGTCTCAGTGTTATGGGCATGATGTTTTTTGGAGCTGTGCTAATGTTTTAGCTTGCTAATGCTAACAAGCTAGTAACACCAGAGTTACTGCCCTCAGGGGATGCTAACAATGCTGCGTCTGTGTTTCAGAGATCCCAGCCTTCCTGTCCGTGGAGGAGAGCAACGTGGTTATGCAGCTGGCCCAGCTGAAGGGCCTGATGCAGAGCTCACCTGCTGAGCCCAGTGACGGCCCAGAGGACCCGCTCAGCCAGGAGGAGCTGTTCAGCCTGCTTGACCTCAACCAGGACGGCCTGCTCCAGAGAGAGGAGGTGAGGCACGGGGGATGAAAGGTGGCAGTGGAGATTTTGGAGGGAGGGGTGGACATGATCACTGAGACTCATCTTTCAGATGCTCCTACAATGCGTAATGCGTGTCTCTGTAAATGCAGTTGGTCAGGGTGAACAAGTGGCGATTAAACAAACTGCAGCCCAATCTTTATGTGATTATGTAATTAGTGACAGATTGAAGTAGGAAAGGCTTAAGGACGAAGGTGACTGGAGCATGATAATGTCTGCATGCATAATAGCATCTGCTAACAATGTTATTGTTGTCAATGTAGCGTGAACTCCACTGGTATAATGCAGCAACAGATACAACTGAAGCTATCGGAACATGGGTTTGTAGTGTGGTGTAGTGTATTTTGAGTGCTTGCAAATGTGTATTGTGTTTTTGTGGCTCAGATTTTGAGTTTGTCACACTCTCATGACGCATCCTGGCTCAGCGCGCACAATCTCCGGGAAATCCACTCTGGCCTAGAGAGTAACCCAACTGGTAGGAGGAAGTGTTTTTCTGTGTGTGTGTGTGTGTGTGTAAAGATGTGAGAGTATAGTCTTATGCGTGTGTGTGTGTGTCTGTGTGTGGGGGCGTGCGTAAGCGTGCATTCTTTGACTCCATGCAGTGACATAATACCCGACCTTCACATGAAAGTTTCCGGACCTGTCCCATCATCACTCATTAAAATCTTATTGTTTGGGTTGGGGGCATGGCCCGGATCCTGGCCCCCTAGGATTCCCCCAAATACACACACACACACACACACACACGCACATACATACACACACACACACACACACAATCAAACCAAGGCACATCCGCCACCTCGTTCCCTCACCCCATACATGCAAGGTCTCTATTCCGATCCCCCCCCCCCCATTGTGTGGCCTGTGGCCTGCTGGTTTCCGGAGGAGAAAAAGTGAACAAGCAACCACTGACCTGAGAGTAACGCACAGAGAGGGAAAAATAACTTCGGGAATGAACATGAGATCTGAGTGGGTTACACATAGTAATCAAGTGTGTGTGTGTGTGTGTGTGTATTTTGTCTCAGTGTTTGAATGGGAGTAATTTGTATTATGTTTGTATGTAGCTTTGCTGTGTCTGGTTGAGTGGTGTGTGTGTGTGTGTGTGTGTGTGTGATGTGTTATAATTATTGTGTGTGTGTGTGTAGGTGCATTGTCTCTGCAGGAGTTCAGGCGTGTGAGTGGTGGTGAGTTCCAGAGGAGTGGAGCTGGAGGGACAGACTGGGACAAGTGGAGACAGCACAGACGCAAGAGCACACATACGCGTCTGCACCTTGGGCACGAAGCCCACCGCACACTACAAAACATCAGGACCAGGTACTCTCTCACACACACACACACACACACACACACACACACACACACACACACATCGATACCTGTACACATACATTCCACACATACGTCTGCACCTTGGACAAGGAGCCTACTGCACACTATGTGTGTATATGTGGTATAACTGGTAAAAGTGTATACCAGACACACACACACACACACACACAGACATACATCAGTTTTTCATTCTGAAAAGGGAAAAGCACAGGTGTGGCAATAGCATGATGGCTGTAGATGGCTTAGAAGTGTCCTCCTAAAGACGAGAACAACTAAAGCTGTAAATACATAGGGACTCAAAAAGCAATGCTGTCAAAATATTTTTGCTCACTCATGTCACTGAAGTGGCTCATGACTTCATGGTTGCTGGTCGTTTGCAGCCAGAACGCATCATAGCCATTCATCATAGCTAGTCTTCAGCTTCTCTTGTCATCCAAAAGTTGATGCTCACTGCTTTAGTCAGTGTTGTTATTTTTTTCTGATAGAAAATGAATCCCATCAACTCCCATCACTTGTTGCTTTAGTAGCTCTTGGTGTAGGTTACATACAGTAAAGGTATGACTAGCAGATATTTCAGATTGTACTCAGAAGCCAAAGTTCTAGTTTAATGACTATAAGGGACTCTTTTTTTCCTGTTACACATAATGGCATACATGCTTCTACAATCCAAATTTAATTTATGGGCGTTATCCTGTTTACTCACAAACCCACATTGATTCCCTATTATCCAGCAGCATTCAATGATGCAATTTACCAGTATACTTAAAGTCTGTGTCATAAGATAAATTCATTTATTCTGTACCCTCCATGTCTGAGAAGATCACTGCATTTCACATAAAATCAGGACTAGGTGATACAGACACACACACACACACACACACACGCACACACACAGACAGACTCTTATACTAGCCACCATTCAAGGATATCAGGAGCAGCTATCAGGTATTCTGAACCATCAGTGCGGACAGTTTCTCTCCATATGTGGTGTAAATGTTTGTTTAGGTAGATCCAGATAGGTTCTCTACCACTACAGGTCTCACCCAAAGTAAACAAATCTCATGTCTGTTCCGATCACTCCAGACCTGTAATCAACTGAAACATGATCGAACTTGACTCTCCACATCAATAAAACATTTCTATCGTTAATTAACCTGGTTTAAAGTGTGTTCAAATATTTATTTTCGCTCTTCTGTTATAAGTACACACAGACCTTCACCCAAAAATGTATAAACACTCAGAACATTTTTTCTTTTTGCATGACAGCAAAAAAGTAAACTGATACGCCAACTCGTGGATATATTTTTCAAGGTTTTATGTGTTTATTTTAATTAGTTTATCCTGTTTTCTCCAATATCCAATCAGAGTGACACGTCTCTCCCGCCTGCCCTCGTCATTGGTGGAGCTGAGTGAGCCTCTGGAGGTGATACGGTACGAGCAGGGGGGCTACAGCCACGCCCACCATGACAGCAGCTCCACCCGTGCGGACGCCAGCTGTGCACACACTCATCTGGCCGCAAACACCTCTTCACCGCATCAGATTCCCTGCAGGTGTGTGTGTGTATGTGTGTACATGTGCACGCATATGTGTGTATGGGTGAATGTGCCTACTACCCGTGTGTATAGATGAGAGTGTTTACTGTGCACCTACTCACCTGGTCATTTTCTTCCTAAATGTTCAAAACATATGAGGCATGTAGCTTTTCAAATAAAGATATGCTAAAGACTTGTGAGCCAAGACATTTACAGGGCCGAATTCAATCATATTTCATCTTGCTTCTGTAATTAAGCTCTTTGACAGTTTCCTTAATCTCCTGTGCGGCGTGTCCATATCTCTGTAATTACCATCTCAGTTCAACTGTCAAATACCTCATCATATCATTAGTCACCTTGGCCAATGTATGTAGTGCAGCCATTGTGGAGTGGGAAAGAGCTGGGGCTGTGTTTGAGTCGTGTTGACTTGACTTGTGGGTGGTTGCAGGTACATGACAGTGTTGCTGTACTTAAACACTGTGGAGGGAGGGGGTGAAACCAGCTTCCCGGTGGCAGACAACAGAACCTACGACGAGGAGGTGAGTGATCTTCTGCAGACAAACACAGGCAAATTGACTTGCATTACAATAAAACTGCAAAAGGGAAGATGTTATTCAAATAGCAGCATCATAGATTCACATCATAGTATTGGATCATAGGAAAGGATCATCTGCGTCATCTCTTCTGTCACCTCTTCTCCCCATGCTAGGGGTGGTGGTGGCGGCGTAGTAGTTAATAAACATGCCTGGAATGCTAGCATCCCGGCTGCCCTTGAGCACCCTAAGTTGCCTAACAGATGTAAGTCTTGTAAGCGTCTGCTAAATGCATAAATGTATGTGTGTGTATTTGTGTGTGTGTGTGTGTGTGTTAGGCACTGGGAGATCTCACACAGCAGTACTGTGACAAAGGCAACCTGAAAGTGAACCCAGCTGCAGGCACAGCGCTCCTCTGGTACAATCATCTGTCAGATGGCTACGGTAATATTATTGTCACTTCTAACAGTAGAAACACTTGGCCGCAATTTGTGCACTTGCCATAATCACACAGTTTGCTGCTGCAAATATAAAAAAGTGACTTTGACATTAGAGAATAGGACTAAATGGATTTCTTCCCTGCGAAAACTGTCTCTGTACAGTACACCATAGTACTGCAATCATAAAAAGGGACTTTTTTGGCATTGGAGAATTTGACTGAATTTATTTCTTAACCATGAAGATGAATGTGGTAGTATAGTGTTAGAATAAACCATCACAAAGCATTACATAGTGAAGCTAACTGAAGCACTGAAAGGGTTTTTTGGTGGGGTCTTTAGAATTTAAGTTATAGCAGATTTTTTCCTTTTCTCTGCATCACAGGTTGGATGGGTGAGCTGGATGAGTACTCTCTGCATGGCGACTGTGCGGTGACCCGCGGCCTGAAGTGGGTTGGCAGCGTTTGGGTCAATGTAGACACGGACCAGCAGCGCCAGGCTCAGTATCAGCGTCTGGTCTCCTGGCAACCAGAAAGCAGAGGTCCACGTTCCACTCACACCAACCTCCACCAGGATTTGTGATGGTGTCAGATGGTTCCCTAGTCTGTAGTCAACTTAAGTTTACCCCATGGCTTTAGCCCACAGTTAGGATTTTTATTAAGTTTATTTATTTTCTCTGGTTTGGTGAGGAACATTTACCAATGACAAGTGTTTTACATGTTAAAGGTATGTGTGTTCCCACATTTTGTTTACATTGTTTACAGTTTATCACATTCAAGAGTATATAGTTTCTCCACGGGTTTGTTTATTTATTCATTTGTTCACTGGTTTGTTAATTTATATTTTGTCTGAAATGTATTTATTCTTAAGATTGTTAATGAATGTATAAGATTTATTTATTGAAAGAATGGAGTTTATCATTATTAAATCATTATTGTCAATAATGATTATACAGGCGTTATAATTAAACTGTTATTTATTCTGGAAGAGATTTGAAGTGGCTTCGCTTTCAATAGCAGTATAATTGCAGTATAATTTATGTCCACGATATGGCGCCAGTGACGTAAACATTTGTGTAGAATTCTATGCCGCTGTCGCATGCTCTGCAGTCTGCACTCCACTTGAGAGCAGTGTTGCACACTCCACACGAACTGTGCCTAACACAGGGAAAGTGGTAATAACGTAACTACAAGCATAGTAAGTTTGTGTATTAGAGTGCATACAGTGCTTCTTTGTCCACAACCGTGTCACCTGCCTCTCCAATAACAGCTGGCTGCCATATGCTTGTCATTCAGGTAGTGGATATAGCTAGTTAAGTATAATCTATTCAAGATTACGCATATTTCTAATGGATTCAATAACTTTCATTTGTTTATTTATGAGATGATAGCTGATGACAATTAACACTGCAATCTATCATCAGCTGGGCAATAGATGTGAATTCTGCTGTGTCGTCTGCGAAAGCCATCTCATTCATGCCATTAATGTCACCACTCCCATTGCCTTCTTATAAAGCACATTCAGTGTCCTACAAAATGTGCCTTTAGGCTACCTTACCCAAAGCCCTTGGTAGCATCACATCGGGATATTAGACAGTAAAGGCAGAGATCAACGATCTTTGTTAAAGGCCTGTGGAGATGGGCCCTAATAACAACTATGAAATCATAATCAAATCAACATTCTGTTTTTAATGGAAGATAATGTCGAAACACCATATCTGGAGAACTGGCTGATGGAGAGGGCTTGCACAACCTAAGCCTAATAAGGTAACGTTAGACGACAAGTGTGGAAAAAGGTACAGATGGTGTCACTGAAATGCCGGGGTTGAAAACTCAGATAATTAAGTTATTAAATAAAACACTACCTACTATTCGGCAATAGAGTTCACAAGATCTACAGTATGTTGCCGAAAGCAAACTACATGTGAGCGCATCTAGCACAAGACCACCGAAAAGCTAGGCCTACGAGCTTTAAAACTTCCAAAAAATGTTTGTTCAACGCTTCCCATGTGACCGTAAAATTTCGAGAAACGCTGCCTAGCAACAAAAAAATATAATATTTGAACTTGCATCCATCTGTGCTCTTTAAAATGAACTGAAACTGGAATAAAAAAATATATATGCCATCAATAGTTGACAACAGGGCTCATGCTTTTTCGTGCAGTAGCCTAATGGACTGCGCCCGGCTTCTTTTACAGAATAGCCTACGTGTATAGCTCAAGTGTCTTAATGGCACACTCTAAACAATGAGTGCATCATTCTGCTCAACTTAACTTGACAACATAAGGCAATTTAGGCTATGTGATTTCCGGGAGCGCAAGTGGAGAACACGTATTTTTCAATTCATGGAATTTCCTAATCCGAGATGCATGTGGCAAGGAGAAACTGACCAGCAATGTAGCCTAGATTTTAAACCGTGCGGTGGAACGCTCATTGGTTAGCCAATCACAAAGCTAGAATTATGCGCAAGTTGGGGGGCGCTCCAACGCTCTGGTCGACGCTATGTGAAGCTCACATTCCCACCGATGAAGCGAGACAGTAGCGACGTGCATCACGTCCATCTCTCAGACACACCTGATTAATCAACAAAACAGCGGACGCCTCAAGACTTACTATCATTTTCCTTTAACCTTCATCCATGCGATTCTTCAGGCTTACCTTCAAGTGCTTTGTCGACTGCTTCTGAGTCCCATGTTTTCAACGTCTGTCTGCGACGCACTGAAAATATCCCTTATTGGATTGTAACCTGACAAATTCTGAAATACAGCCGACGATCAATTTATAATCTATCCTAAAACGAGAATTACAGCCAACAAGACAAAACGTTAGCCATCCTTAAACTGAAGAACTGAAAAAAGCGTCAGTTTCTGAGACGCTAACAACCATTACATCTATTTCTTAAATCATTGGACTAAACGTTAGCCCTCCATTTAATCAGCACAGCATGTCGCCTGAAGTGGAAGAGCAAATACCAAGTAAGGGTTATTATTATTATTATTATTATTATTATTATTATTATTACTGTGAATGCGGCCCTATTTGTTTTCTAATTCCCTTAATCAAATGCCCAGCCATCCTTGAAGAATGACTGGAATTACTTAAGGGCGATTACATTGGTAAAGCATGCGCCGTTATTTCATAATTTTTCAACTTAGCCAGTTGTAAAGTCTGTAGGTGTTGGCGAAAGTGGGATGTGGATTTTATTAGCACGCAATAGTGGAACGCCAGACATGGTGTAGCCTTGGTGACTAATGTAAAGTATAGCGTCAATGTATCATGGTGATATGTAGCGGCAGAAATGTAGACTGCATATGCTGGTAGATTTCCTAAACAACTCGTGTCTCAAAGCAAAATGCTTTAGGTCTTGTCAAGGTAAACGCACATTCGAGATGTGCACCTGCCACTGCATTCCTGATAACTTCACGACTGCGAGAGCCAGAATTCAGCAGTGCTGGCCAACGTTCCTTACTATGACAAATAGACAAGAGGTACTGTAGGCTATGTGATCAATCTGGCCAAGTACTACTTACTTGGGCAGATTTTTTTTTATATGATTTTGGTGTAAAATAGATAGCCTATGTGAGACATGCTGAGAGCAATGCTGGATAAATAAAATTCTGCCACCTTCTCCCCATCTGACTTCCAGCTCTTGGGAACCACTCTGATCTGGAATGAACTGCTTTTCTAGCATCCAGATTGGAGTGGTTGACACTAATGTCATAGGAACACAGCAATGAACTGATGAATTTGAGTGTATCTGTTTATAGGACTATGGAGTGAGATAAAGGTTTGTTTGTGTGTTGAGTGTTATGGTTGAGGTGGCCAGACAGAAACCACTTTTTTCCTCACTTTGGTGGCCAGAGAGAAGCAGGTGGGTGTGAGAGCTGTGAAAACTGACCACGTCTGTCATTGTCTGTGTTTGTGTCTGGCTACAAGACAGGCATGCGCACAGACTTATGTGGTCTGGCTTTTGGCACTTGTTCTCATTAGTAATGACATTAATGGATTATGACATTTTGCTTATGTTCTATCTATGTGTCTATTCACCAGTAAGACCTAGAAATTGGCAAAAAATGTTCCTCACATGACTTGTAGTGTTGGTCAGGGTGGAATATTTATTTAGCATTCAGTGTAATACTGTTATCCAGGCCATTTGTGTTTTTATGTATTTTAAAATGTTTGGAAAACAGTGAAGCTGAAACACATCTACACACTGAGTCTAATGTCTGTTTTCCCAGCAGCAAGGACTGGCATATGATGTACATGATGCTGATGAGTCTCTCCCTCTCTTTCTCTCTCTCTCTCTATTTCACTCTCTCTCTTTCTCCTCTCTCTCTCTGTCAACTACTCTCCCTACACAGGGGATGTTGGGTTCCCCAAGGTAGAGGGGATGGCGATGGGTGGCGAGGAGGAGGAGGGGGAGCTCGGCCTCCCGCTGGTCACCGGGCCGGGCTTGTGCGCCAGTGATGCGCATGACACCGGCCCAGGGACCACGGCAGTACCCATGGGGGGCCCCCCCATGTGCACATGTGGAGTCGGAGGTGGCGGCTGCGTCTGTGAGGGGCCAGGCGGCGCTGTGGCTCATACAGACCGCCAGACGTGGAGCAGACAGATGGACTTCATCATGTCCTGCGTGGGATTTGCAGTCGGCCTCGGCAACGTCTGGAGGTTCCCTTACCTCTGCTACAAGAACGGAGGAGGTGAGAACAGGAGGAATGGGCCTGACAGAGGGTTTTAGTTCACTGTCTGTCTGTCACACTCATTTGCACTCTTCTTCTTCTGTCTCCATATCCCTCTTTCTCTCTCTTTCTTTCCATGTGACAGACACACACATATTGTCATTCTCCCTTTTCTTTCACTGTAGCTGGTATCCTAGTTGAAATGTTAGCACACATTGAGGTAGTGCATGAGGTGGTCATGAGTCACAGTGTACAGAAGGAGAAGACAAAAAGAGAGTGAATGAAAGGTGACAGGGAGAAAGAAACAGGGGGGGGGGGGGTTGGTATCGAAGCGAGGCCTTGGGATGAGGCATGTTGTGTTCTTATTTGAGTTCTTACCACAAGCAATACAGCCTCTGTTTGTGTTTCAGTCCCAGTAACTTACTCTGGCCTGGTTGGCCTGGCCCTGCACTGCCCTGTCCACCTCTCTCCTGTAACCACTGTCTTATCAGTTCCTTAGTCAGCCACACTGTACACACACAAATGTACATGAAAGGAGTGCTTCCACTCTTCCTTTATCCTACCCCCCACCCCTTTCTCTCTCTCTCTCTCTCTCTCTCTCTCTCTCTCTCTCTCCCTCTCCCTCCCTCCCTCCCTCTCTCTCTCTCTCTCTCTCTCTCTCTCTCTCTGTCTATCTTGTGACCTGATAACAAATGTGAAGGCAGTCAGGAATTCACAGAGGTGCTTTCTCTTCATGAGGTTAAGTTACCACACACAATAGTAGCTTGTTCCAACTCCTTCTGTGTCTGTCTGTCTTGTCTACCTGTTTGGTTGGGTGTTGTAGCCTACTAATCTGCAAGAAAGAAAATGTTCTGGTATGATTATATGGGTGGGTCAAGGCTGGTTATTTATTTTGTGTGGAACTTACAGTAACAGTTTGGATTCCGTTATGTAGGCCAATGTTTTTCAGACGTTTTGATAGTTGCAAGGCACGTCCCTCTCTGCACGCTAAGCCCTAATGAGCTGCATTAAATGACAGCAGTGCAGGGGCGAGTCTGCTGGGCTTTGTCTTGGCAGGAGGCTCACCGGAGTTGGCTTTGCCTTTCCCCACAAAGAGGCCAGCTGCACACAGTTTTCACTCAAGAAAAAAAAGTCCCCCTGTCAGCCTAGGTAGTGGAGAGGGGAGTCGGTCTGTGGTGATAATCCTCAGAAATTTACTTAGAGGTGGCATGTCAAAATGGCAGTTAAGTGCCTTACTCATTTCAATTCTGTTCATCTCCTTCGGTTCACGCAACTCCAGAAGTTCTTCATTCATGTTAGCTGTTCAGTTTTCCTACAGCTCTCTCCTCCTCCTCCTCCTCCTTCTCTGTCTGTCTCTATCGGTGTTGGTCTGCCAGCTGCTGCTACTGATATTCTTCCTTATAAGGCTACAGTTTTATGATGCTTTGCTCTCAGCCTTGTGCAACAGCGAATAACAGCGAGGGAGAGAATCCTCTTGCGTTTGATGGCTCCCTCTTTTTCAAATTCTCCCTCTCCCTCGTTCATTCTGACCTCCTGCTGTTTCAATTCAGGTCATCTTTGTGTGTGTGTGTGTGTGTTTGTGTGTGTGTGGGTGTGTAGGTGTGTGTGACTCGCGAGTCTGAAGCTCTCCAACAGCCAACCCTTTTCTCCTTGTACATGCGTCATTCTCATGTGACTCTTGCCATCTCCCCCCTATCGCCTCCTTGTATTGGTGCAACCCTCCATATATTTGTTTCATAATAGGCATACCAGCGTCTCGAAATGTCGGAGCAGTGCATTAATGTTTGCGTGCGTGTGTGTGTGTGTGTTGGGGCCAAATTTTGTCTGTCCATGGCCTCCTGGAGTTTGTTGTACTCTATTGACCACTGAAGAGCTGCTGTTGCCACAGTAGCAGACTAGTCAACAGAGAAGGGAAGCAAAACAGAATTACTTTTAAACTTAAATCCATAAATATCAAGTATCATCTTTTGCCCTGACCCACCACCATCACTCTCTCTCCTCCCTCATCACCCTTGGTCTCCCTCGGGAGAGTCATGCCTGCACACATTTCAAGGACGGTCACCCACACAGATCCTTGAAAACCACTGTTATATTGTTTTTGTCTTTTAGTATCACGCCCTGCTGATTGTGACAGTAACCATGATGGCAAGCACTGTTTATAAAATGCCAGGCTACTTCTCAAGGATGCTCTCAACAGTGTAAATCATGACAATGATACAAGTATATTAGCGGAATTTAGTTTTCGTGTCCTCCTCTTCCCTTTCAGATTTTATAGTTCTCGTTTCTTGTGGCATAAGCAATTCCTTGTTGATTTAATTTCTTTTTTGTTGTGACCTTTCATTTTGGCAGTGTTTTTTTTTTTTGTTGTTGTTGTTTTTCTAGGCAGCAAACAATGCTTGTTAAGCCAGCTGCACAACTCTTTCAAGTGGTTTGACCTGAAGAGGAACCACTAAACAAATGAGACATTTAGAGCAGTCATATGTCAGGCAGTATTAATCTATAAAGCATTTGCCTTTTGTGTTTCAAGTGTCTCTTGTGTATCATATATTGTGATCACAGTAATCTGTGAAGAATGTTGTGAAATACTAGCCAGTCTGGCGCCACCTACTGCTTCTGCTCAATTTCTCATTTAGCTCCACCACAGGTCATGGAGTCAGCTGTAGGCTTTGGTTCGCGCCGTCTCTGAGCTTGGACGGGTCAATCAGCGAAAACGTTGAATTCAAATGGTGCATTCCAGCATGTAACATATGTCACAACCAAACAGTAGCGATTGGTTGAGGCAGAAAGTATCTGCCCACAATGGAGCAAACTTATGCCAGTGGATAGGTTTCAGATGCTTTCACAAAGTGGAACGATGTGAAAACGTTTGATGCATTAGGCTAGTGAAATACACTCAAGTTGACAATGTTTATGTATGTGGAGCAGTGCATCCAGTCTCTAGCAGCTGCTAGACTGTACTTGGAATACTCAGATATTGGTTACCTGATTGCTAGCATGTATCTCTGTGTTGAAGGGGTAGCCTGTGTGTGTGTACAACACACTCAAATTAATTCCTGCCTCAGACTGACCCCACGGTGTATTGTGCTGTGCTGCAGGTGTGTTTCTGATTCCATACACTCTGATGGTGTTCATTGGGGGGATTCCTGTGTTCTTCCTGGAGATCGCCCTCGGCCAGTTCATGAAGCAGGGAGGCGTCTCGGCCTGGAACATCGCCCCTCTCTTTAAAGGTCTCTCTCTCCGTCTCACACACACACACAAAATACACAATACACATTTATTTCTCATTTTAGTTGTCTGTTTCACTTTCTTTCATGTATAGAGTATAAATTCTTTGTGTGTGCTGGATCCGAACCTACCTGACCTACCTTGTTTGATTCACACACTGTCTAACATCTGTGAATATCAGGCATTAGTAAGACCTAGATCAGCTGCCTGAGACAACACTATACCTCCCCCTCACTCAGCACCTGTGCCCAAACACATTTGTTGCCTTGTTCCTCTTCACCAGTGGGTCAATGTACCTTCATGTGTAGCACCGTTATCTGATCATGGCTTCTATTGTGTCACTGCTGCCTTTGTGCTTGTTTTCTCTTTTTCATTCTCTTTACTTCTTCTTTTTTATTTCTCTCCTCTTTTTATTACTCTATCTCTCTTTCTCTCTCTCCCTCTCTCCATTTGTCCATATGTCACTCACTCTCTCAGGGCTGGGATTGGCCTCCATGGTGATTGTGTTCTTCTGCAACACGTACTACATCATGATCCTGGTGTGGGGGCTCTACTTCTTGCTGCACTCCTTCACCTCGCCCCTGCCCTGGGCCTCATGCGGCCACCCCTGGAACACGCCCAACTGCACGCAGGACTTCCGCCGCACCTGTTCTGACAACATGCTGGCCCTGCTCAATGCCTCTTCGTCGACATCCTCCCCCTCCTCTTCTTCTCTGTCCTCCTCCCCCGTGTCCTCTGTGCCGAACACCACCGCCCTTGTGGTTGGGAATGGAAGCTGTGCTGAGATGGAGGGCATGCGATCACCTGTCATGGAATTCTGGGAGTGAGTGATGAGTGAGAGTGTGTGTGTGTGCACGTGCAACTGTGTTTCAACACACTGAATATGTCTGTGTCATTTCTTAAACTAGAAAAGGCATCAGTTCCTCAGAATAATAGTGTGTCAGTTACTGTCTCAGTAGCTGGGTTTCCATTTAACATTTGCATGAACAAATATTGGTCACAAGAATACATGCATGCAAAAAACCAAACCTTTCAAGAGACGTGTTCCAACCAGCTGTTGGATCAGCATCTAAGGATAGAAATTCGGTAAATGTTCTATCGACTTTAATCGCATCATGCCTTATTTGCATCATGAATTAATTACCTCCCTCAAGCGAATTCAATCTATACTCGCAATAGGGGACTGATGTGGATTTGCAGGTGTTTCCAACTGTTAGGTTCTTACTGGGTGTGTACTCTTAATGTCTATATCCTTCCCTGGTCCTCTTGCTGTCCTCCCCCCTCGTGTACCTGTTGTTCTGCCGTAGACGGAATGTGTTGCGTCTGTCACGGGGGCTGGACGATGTGGGTGACATCAGTGGTCACATGGTGCTCTGTCTGATTGCCACGTGGGTCATCGTCTATTTCTGTATCTGGAAGGGCGTGAAATCAACTGGCAAGGTAAGGTGTGTGGGTGTGTGTGTGTGTGTGTGTGTGTGTGTGTGTGTGTGTGTGTGTGTGTGTGTGTGTGGTAGTGAAATGAGTCAGTGGATATTCCATGCGCTGTGTGATTTTGTCCATGTCAGGGCATGTGTCTGGAGTTGCAGGGTCTTGATTAAGAGAGTGGACACAGAACAAGGACATAAAGGCCCAATTCAGCTGGCTGCCCATAAGCCGATAATCAGCTCTCCCGCAGTGTGTGTGTGTGTGTGTGAGTGTGTGTGAACATTGCCTGAAGTTAACATTAAGAGTCCCTTCTAGTCAAAATCTCAGATGAAAGCTGGCAAATATGACTTCTTACTGGTAAAGCTCTTTACCCAGCAACCAGACCCCCTTTGATGGGTGTTATATGCTGGTCGTGAAAAAAATAGAAACTTAATTACTCTATGCAGTCAGATGTCTTATGTAAGCACCATTCATATTACAAAACCCACCATATGATTATAATGTATTGCAAGAAATAGAATTATTATTGGCATTGTTATTATTGTGCGTCTGACAGAATTACAAAGTGCCGTTCAACTCTTAGACATAATTCAGAGACATTAAAGTGCATATGTGTGGCAAATGTGACATCAGACACCCTGATGTCATCACACCAGTGTGTGTGTGTGTGTGTGTGTGTGTGTGTGTGTGTGTGTGTGTGTGTGTGTGTAGAGCACAAGATGTTTAGTGATGCATTGATAGCAGAATGTCAGTGTCACCTCATCCCTTTGCTGCACTGGACAGATGGACGAAGGCCAGATGGTAGTGAAATAAAGATTGGTGAACAAAGGACAGAGAGGACTAATCTGAAGAAACTTGTATGGGAAGAGAGTTCACTTGGAGTGCATGTGAATCTGTGTAATCGTTGGCATTAACTGTGTGTGTGTGTGTACACACGTCTGTGTTACAGGTAGTGTATTTCACAGCATTGTTTCCCTACCTGGTGTTAGTGGTCCTGTTTGTACATGGTGTGTCTTTGCCTGGAGCTGTGGATGGGATTGTGTACTACCTGAAACCAGACTGGAGCAAACTCACTGAAGCACAGGTGAGAGAAATGGAGAGAAATAGTTTATTGTAAAAAAAAAAAATGGAATTATGACGGTGAAATCAGTATTGTTCTGATGATAATGATAATGATGGTGATGATTTACATTGATGGTGACGTGTTAGGTATGGATTGATGCTGGAACTCAAATCTTCTTCTCATATGCTATTGGGCTTGGTGCCCTCACTGCTCTGGGCAGCTACAATCGCTTCAACAACAACTGTTACCAGTAAGTACAAAGTACACAAAGTACAAACTACACTGTCTGCATTCATCACACCTTTTTTTTGTCTGCTGTTTGTTGATTTTTCACCTGGATTTCTGATAGTCAGAGCTACAAAAATGTAGACTATAATGGCACACAGCACTACTTTGGATAGAAGAATATTTCCATATTACAGATTGAAACGCTAATAAAATCACTCAAAACTCACATCCTGTCTTGAGTACTTGGCTGAGTCTCTTCTGTATTTAGCTGCCAGATGGCCCTCAAGGCAGGAGGCATCTAAAGCAGCATGGCGAGATTCAGTATCAGAGACTTTAATGATATGCACTCATTTGAGCAGTTTTAAATTGCACATGAATTGCAGGTGCCCATGGCCCAACAGGTGCCCATGCTGGGCTGTGCTCTTAAAGTGACCCCCCATGGATTTATATTTACTTTTATGCTTTTGTCCCTTTCACTCACTCACCTACAGTGTCTGAACAAAACATGAACTGACTGTAAAAGAATCAATTGCGTAAGTAGAAATATTTTTGGAGAGTCCCCATGCAGTCGGAAAATAATTACACTAGTTAATTCATTACACCAACAAGGTATCATAAAGGAAGAGAAGTCTTCAGTGTGATTCTGACTCATAAATTCTGTGGTCACCCTCTTGTTTCCTCATAAGTCCTATGCTTACTAAAGAACTCATGCTCACAACAGGAAGAAAAGCAAGAATGATGCACAGTTATCAGTATGTGGCAGACACTATCTTTTTGCCTAGTGTTCAATAGGAGTTTTCATAACATGGCCTTTATTGACATCAATCACTTATCTTCTCCCAAACAGCTGTTGTAATCTGACTAGCCTCAAGTTTCTTCAAGGTTCCTTATCCCAAGGTCAAGCTGCCCCACACAGAATACAAGGTTTAAGGCTACCATTTGCCATTCATATCTTACTGATCCCAGCATTTGTAAGGGATTTACAAATCACTTCTGCCACTCTGCATTCATGCACATATGCAGGTCACTTTAGCATTTTGGGTCTTATTGGCCTTGAGTGACTAGCTGCATTTGGATATGCTGGGGCTGATGAGATTGGTTTGCCATTAGCGGACACATTTTAGCTCCACTCATGGCATTGAGTCCACAGTATGACTTCGTTCTGGATAGCACCTGAAAGCATGTAGTCAAGCTCCATATGCTGTTGGTTTGGTGTAATATATATACAGATATACAGAAAGATATCTATATCTATATATATATATATATATATAGAGAGAGAGAGAGAGAGAGTTACTTTTTGATCTCTTTTCTTGAAACAAACACAAAGAAGTCTTCAAATATGCAAAGCATTAACTGTCCACATCATTCGCTTGTGTCAAAATGACTTCATTAGTGAAAAGCCATCTTTGCAGGCCAAAGGCCTGACCTCACCTCTCCGGAATCTGTGCCGATGGAGAGAATGCATTTTTTTCTCTCCCCCCCCCGTCTCTGTCGACATCATGAGTCACCTTCTCCTCACATTGCCTGAATGGAGTGAGACACAAGCTATTGTTCAGTATTAACCATCTGTCTGTTCTCAAGCTCAGCAGATCATTTGAAACATATTTAGTTGTTCTCACACTTTCTCTCACACTCACACACTGTCTAGGATCGGTGGTTGTATCCATCTCAAGTCTTCTCTTGTGTGTCTGAGTACACTGCCATCAAGAGTCTCACAAGCCCAGGAGTCTCTCTGGAGAATCCCAAGTGACTGCCCTCAGGGAGGACTCTCCTGTGCTAACAGTTTCACTAAATATTCCCACAAGAACAAATTAACTCATGAAAAATGTATGAATGAATGTATGAAAACATACAGTGAGTGTGAAGAACACATGAATTGTGAAATGTATGATATATGAAGTGTGTGTGTGTGTGTATATATATATATATATATATATATATATATATATATATATATATATATATATTGATAGATAGGTAGATAGATAATGCCTTACACAGAATTAGAGAAGAGATACTATATTCATCAGTCTCTAGGTATTATAAGTAATGAACTAGATTAGACTGATAGCTATGACATCCACGTTAGAAGAAGAATGTGTGGATGTCCTCAAGCCACCAAGCATTTCTCCCAGGCATAGTCAGAGAGCTCACTGGGTTGCAAACTCCTGCCTGTACCAAGACCATCAAAGTGTAGAGCCAACTTTCATGGCCAAAGCATTTACTTGGTGCACAGCAGTAGCAGTAATGGATGTGTGTGTGTGTGAGTATGCAAGTGCTCAATTTATGGTCAATAAAAGGTCAAGTGGAAGCACTCCCACAGTAAATTGTAGATTTTCAATAGTGAGTCAGAGGCTGGGTTTTGAAAACGCTTTAATCCCCAGTCTTGAGTTTTCTGTGGGAATGCGAGGAATGTGTGTGTGTGTTTAAAAACTGTTGCCATGTAGTCTCATGTCCTATTCTTTTTTTTTATCTCAAATGCGGTTCATGTCTGTGATTTAGCTTCTCTCTCTTACAATATCTCGCATACAATCTGTTTGTCTCTGTATTTGTTCTTTATATTTACAACATGTTCTGGAAAAAGGTCAGAAATGTGATGCAGGTACACCTTCATTTGCCATCCCCCCACCACCCCCCCCTCTCTCTCTCTCTCTCCATCTCTCTCTCTCTATCTCTCCCCCTCTCTCCCTCTCTCACCTTTGTCAGGGATGCCTTTGTCCTGGCCCTCATCAACAGTGGGACCAGCTTCTTCGCAGGCTTTGTGGTTTTCTCTGTGCTGGGCTTCATGGCAGCAGAGCAGGGAGTGGACATCAGCCGCGTGGCAGAGAGTGGTAAGAACAGCCAAACTCTACCACCATCACTTCTTATTCAGAAAAGGACATCACACAACATCAATGTCCTGCAGCATCTCAGAATATTAGTGTTCAACATTCCAACAACGTCAGCGTAACATGACATGAGTGTGACAATGTCACATGGCATCAACGGCACACAATGAGAGCATCACACAATCATCAGTGACAGACAATGAGAGCATCACACAATCATACATTATCAATATGCCACGATGACGTAAACATCACAACAGCATCAGTGTCTCTCAGTGAGAACATCACTTGATATCAATGTCTCGAGACAATGAACATCTCACATTATCAACATCACACAACTCCTCCATCAGCATCAGTATGTCCTGTCAGTGAGGGCTCTCTCATAAAGGCTCCATTCACCCGTGCTCCAGTTGAGACAGCCTCCTCACATTCTCACCATATTTTGGTACTTCCTATCGTAAAGCCCTTGGTGCCTATTGAAAGACCAGATGCACTAGCAAGCATACGAAAGAGCTCTGCGAAACCTATGTTGAGTAGTAGTTATGTCCCAACGCAACACAACAAATCTGTGGCAAGATTTGAAAAAGTTTCACCAGCCATTAGTACAATGATGGTACAGTGAGACAAAGGCCAGCAGGAGTGCCCTGTAAGACAAGAGTAAGCAAACTACTACTACCAAAGGGTAATTTAAGTGTATTATTAGAATACTGAAGTAAAGCTTGGTCAAAAAATTGAATGGCAAATCAAATCACAATAGAAATAATTATGTCAGAATAATTATTTACTATTTCACCATACATCCCATATATTTTTCTGAAAGCATACACCCTCAGGATGTGATACAGCATCCCATGGTATGACAGTGGGCCACACCCCACCCTCATTACAATAAAGCCCATAGTTAATTTGGTGTTTGCAACTTGTTTTTGGTGACATTTAGGCCTGTAGTATTTAGGGGAAACATATTAGACCCCCATGACCCATATATTTTCTGAGAGCTTATACCCTCAGGATTTGACCAATAATATTTTTTACATGTCCCACTCCCCCTCCTTATTTTAAAACCCATGCATATTTTGGCAGAGAAATTACAAATTGGCTGCATTTCTCATACAAAAGGGCCTGTTGTTGATTAAGTAATTAACCCCCATAAGTAATATCTTTTTTTGAAAGCAGAGGACCTCAGGATATCAGTAAACATAAACCCCCCTCCTCCCTCTGCTGCCCATGCATAGGTCATTGGGTACTGGTGACTTTGGCATACAGCCAATACCTTTGGACCTGAGGCATTAAGGAGAGATGAATCTACCCCTTAAGCCACTCCACTTTTCTAAAAGCATACACCCACAGGGTGTCATAAAATATAAACTGAGACAGGTCTAGACAAGTTCTAGATCACCTTTCTAAATTTAAGACTGAAAATGAACAATTTTCCATATTTTTAACCCCATCTTTACATTGAGGAAATGTTGTATGACTGAATCATGGTTATAGAAGAATTTCTAGACATCATATCCATGGACTTGCACTCTTAGATCACCTTTCTACGTTAACTAGAAGCTAAGAATTATAGAATTATAGAAATTATTCTGGGATTTCAGTGATTAATTAGCTTAATATGCTAATTATGCAAATTGCCCCAAAGCACAACTTTTAGCAACCAAGTTCAATTTAATGTCATCTAATATAGATGCCATTTCTGTAATAACATTTTACACTGCTCAACATTTCTGGGTCTACTATGGGGCCCTATGGAGCTTCCACTAGACTGTTAGCAGAATAGCATATCACACCTGAGCCTGTCAATTGTCTGTTGACCCTCATGTAGTATAACACTGCTTTTGTTTATATGTGTTAGGCTTCTGTGCATGTTTAACCCTTCTCACCAGCACAACTCTGCTGGCTGGAGTGTTGACAGGCCTGTGCACTCAAATCATTATTTCACTGGTGTCTCCAGGGTGGCCTATGAAAAATGAATTGAGCTTACAGCAAATGGTTGTCAATTAGTGTTATGTTAGTGTCTTTTCATCTCTGTGTCTCTCTCTCTCTCTGTCTGTCTGTCTGTCTCTCTCTCTCTCTAATAATGCATAAAAGATATGGCAGTTCCATGCAAACTATCATGTTTATTATGCCAACACAATGCCATGGTATTTGTATGATGTGAATAATTATGTGAAAAGTTTCATAAAATTAGTTCTACAACCAAGACTGAATGCTCAAATTTTATGTACTCATCATTCCAATCATACTATACCATGGCACTGTGTTGGCGTTACAGATGTGACAGTTTTGCATGGACTTGCCCATATTGTTTTATTGATCTAATGTACAATAAAGACATATAGTTCAATAATAATGGAGATTTAAAACACACTCTCTCTCTCTCTCTCTCTCTCTCTCTCTCTCTCTCTCTCTCTCTCTCTCTCTCTCTCTCTCTCTCTCTCTCTCTCTCTCTCTCTCTCTCTCTCTCTCTCTCTCTCTCTCTCTCTCTCTCTCTTTTTGTCTCTCTCTCTCTCTCTCTTGATTGGTGTTCTGTCTAAGGTCCCGGCCTGGCTTTTATCGCCTACCCCAAAGCAGTGACGCTGATGCCGCTGGCTCCACTGTGGGCCGTGCTCTTCTTCTTCATGCTCCTGGTGCTGGGGCTTGACAGCCAGGTGAAAACATGCACACTCTCACGCACATGAACATCATTATCATTATCACACATCAAACACAAACACACACACACACACTCTCTCACTTTCACCACATGCCCACACCCACACACATCAACACTAAAGTCACTCAATTCCCCACTCTCTATCTCTCTCTCTCTCACACACACACAGACACACACACACACACACACACACACACACACACACATACACACACTACCACAAGCACACACACTCCTTTGCCTTTCATGCACAGCTGTACTATGTACCATCTCTCTGTCTCCTGCCAATCTTACACCTGTCCTGTCCTGCAGATAGAAGGCATCATAAGGTAAAACCAAAGTGACTTTTGTAAAGTGTTTGTGTTTGTGTGCAGATACACACTGTGCTCTTCAGTGTAAATGAATGCAAGAGTAGTAGGGTAGTCTCTGCAGCCTGGGAGTAGAGAGTCATGGAGTAGCACTGTAGTTTCAGTGGAGCCTTGACACACCAATTCCAAATAATTCACCACGACCAAAAAACGACTTATCTGTGTGCAAAAGAAAAGTGTAATTTATTTATCTTCTGAATACTTGCACAGCTGTGTGTGCTTATCTCTACTCGTGGGTCTGAGCTGGACTTGGTGTGTCAGAGGTCACAGAGTTGAGAAAGTAGGTGATGCCAGTCTCAGGAATACTCACACCATGTAGTACCATGCCCTTTGGATGGACGACCATGTAGTACCATGCCCTTTGGATGGACGACCATGTAGTACCATGCCCTTTGGATGGACGACCATGTAGTACCATGCCCTTTGGATGGACGACCATGTAGTACCATGCCCTTTGGATGGACGACCATGTAGTACCATGCCCTTTGGATGGACGACCATGTAGTACCATGCCCTTTGGATGGACGACCAGTGGTGCCAACACATGTATACATTGCATGTATAAAGTTTAATTTGTTGATTAAAGTTTAGTTCGTTTAGATGTATAGTCGCATAGTGTATATAATGCACATGGAACATTTGTATGTCAGTGTCATTTAAATAAAATACACATAAAATGTATATGGGCAATTTCATGGTAAATGGACTTTTTGGCGCGTCTAATACTAATGTAATGCCATGGTATTTGTATGATGTGAATGATCATATCATAGAAATACCACAGCATTTTATTGGAGTAAAATTAAACATCAATGATGTAAAATTAAGCTTTTTGACAAAGCATGGGCTAGTAGTTCCACAGATATAACAAGCTGAAACACATCAGCACAGGAAACACACACAGAAGAAAGTCATGTTTGGTGCCATTTAAGAGGGGGAAATATGGAAACATCTGTGTTCAAGTCACTTTTGCTGCTAAATGATTGTTTAGAATAGCTAGAATTTTTCTGGACATTTTTCCTCTATCTCTGTTCTTCCATTTCTCTCTACAATAAGGGTCTAAAAAAATGAAGTGTCAAACCTCTCTCTCTCTCTCACTCCCTCTCTCTCTGTGTGTGTGTCCCTGTTTCAGTTTGTTGGGGTGGAGGGCTTCATCACCGGTCTGATGGACATGTTGCCTCCTAAGTCAGTGCTGGGACGGCTGCGACGAGAGGTCATTGTGGCCATATGCTGCGCTGTCTGCTTCATCATCGACCTCTCCATGGTGACACAGGTGAGGGGATGTGGCAAAATCTGACCCAAAGAGAGAAACAAATGAATGTGAACCTGCAATCAAGTTACAGCTGAATTCCCATCCTCGGGTCAAACTAATTTGTTTCCTGTTTAGTCAAATGAAAATTACCGGAACATTCCCATTACAGGAAGCTATGCAAACTGCAGCCAGATCTCAACCTCATATTTATACTGTGAATGAGAATGAACTCTAGTCTCTGTCGGTCCTTGAGATCAAATGCCTCTTCTCTCCTGCTTCTCTCTGCCAGGGAGGAATGTATGTTTTCCAGCTGTTTGACTACTATTCTGCCAGTGGGATGACTCTACTTTGGCAGGCTTTCTGGGAGTGTGTGGTGGTGGCCTGGGTGTACGGTAAGCCTCTCACAGCTCCTAGCAGCTGGGTTAGCTACGTGTCAGACTATATGTGATGTCTCTGAGTCACTGTCTGAGAGATCACACATAGCCCAAAAAAACCCCAACTACTGGGGGAGGTTTTTTTGGTCACTGAGGTTGTTTATGTGTTTAAAGTTCTTTGTCACTCCATTTCCTCTCTCTCTCTCTCTCTCTCTCTCTCTCTCTCTCTCTCTCTCTCTCTCTCTCTCTCTCTCTCTCTCTCTCTTTCCCCCTCCCCCCTCCCTCCCTCCCGGTGTCTGTCTCTCTCTCTCTCTCAGGAGCTGATCGCTTCATGGATGACGTGGCCCGAATGATCGGCTATCATCCTCTGCCGTACATGAAGTGGTGCTGGTCGTACCTAACGCCATTAGTTTGCATGGTGAGCTCCCCCCACCAGTATTTTGTATGATGTCCAGATGAGTCATCTGCTCCATGCTCCATGCATCATGTCCTTGATAGCCATGTTTATCATCGCCATGGTCACGTCATCACCTGTGCAGATAGCTTTCACCTTTGCACTCTGTCTGAGGACACTGTGTAAATGTAAAAAAGCAATACCAAATATGACTTGAGCACATCTGGCTCACAGGCATGTTATGTATTATGTTACTTTCAGTCTGTATCTGAAGACACTGTGTAATTTAAATATGTCACTATTTGTAACTTTTAAAGGAGAAATCTGGTGTGATTCAATCCATAGCCCTGTTGTGCTGTCGTTGAGCTCTGTCTGGACAAAGAACAAGAAAATGTGATGCGGCATAGACTGAATAGCGAACTGACAGATAACCGAACGGGGCACAAGAAAATTAAACTGATAGTGAGTTTTTGTGCCCCATTCAGTGAGTGTTTGCTGCCAGTTCTCTATTCGGTCGATGCTGTATCAAATTGTCACACTCTTTTTCCTACCAACTGCACTCAGTGACCTCAGACAACAGGGCTATGGATTGATTTACTCTGAAATTCTCTACTATTTTTGAACAATGTCTTTTTAAGCCTTAAAGGCGTGCAGTTACAATAATAGTAATCGTGTTTCCTGATCATATAGTTAATGTCAGAGACTTCCCAGACTTACCATGAACGTTATGCAGCTGCAAGCCTTCTCAGTGTCAGTGTGTATGTGTCCCTCTGGCAGGCAGTCTTCCTGTTCCATGTGGTAAACTACAAGCGGTTGGTGTATAACGGGGTGTATGTGTACCCCTGGTGGGGCGAGGCCATAGGCTGGGGCCTGGCTCTTTCCTCAATGCTCTGCATTCCTCTCACCGTCCTCTACAAACTATTGCACTGCAAAGGCTCTCTGCCAGAGGTACGATGTGTGTGTGTGTGTGTGTGTGTGTGTGTGTGTGTATGTGCATGCTTTAAACATGCTGGATAGCTTGCATTAAGTGGATGTGTGTAGGTTTGGTGTGTTGGGTCCAAGTGTGTGTTCAGTTCAGTTTACATACATGCGAGGTGAGTGTGTGAAAGAAGGTGAGTGTAGTACACGGTATGTGTGTTTGTGTTTACTTTTACTCTCTCTTTGCCTCTGTAGCGATGGCAACACTTGACTACGCCCATCTGGGGACGACATCACCTAGAATTCCTCCCACCTGAAACTGAGACCAAACTACTGCCCAACTCAGAGCAGAACAAAAACACACTCTTGTATGAGACTGTCATCTAACACATACATACACACACACACTCACACTTACAGTATGGCCATAGTCTGATCCTAAATAGGAGTCTCCAGGACTACCACACATCACTCTTAACTTGAGCTTGACCAGCATCTAACCACACACACACACATACACATCCCGTCGTATTGGCACTTATGTTTGCTATCCTCAAGCATATAAATATCCATCCCTGAGGGATCAGACTGGATCGTCTCTGTGTCTCAGTATTGCATTAGTGTTCCTGTCTGTCCAAACCTATCTCTCTACTCACTCTTTAGTCTTTACACTGCCATCCAGAAAGACACTACAAACAGAGCAGTCACTACCGGTATACTATCTTCTCATATTCCCAGTAAGGTCTGTGTGAGCTGTGTGTGTGTGCGTGTGTCTGGTGTTGTGTTGTTTGTGTCCGTATCAGTATTGATCCCATGTGGTCCAGCTGTGTGTTGTGATCGGCCTGGGAGAGAGCAGGCAGGCTGAGTCATTGGAGAAAAAAAAAAGTCATTAAATGATTTAATGGATTTCTGATGCTCTTTTGTGT
This sequence comes from Tenualosa thibaudeaui, assembly GCA_027481765.1. Lineage (NCBI taxonomy): Eukaryota > Metazoa > Chordata > Actinopteri > Clupeiformes > Clupeidae > Tenualosa > Tenualosa thibaudeaui. The sequence continues at coordinate 14,620,844 of JAIFZK010000005.1, forward strand.
TTTATGTAGAAGGTTCCACACATACACACACATACTCTTTCTCTCTCTCTCTCTCTCTATCACACATGTTCACCATAATTTCCCCCTCTCACACATACGCATACACACACACATGCTCTGAATTTGCCACATCACCTGACATCAAATATGAGCTAGACACACTTCTAATTATGGTTTCTGCTGGTAAAGCATTCAATCATCAAAACTCTAAACAAATCAAGCCAAATGTTTATTAAAAATCACAACCTTACAGGGTTTACTAAAGAAAGCAGTGAAAACATACAAAACATTTCAGTAAGAAACAATCAGTCATGGTTAATAGATATGTAACAACAAAATCACCTTCCAGAGGGTTTGCAATAGAATTCACTGTTAACAAAATTCTATACCGTCACGCTGAACAAACATTTTCACTTGGCTGCTGTTTTCTCTGGATCCCTATACTCCTGATGATTCCAAGGTGTACCTACTGCCTTTAGGCCCTGTTTACGCGTATCTAGATATTTTTATAAACAGGTATATATTTTTTTTATCCGTTTATTTATTTAACTGCGTTTACACGTATCCAGTGGAATCCACAAAATACAGCGTTTTCATAAATGTCCACTCTGGAGGCCGTTATTCATTTGAGGCGGCTAAAATTCTGTTTACATGTAAACAAGAGGCCCAAATGGATTACAAAATATCAATTTATAAAAATATATACATATATGTAAACAGGGCCTGAACACCTTACAAGTCTGAACACATTTTACAGGTGAGGTTTAACATTTAGCACTTGTAATTCTTTTAGCAGAGCTTTCCTTGCTCTGATTGAGGGTAATTTCTGGTAATCTAGCTTCCCTGAGGGTCATTTCTGATGCATTGGTAAGAGCTGGGTCTCTGTGTGTTAAGGAGCAGTAACTTTAAGACTTTATCTGGATCGGAGCTGTGCTAGGGAGTGCTCCCTGTGACAGCTGTAGGAGTCAGAGATGCGTCGCTGGCTCAGTCTCATGCAACGTCAGCACCTTCACACCATACCCGTGTGCGCAGGCTTTCATAGGGAATATAACCAGTACACTCATCTGGGATCTTTCTCTCCCTCCAACTCTCATTCAGCTTCTCTGTGAAATCTTTCATTCTTGTTCTCTCTCTTCTTTTAGTCTCTATTTCTTTCTTTTGTTCTTTTTCTGTCTCCCTCTCTCTCCCTTCTTCCTCATATATACAATAAAATCACTTGTCAATACCTGTTGGGACAGAACAACCAATGACTCTGCTAGAACATTAATAAAAATGACCTCAAAATGGCGGGAAGTAAAGAGGGAAGAAAACAGTGGATCCCATGGCAACCACCCCCATTAGTTGTCATGGAAACGAACTGCCTTGCTGTGCGGGCTAGCTGGATCACTGTGGAGCGAGTGTGGGATGGTGGTAGAGGAGAGAGAGATGGAAGGATGGAGGGAAGCCACAGGAAGGGAGAATCCAGTCTGACCTCTGTTGGTCACAGATGAGTAACACAGGCCATCTCCTGTTTCCATGTCAACACAGGGCAAAAAGCAACAGGTGAGACGCCTTGTCATTGCAAAGGCTTGGCAACAGCATGGCAGCATGAGGGTGCATTTGTGGTGCTGAGGTGTGTCTGTGTGTGGGTGCATTTGCCATATGCTTGTTGTTTATGTTTTTTGTTAGTGTGTGTGTGTGTGTGTCAGAGAGAGAGAAAAAGAGAGAGAGAGAATCTTACCACTGCACACTCATAGCTGGGTAGCCCTTTTCCCGTGTGGTTGAGACAGTGCAGGACAGCGTTGTGAATGGATGGGAATAAACGGCTCTTAGGGATGGAAGCGGAGAAGAAGCCACCCCGCTCCAGCTGCTGGACAACACACACTACAAAACAACAACAACACACCATGATTCACTTTTCAGTACTTTTTTCACTTTCTCTTTCACTTTCCTTGAGTTACACTGGCTGTAACTCAGCCCATAAACATAGCATTATTTAATCCCTTCTCTCCTTTTTTCCATCCTACATAAAACACACACATACACACACACACACACCATCATTCAGATATTAAGAGCTGTGATGACCCTCTACCTCTCTGGACACACATGCACATTATTATTATTCACCTGGTAAAACTCCCTTTCCCCTTTGCTCTATCCCACAAATACATATTTGTGAACACTCTCACACACACACACACACACACACACCATAACTCACCTTTACACAGAACTGTGATGAGACTTTTGGTCTCCTTCTTTTTCACACACACACACACATACACCATTATTCACCTTTTCTCTAAACTGTAATGACTTCTCTCTCAAGGGTTTGGGTGTGTGTGTGTCTGTGTCTGAGAGAGAGACAGACAGAGAAAGAGAGAGAGAGAGACAGAAACAGAGAGTGAGCAAGAGCCACCATAGTTGTGATGATCCTGGCTGGGGTGACAGATGTGGGACACAACACTTACCTTGACAGCCTGCCAGGTACACGGTCACATCCACCTCACCAAAGTCTCTACATATCTGTGAGAGAGGGCAAGAGGGACGCAGTATTTGGCAGAGGAAAAGGTATGATAAAAAGAGGGGTAAAAGAACATCAGCAACAACAAAAACAGCTTGGTCACCTGCTTGTATCCATTTCTCTATTCCCCCCCCCCGCCGCAGCAGAAAGAAAAAACCCTATGCTGGATTTAGCCCGCTGTTTTGTGTGGAGAGCACACAGACGTTTTTGTTCTCGGTGAGCGCAAGTCGGCCACCAGATAAGGGGAAAATCAGAGCATTGCGTAATGGCACAAAAACAAGATTAAAAAGGCACTGCTGTTTTGAAAACAAATGGCCTAATGGCCTGGCTGTGAAGGACAGTGTCCCTCCTGCTCAACTGACTCCTACAACTGCTCAGGTGTGCTGATAACATGTTGCGGGAAGTGAGTCAGCTCCTGGGCCTGGTCTTTTTTTTCTCTGGCTGCATCTCTGTGTCTCTGGCCTTAGTCATTAACATCTGGTTGCATCAGTGCCCTGTCTGTCTTCAATCTGTTGCCACATGCTTCTTTTTGGGGGCGGATTTCACGTTTTTACAGGACAAACAGCAAGTGCTATAGGCTTTTATGGGCTCTAATGCTTATTTTAATGAGAGCCCTTGAATGAGAGTCTTCTTTTTTCTTTCTTTCTTAATTTCTTTCTTTCTTTTGTTATATTCTTGACTGATTGCACTCACATTTTTCAGGGTCTTGAGAGTGACTGTGTCAATAAAGCCCACAGTAGACAGGTCCAGGATGATGGAATGTGTGATGTTGCCAGTGGCTGCCTCCGTGCTGTGCGGGTCACTCTGTATCGTGTCGTCAGTCTGCTCATCTACCGTATCCCATACGTGCGTCTCGGGATCCAGCTCGAAGCCCTTGTTCACACAGCCATTGGCGACGCTGCCATTGGTGTGCGGCACCACGCTGTTGCCACAGTGCGAGTCTTTCCGGAGGTCAGCATTAGAGCCACGCCAGTGAACCAAGTCTGTGTTGTTGTGGACAGAATGTGCCATTCCGTTGGCTGCAACACTGACAATTCCATTCTGTAACACAGTAACTAGACTGCTTAGCAACAGGCAGAGCATCAGGCTAGCATATTTGAAGTTAGCCCGACTTATTCTATAGATATATAACTTTAGTGTCACACAACATATCACATTGGCATGTGCAATTCAGAATTTTTCACCTCCCATAGACTGACTCAATACAACCTCTGTCTCTTTCTCTTTCTCTCTCTCTCTCTCTCTCACACACACACAAATACAAACACACACTCCCCCTGGTAACACAGACACCCAAGTGGGTGGTAGCATGATCACAGCTCAATGAATTTTGATCAGGAACATATCTGAATGCAAAGAAGAGTTAAATGCGTCCACACAGCCTTCATCATGACCACTTGTGTGTAGGTGGAGGTCAATCCCCATGTGCATGTATGGCTAGAGGGGCTACTATCGATGGACTGTTTCTCTCACCATCCCAGCGTAATTGTCGAGTATAGGAAATCGTAATGTGGGGCTGGACCCATCGATAAGCTACATTGCAGCGCATCTGGCCAACTCAGACACTGCCAATGGACGGAGTAGACAACGCTCATGTCCACATTATTTCTGCTTCACATAGAGATTATAAGTGATGTATAAGTGACTGCTGCGACTGGGTGATATTGCAGCGGTTCACAATGCCGAAAGATGAACATACAAGAATATGAGTATGCATGTGTCTGTGTTTCCTACATGCTTCAGGCCTTCTAACCTCATTTGGTTTCCCTTTCTTGGCTCTCTTCTCCTCTTTGGCTTGTAAGCGTTTTTGTTTTGCAGCCTGTTTCTTTTTCTGTTTCAGCAGCTTATTGATATTGATCCCACTCTGAGAGCGATGGAGAAACACAACACAAGAGTAAAAGTAAGAGAGTAAAAGAGGATAGGACAGTAAGACAGGGGAGAAAAAGAGTGTGAGAAACAAGACAAAGAACCATCTAGTGTATTTGGATTCACATTAGTGACTGCCTGTGTGACACAGAAAATGATAGTGGACATTAGTGTGGGCTGTGTGGCATGAAGGGGAGGGTAGGGGAGAGGGGCACCTTCTCTTCCAGAGCCTCTCTGTAGAGCTCAGCATTGGCGTAATACACAGTGGCAGAGGAGCGGAAGATTGTGATGCCCGGGACTTCCTTGGCCTACATACACACATGTAATAACCACAGCCACACTCATTACACACACATACAAATACATGGACACGTGTGCGGAAAAACTGCACTCACAAGCTAATACACACATAGGGAGATGCACACGTTATTATTAAATATACACACATAGGCATAGACATAGACGCACACTCACATACACAAAGAGATAGACACACACTCACATACACACACAGACATAGACACAAACTCACATACACACATAGACACTCACTCACATAAAACATAGACACAGACACACACTCATACTTAGTACACAGACAATATACCCACTTCCACACAAATGTGCATCTCTCTCACACACACACACTGTCAATATATGCACACTAATACAAAGACAGCAGAGATAGACAGCATGAGACTGATGAGCATGCTCTGTGGGGTGGATGTGTTTGTGCCTGGGAGGCCTCCTACCCCTTCATAGGTCTCTGTGTCCAGGTAGAGCTCTGTGCCTGATACCCAGCCAAGCAGATAATACTTTGGACTAGAAGAGAGAGGGAACAGTGGGGGATAGAGAGAGAGAGAGAGAGAGAGAGAGAGAGAGAACGAGAGAGAGACTTAATCATCTGAGACTGATTCACATAATGAGCATGTAAGGATACAGTGACATAGTGACTCACACCCTACACCTACACACACACACACCTACACACACACACACACACGCCTGCATATACATACACACACATATGCACACACACACACACACACACACACACACACACTCACAGCTGAGTTCTGAGGATGACAGTGAGTAGACTGAATGCGATGGAGGCAGCCAGACCCAGATCCAGATTGAGTAGAATAGTGCAGGCACATGTCACCACCCATATGAGCTACAGCACACACACAGACACACAGGCTGGTCAGTGACAACACAAACACAGACACACACATACAAGTACACACACAGACACACATACATATCCACACACACATGCAAATACACACACACACACACACACACACACCAAGTAATGGAAATACAAACAGGTTAGTGTATTAGTAGACACAAATTTATATACCAAGACACACTGTCCATATACATTCAGTAAGAGGTTCAGGTGCAAATCAGCTCTGCTTGCAGCAGGCAAACACTCGCACTTCATGCAATTTGATTTTCTGGTCAGGGCTGTCTAGCCTGAGGGATGTTAAGATTTGGATCACATGTAACCACACATAATAGACACACATAGACATACATGGATTGATCACATGCAGAACAGGAACTGGATGAGCTATTCTTACCAAATCTACCTTGTTACTCTTCCACAGCGCAGGGATGTCCAAGTACTGTTTGAACATCCCCTTCAGATTGACAAACACGATGGTGGCAAGCACAGCCTGTGGCAAAGACAAGACACACACACACAAGAGTGCAGATGTGCGGACAGTCAGGGAGGGCTTAGGGGGATGGGTGAGGGATGGGTGAGGAACAGGGACAAGAGAGACTGCACCTTGGGGAGTTCCTCAAAAAGCGAACCCAGCTTCAGTACTGTGATCAGTACTATGAGTGCAGAAATGGCCCCAGCCATCTGAAAATAACAAAGCACAAAACATGAGTGTGTGCGAGTATGCATTAGTGTGTGTGTGTGTGTGTGTGTGTGTGTGTGTTAGTGTTTACGTGTAGTTTAGTGTGAAGTTTGGTAATAACATATCACTAAACTCTACATCCTTTGATTCATGAGATAAACACTAGCTGTTTTCAAGAAGAGTAGATATCCACTTATAATACATATTTAATGAACATTAAATGTTTAATAGATGGGTTGCTAGGGTTGGTAATTGTGTGTGTGTGTGTGTGTGTGTGTGTGTGTGTGTGTGTGTGTGTGTGTGTCTGCATGTGTGTTTCACCTGTGTCTTTCCTCCTGCGCTCTCCTGAATCAGACTACGAGACAGTGAGGAAGTGACAGAGTAGCACTGGAAGAAGCCACCCACTGCATTACTGAGACCCAACGCTACCAGCTCCTGCAAAACACAAAGCAATGAGTGTGTGTGTGTGTTTGTGTGTGTGTATGTGTGCAGATAGGTGCTTGTGTGTGTCTGTGTGTGTTTTTGGGAGAGTATTTGCATGTTGCTTAATGGCCTATTAAAGCCAACAGTGACCTGACTGATAGTATTACCTGGTTGCTGTCTAATTTATAGCCATATTTCAGTCCAAAAGTCTTGCCCAGGGAGATGTTGATGGCATAGCTCACCACTGCAATGGCAAAGGCCTCTCCCACCACGGAGGAGAACAGGGTGTAGTCAGGCACACGTGGGGGCACAAGGCTGAGTGGAAGGAGACAGAAATACATGCTACCATGTTGACACTAAAAATGTGACTATGTTGACACATAGCAAACACTTGAAATATTGCATAATGTACCTTTTGTCACTGTTTCTAAGCTACTCCACTTCTGTTAGTACCTGCACTGTCTGAGAGTCTAGGTTAAAATGCATCTCCAACTACATAAGGTGAAATGGCTATTTATATGATACATGCAGTTGTACATAACATCGCCTCGCAACAAAGATGCCTTTCAAAATCCATGAACATACTTCATGAGCAGGGTAAACTGGGAATGTATTTTATAAATCCAGTCATCTTTAACTCCTACTTGCTTGTAATACCTCAATATTCATTATTCATGAATATTCATTAATTTCATTAACCTTCCTCCTGCTACTGTCTAGGCCTAGCGTCTGTTCCAATAGGTTGAATAAAAACATGCACTTTTATTTCTTTTGACTTACTCTGTTTTGAACAAATCAAAATACTGTGCAGCAAAGTAATCCTGTAGGCATGAAATGGCAACAATGGCTAGATGGATCCAGACACACAAGCAAACTTCATCACATTTTGTTGGCAGACATATATCAGCAAGAAACTGTTTAATTGATGCAAAGGTGAGAGGTAGACATGCTGGAGTCAGTCATTACAAGGTTCCCAGGGCTACTCTGTCCACTGTAGTCTATAGTACACTGTGTCTATCTCCCAATATCACCATGCCATAGAGGAGGAAATTTTGCAACATATTCTATGATTGAGGGGGTATTTTTTTGTTTCATATTGCACTCATTCAGCAGATTGGTGTGTACTCCCTGCTGACTCATTGTCTCTAAGATCTCTCATCAAGTTGCGACATCCAGTAAACTACCCTTCTGCAATGCAAACTGAATCATCCTGTATCTGTTTTTCAGGTGCTGTGAAACAAGCATCAACTAAACTAATATGGCCCTGTGCTTGCTCCTCAATTCCTCACACTTGGAGAAACACTTGCAGGTTGTTTACAAAGTAAAAGTTTCAACACACGACTGTTTTCCTTTACTGGTGAAGGAGAGGGAAAGGCCTAATCAGACCAGGAATGCATTCCTCAAGGATGGAACAGCAAAGAATTTTTTTATGAAAGGCGTCATAACATAACCATCCAGAGATTTTCACATAAAATACACAGTTTGTGGTGCTAGACAGCATGCTTCCCTCCTTCTGAAAACTCTTTGGGCAATCCATTAGCACACAAATGAGAATGGAAGCTACAGTTGCACAGTTCAAGGGTGTTCCGAATGGCAACTAGGTCTACATGCCCATCCAGTCTCTAAAGTATTAAAGTATTCCCCAAACACAACAAATTAAAGATTTATTACTGGTATTTTTATTTACATTATTTGTTTTTACAATGTGCACTCTAAGTATGCCCACCCAGAATCGTAGTTCACATAACTTCCTAATCTTTAATGATGGCAATGCCAGGCTTCTCTAAGAGAGCTGCAGTGCAGCCTGAATTCTGTACAGAGGAGGCAGATACTCTCAGCGTTCTAGCCTCTAGCCTGGCCTTGGGGTTAAGCCTCAGCCGTCTCCCTGCCTCCTGTTATGTCTTTGACACAGATTATGAAGTTTCAGGGTCACAACATGCATAAGAAAATCATTTCTGTTCTGATGACCTGATGCCATGCACAAGCACAGATATAAACACATAAACACACACACACACACACACACACACACACAAACACACACATACAGTGGACATACAGTATATGTGACTCACCCACTTGGAATCTCCCCAACCACATGAACATCATATATTTCATTGAGATTCCCATAATATGACACCACTGTTGCTACAATTATCTGCAAACAAAAACAATCAAAAAATCATCTAAAGTTTTTATTGTTTTACATTCAATACAATTCCCATTCTACAGAATTTCACATTGCTTGCAGTAATATAAATGCATGTCTGATAGACAAGCAAAACTTATTTTGAGCGTGACTGCCCTCTCCTGGCCTTCATTTGCAATTACATATGCAACACCACAGTGAGAAATTTATAGACTACAGAATACAAAAAACATCAAGGTCCATAATCCAAGAGCAATAATAATTAATGTACACATGGAGAGAAGATAGAAAATCATGTAACAAACACAACCAAGTGCTGTAAGGTAACTAACTCACCACAATGAGCTCAATAGGAATGGGAAAAGGTAGTTTTTTGCTGTAGAAGAAGTTTAACTCTTTGATGATAATCAAGGCAGTCAGGGCCACCAGACTGACTACCAGACTGGGGATGTTGGTCCCAGGCAGTCGATAGCAGAGGTCTATCAATGTCTGCAAAGAAGGGGAGGTTGCAATGTTGTTTATGTCCAGAAGGGGTGGCATGTTTACTGTTACTTGACGTAATGAACAGATGACAGATGCCAGTGTCTGATACACAATGAGTTTCTTAACTTCACAGTTTTTACATATGCATTTTTTAAACATATATTAATACAAAGTGTGTGGTGTGCGTTCATGCCTGTGTGCGCCCGTGCGTTTGTGTGTGTGTGTGTGTGTTTGTGTGTGTGTGTGTATGTGTTTGACAGCAAGAGAGCAAATAAACTTACATATATCTGTGACAATGGTCCAGAAAAGCGTTTGAGGTTGATCCCAAACATATACTTCAGCTGAGAGATGACCACATGTGTGGCCGCCCCTGTGGTGTAGCCTCTGACCAGTGGCTCTGATAGATACGTCACTGCAAATCCAAATTTCACCAACCCCAACAACACCTGGTTAAAAAAGAGAGACAGGACGGATGAATAACATACATTAGAGAGATGTCATAAAAGAGGTCATTCAAAAATGGTATGAATCAAATGTCCCGTTTGTTAGGTAGATAGATAGTTACGATGGTGATGCCAAAAGATATTTCAGAAATGGAGTGCTGGACAGACACCTGAAAGATTCCGCTAAGTAAGGTCACAGAAGTGGCTATCTGGACCCGAAAAGCATCTCTGGCTGCTATATCCACCTCTTCCACAGAGGAGCCGTTCGTTACGTTAGCCATAAAGTTAGCATCCGGCGCTAACCGTTCAGCCACACTGCCAATCATGATGCTGATGACAGCAAATGTACCTTAACAGAGGACATGGATGACATTACAACCCCACACACATGCACATAAAACATGAGAGAGAGAGAACATGAGAGAGAGAGAGAGAGAAAGACTGAGATGTAAAAAGCACATTTAGGATAAATGTTTCAAATAAGACCTAAAGCACTAGCAATCACAAGGGCAATAAAAGTGGCTGCTAGGTAACCATAAACATAAACAACAAAAACAATACTCTTATAGTTATACCTATACAGACTCAACATACATAGTTGCGTACCTGTTGAAACAAACTGAATGTGTACTTTGCACGGTGGCACCAGAACTACTGACCTATGGAGATGTGTCTGGAGGTGCCAAAGATGAAGTAGACCAGTACAGGGTAGAAGGATGTGTAGAGCCCATAGACTGGTGGTAGTGAGGCTAACAGACCGTACGCCATCCCTGCAAACACATCAGACACAGCATGTTCTCATGTATGCTTTACAGTAGGGTGACCAGATCACCCTGATTTCAGGGGACAGCCTCTGATTTTAGTGGTCTGTCCTCAGTAAAATACCAGAAAACCCACTTTGTCCCCTAAAACATTACTCATTTTATTGATATTGACTGTAGAAATAGGAGAGTCCCCAGTTCCTGAGAAAAATTCAGGGAAATTCAGTCTTTCAGAGGTCTGGTCACCTTACTTATAGAGTGAAAGGACTATTAAAATTACTTTTAATGTAAACATTCATTTGGGCATTTTATGTCATTTTAATGTTTGATCCTTGTTTCTCTTTGTCATTGGGCGCTGAATATTGAGATGTTCAATGTTGTCTTGTCTAGTGAGCCAGGCTCCTGTTTTCTCCTTGGTGGTTTCAGTGAGTATAGAAGCAGTGTGTTGGGTGCTGGAGGGACTCAGTAGTCTCAGTGATTCAAGGAGCTGTGGTTTGGGTGCCTGAGGGGGGGACTCACCTTGGGGCAGGTGCATGATTCCCACACTGATGCCAGAGATGAGATCACCTGGGCCATTCTCACGGATTTTGTAGTGGGGCAGCCAGGAGAGGACAGGGAGCCAGGAGAAGAGGAAGGCCTTTAGCCTGGGCAGAGAACACCTGAGGGCAGATAGCAGAGAGGACAGGTGAGCAAGGAGATGGGTGGATGGATGGATGGGTAAAAAAAGGAGAAATGGATCAGAGAAAGAAAGGTGGGGTGAAAAAGCTGGAACAAATCCAAGAATTATGGGTAACATTCAACTCTATCAAACTGCATTAGGAATATCTGAGCATCCATTTATCTGATTTTCATTATGTTAGGCAAAAGATCATTTTCTTATTTGCCTTTTTTAAATCCATGCACCATTACACATCAATGGGTGGGAGAGGAGTGAAGAAAGACAGACGCAAGGGTGACGGAGAGATTAAGGTGGCAGATGAGTGGCGGAAAAACCCAGGAGCATATCGGCTAAAGCCGTGCAAAACTTAAGCAAAACAAATATAACCAATCAGCTTTCTTGCATATGCATGCATATCCCCTGCAAGTGGTTTCTGTGTTCTTCCAGTTCCTCAATGCCCCACACACATTTACAAACAATTTAGATGAACTGCTGAGATCACTGAGATGAGTAAAGAGTGCACATGTTTCTTGTGGAGTTGCGTAAGAGTATATGTGTATGTAATGTAGGTCTGTTAATTTTTTGTGAATATGGCTACAACGTCCTGATCTGACAAAAAAGTGAACTTTGTACTGTGCAGCTCAAATTAACACATACCTACCTATACCTGTACATTTGCAGTACCCAACACACCCCCCACCTACACACACATGGTCTGACGAGCACGCTTTTTTTAGACACTGGAAAAAATCTGACTTCCTTTTCTAAAAGACATATATGGGTTATTCTTTGGCTAAGTTTTTGTCTTGGAATGACATATATAAGTGGATGCAAGACACATTCAGTCTCCTGGAGATGAAAGGCCTGACTGAACTCCCCCCAAAATATATGCACCCAGGTGCATTTTAAAATTCCTGTCGCAACTGCAAGAGGGTCTGAGAATCCAGCCAGATTCTACAAACACACTGGATCTGCACATCTGTTTTAATGAAGCTCATTCTCAGTGAAAAAGAAAATATTTGTTTTCTTTTAAAAAAAAACATCTTTCAGTGAACATGCTCCATTACACAGACACTAAATCCAATTACTATATCAATTTAAATTTAGTTTTGGTTTATTGATAAGATATAGAGCATCCTCACACTTGGACATGCATAAAGCCTACAACTGTATTTCAGGAGTGCAATGAACTGACTACGGTGTAACTATTGTGTACAGCAGTAATCATGAACCTTGGCATTGTCTTCACAAGGCATGACTTCTAAGTTTTTCCATTTCTTACAAAGTCCTGTATTTTTTCCAACAAAGTACTGCAGTGCCTCCCATTACAAATCTGATCTATAGAATATTAGTGACACTTTGCAGTGGTCACTGAATCATTGCAGTGACTGAGCATGTGATGTTTCTTACCGCACTGACTCCTGCAGTCTGTCCTTCAGGGAGGGCCCCCGTGAGCATGTCCGCTTTCGGGCTACCTCTTCCAGGCTGGTCTCATCCAGTATGCCCCTCTCCACACTGAAGTCCCCAGTCTTGTGCTCATACACCCCCATTCTCATTTGTCTCCTTTTGCCTCAACAATTCACCTGAGCCAAAATTTTAGGTGTGGAAATGTCGCATCAAGCTAACAACTATATCACTTGTAGATGAAAGTCAAATAGACAAAAAACAAACAGAAACAAAAAAAAAAAACAGAAAGAGAGATTTGAGTTTTCAGTCCTTCACAGAGAGAATGGGGCCTGGGTTGTGGGCAAATTTATCTAGTTTTGCTGTTTGCTGCTGTGGTTCTACCAAAGGCAGAATGGAAGAACAGCACCCTGGCACCTCTCTTTATCATAGACCCCACCACGCCTTCTCCAGATATCACACACCCCTTACTTGGTGACACAGGAGGGAGATACAATGTACAAGACAGGGCCTCAGTATTAACCTTGGGAAAGCACAGGTGCAAAACTGTAAACATTCTCTCCTTAACCTCACTATCTCTCCTCCTCCCAGACATACCCACAAGCATGCACACAAACACACACACACACACACACACAAACGCACACATATACATACATGCACACATACACATTACAAAAGCCCAAAACACATGAACACATGAAACTCACATGCTCAAAGCACTCAACATAACATGTTTTCACTGCTGACATTATCACAGTGTCACAGTGCGGATGTTTTTTATGGTTTTATAACTTCCTCCCACCGTGGTGTTGCACTTAAAAAAAAAAACTGTTTTTCCTACCTGGCTGAGATTCAAGTTTTTTTTTTTTGGCCTGAATTGGCCAGACACTCTGATGACTGGGTGAAGTGCAGACCTTTTGTCGGCCAGTTTTTCTTGATTGCTAAAAAGTGCTTACAGTTTTTCTTGATTGCTAAGAAGCACCTAATGAAACTGGGATCCACTTGATCTTCATCCTCACAGCAGAACACAGCACATCCAAGTGTGTTAACCCGTTCTCATTAGTTTCACACATTTTTCACATAGTTTTTCAAAACATTTAACACAGCTTTCTGAATTCAAACTCATTTGAATTACTAGCCTGAACAAAAGCATCTATGCACTGCCAAAAAGGTATTGTCTGCAGACATATGAATTACTAATGTAACTGTGTATATCTCCTGCATAGTTCTTCAATCCACAATCATTCTTCATGCAAATAAGATACCACCTCTTTACTGCAAGTGTGGGAGTAAAGAATAAAATCTATGTTGTAACATTCTGGTTCTTTTTCACACATTCAATAAACAGGTAAATGGCACAGACAAAGCAAAACCTACGTTTTGCATTGTGTCCTCCTATGTGTTATGATTGACTGAGGGCACTCGCTGATCTAACCACTGATTTTGTTGTTTGAAAAAAAAAAATATGCTTTTGCTGCATGTTTTAAATGTTTAGTTAGTGTTAGAGTCTTTTGCAAACAAAATGTGTGATTTTGGGCAGAGTGCTCCTCTTTAGGCCTTTGTGTTAACTGATTTGAAAATGTGGATTCTGAAGTGATGGCAGCATCAAAGCAATCAAGAAAAACTGTAATCTCCTAATGGTTTTGTTTTCAACGAAAACAAAAAAAAACTGCCCCGTCCAAAGTTCACATTAACTGATACAAAGAGTTTTTGATGCCAGGGACAGATGAATAGTCCAAATCAAAACCACACGCAGCTCTGCAAGGCAAAAAAATGTCAACAACCTCTATTTGAGAACATCAGCTAAAGCTATTTGAGAACCTTAACAGGAGACACATACTGACCAGTCTCATATTGACTAGATCCAGCAAGGATAGATGCAGTGAAGCAAGGTTGCTAACATGGCTTTATTGAGCTTTATAGGGTCAGACGATTGTCAGGTGTGTGTGTGTGTGTGTATGGAGGAAGATGGTTTGTTCTTTTAGAGGAGCATGGTGCGGGAGGAGACAGAGATGTGCAAGAATGGGGTGGTGCTGGCGTAGCGGTTAAGGAACCTAATGCTAGTGCCTAGCGTTTAACCCTAAGTAGCTCCAGGAGAGACTGGCACTGATGTAAGGTGCCCACAAGGTGCACACCTTGTGGGGTCAGAACCAGTGGTTTTACCACAGCCAAGAGATGAGATAGGACTGTGGTGTGCCATTGTTGAAGGGGTGTGTATGTTCTACCCTCTTCCCTACTTCCAGTCAGTGCCTAGGAGCACTTGTCTGTCTGCACACCCACGCCAGCTTGTTTTATTGCAATTTATTGCTGAAACTTCTGTTTATTGCGTGTCACATATCAGATGACCTCACCTCAATGTGTTAAGCCCAGTCTATAACACACAAATGCTCAGCCATGAATTTTACCTGCAGATGCAGATGCCAGACCAGCAATCATCCGTGCACCAAGATCTTCCTGTATTATTTACTTACAACAGCTTTGATTCCAAAGTTGACTAGAAATGCTGAAAAGACTTCGACCAATGGTCCACTAACATATTCTACATCTATACAGAATAAGCAGTGGAATAATAGCAGTGGAAATTCATAATATTAACAAATAACAATAATCAAGAACATTGCAGATGCCATTGATATTGGCATTGTCAGTCCTCTGTCTCTTGTGGAAGGAAGAAAGAAGAAATATAGAACTGGCCGCAAGTAGCAACAGAGATCTTTTGGCACCAAAATGGCAGCACACAAGATTTAAGACTTTGGCCACTGATATTCAATGGGGACATGTTGGCTGTCTTTAAAGCGCCCTGTTGAACAGACACTCATTTGATGTCATAAGGAAATCTCTCTTAGTAATGCATGTGGCGTATCTGTTGCTTACTTTGATGTGCTCTAAGCTTTTTTACCTGCACTGAGAAGTGACATATGAATCTGTTTTTCTTTACTTGCAGACCTTCGGATGCTGTAAGATGCCAGACACCACTTTTGGGCCCTCTGGAGGGGCCTAATGCAATTAAACATTAGCAAAGATGCCCAATTCATGCAATGTCTTGGCTGTTACAGGCAGAAGCTAATACATTTTTTCTCCAGTGGACAACTAAAACTACCATCCAACCTATTTTTTTAGCATCCAATCAGCCGCCAATCCAATCTCCAACAGAGATGGAAGGCAGAACCATTTTAAAGTTATCAGAAAGTTTCTACCTACCAGGGAGTTAAATGTATGCCTGTTGAGAGACCAGACTGTTAAACACAAAGTGAAGCGAAGTGAAAAAAGTTACCATGCAACAGCGCTGATTGACAGCTTGATAGAGTCCTTTGACCCAATTCACCCAATAGCCGTCTCTCTCCCTGACACACACACACACACACAATCACACACAAACTGAATGCAATGAAGATTTGCTGGATTACATATGAACTGCTGAGTTATAAATGTAAAGCAAGGCAATCTATTCCTGACTGAACAGTACACTAGCTCATTACATCAGCAGAGGGATGCACATGCTGTCTAGTCACAAGGCATCACAACACCCACCCAACCACACCCCCATTCACACAAACACACTCACACACACACACTTAAACATAACTTCCTCTCTTCTGCTGGCACACATTAACAAGAGTGCAAATCTGAGGTTGTAATTCCCATTTGCTCACTTATGAACAACCAGTGGGGCCATTCCAGGTTGTTTGCTGAAGATAACTTTGTGGGTGCATTGGTGTTTGTGCTTGTGTTTGAGAAGATCCCTACATCGTGTTGGGTCTATATGTGTGTGTTTGCCTGTGCAGTGTATGCTGACATAGAGAGGCAAGTAAATGCCTAGATCTATCTGTGCTTATGTTTGTTAGCATAATACTGGGAATCTGCCTAGTCATATAAAGGGAAAATGTACAAAGGAGTACTCTACTGAATAACTACAATGTGGTTGGAAGTCCTGTGCCTCAAAAATACATGTTTTCCAACACGACTGGTTGTCATCCATTAACACCTAACACACAATTCAGTTATTTGTTATTTGTTATTTTTCACAATTGGGAAATTACTTTACAGGTAACTGCATTAGAATATAAGAATGGTTTCACTGACATCAGCCAACACATCCACGTGAAAGAACCATTAACTTATGGTTTAAGTTAGTTAGAGATATAACAATAACCAATTAATCAATACATCCAGATGAAATTCCTGAAAGATAATTCAACTGTTTTCAATATTTTGTCCTCCTTCCCACTTAGACCGTCTGTATAGTAGCACCATACCATGCCGCCCACACTGGGAGAAACACTGTGGATTTACTGTATTACCCTTAGTGAAATTAATTTGTGTGTCAGTGTTAATTGATCGATTCAACATACTTTAACAATACAAATTTTAAAAAGTATTCTATGTACTCTGTGCATTCCTGGGTTAAGTCAAGAGAAGTGGCCCATGATCTCTTGCTGACTGATTATGAAGAATATGGAGTGTACTCACAAGAGGCTAAGTCAGGTGCCACACCAATACAAACCAATGAGAGCAGATGTGTTAAGTCAAAGCAGCATTTGCCGTAACAATTAGCTTCCACTATAATCAATGGCCGTTCAGTTTCATCCAAAAAATAGTTTCAGCGATGCAAGTATGACATTGTAGCCTGGCCATGCCTTCCTATGCACATTCTTTAGATTATCATCTCCCTACAGTGCTAGTCTGGATTTGATCCCACTGAGATTGTTGTCACAGGAGGCATTTTAACCTGTCTAATCAATGAACAGAGGGAGAGGTTGTGAATGCAGAGCTAGAATGCTATCAGTCAAGGGCTGATCTAATCTTTTTTAACTTAAATACCTACAGCAAGCGAAACCTACTACCGAATGTCCAGACCCTCTGCACAAAATGAGGTGGAGAATGAGGGGCTGCTATCATTACCAGGCTAATGACGTTGCCTCATGTCAACCAAGTTTACATTGCAATTGAGAAACAAAAAATGGATGGATCAGATAAAAACATAAGAATACCAGAGACTTTGTGCACAAAGACTGTTAAAGTGTTATATGCAAATATCAAAAATCCACATGAACCCACTTCTGCTACTATGTAACAGAAAGGCAGAGGAAGAAGGTAATGTTTGGCATGTTGATAGACAGTTTTCAGTGTGGGAACACTGAGATGGTGTAAATAAATCAGCATAAAAAGTATTTATGCTAATATTTATTTGCTTTATGTGTTCACATCTGAATGTGAACACATAGAGCCAATATACACATTACAGCTTCTGGTGAGGCCATTTGCATGAAATCTGCTATCATATTGCCAAGTGTGGTATCACATCCACAGACAGCCAGATATTCTTACTGTGACAGATGGGAGGCATAGAGGGAGGCCTTCTCTTTGGTGTGTGTGTGTTTTTCCAAATTATAAGCGGTGAAATTAAGTCTTAAAACACATCAACATTTTTTTCAGTCATGTCTGATTGGCCCCAAAACTTAATAAAGAAAAATGAAGGATTGAACACACCAAGAAAAGCACTAATCCAAGACCAGAAAAGGCAAGGAATCAGCTGTAATGTTTAAGTAATATGAAGGTAATTCTGCCTCCTATCTGTGCATAATAATATCAGCCAGGTTAGTACATTTAGGTGAGTCACAAAAAGGTTTCTCAACATTGAAGTGTGTCACAAAAATATCTCATAGTGGTAATGGCAAAGAACTCTCCTGACCTGCAACCTTACTGTTGCAAATGCATCTCAGTCCAGCTGTACACAGATCTCAGATACCTCCAGTAAGCACCATTAGGCCCATTATTAGCCTGTGGACAGAGCATCACCCTACCATCAATTGGATACTCACAGAAGCTCCTTGCAAGTTTTCTATTCATGGAATCAGAGGGTTAGTCAGAAGTGCTGCTCAAAAGCAAATGACCTTTCTGAAAGATCTAAATGAAGACCAGTACGCAGTGTAGGCAGTTTTAAAATATGTCTAAAAGAGTTATATTTGTATGTATTAGCAGCACTAAGGTTGCTGGTGTCTGGTGAGAGTCTGGTTTTTGCCTTCTCTCATCACAAGATATCTGGTATAACAATAAAACAAACAAGCAAAAATAATAATAATAATAATAATAATAATTACAATAATAATAATGATAAAACTTTTTTAGTCCATCAGAATCTACTAGACAGGTGTAATTATATATGCACTGGTGAGAGACATTCAAACTACTGATAGATTCAAGCTGGTTCAATATCTTTCTGTGCCTTTGTTTCTATCGCTTTTCTAGGTGCATTCAATACTTTCCCCCCTGCCATTTCACTTACACCTGGTGGAGTTTTAACATTCAGATTTCTTAACATGTGGATACCAATACCAATACCATACCAATGTCTGGCCAAAATTTCATGTCAATAGTCCAATCAGAAATACCTATAGCCTACTGAAAAAAAAATGTTGAAGCGTTAAGTACTTATTTTTACCGCTGTATAGCGTAGGGATCCAATATTCCCTAAAACACTCAGTAGCAGTTAACAACTTAAAATGTGTAACAGAAAAAAAAACAATAATGACATTGCTAACAGTGCTGCTGCCTTAACTTATTAGTAAGTAGGCTAATCCATCCCAGTTAAAACCAACAACACATTTTCCTCCATGACATGTAGCAATATAACAACAAAAAAAGGCCTATTTGTCCATACAAGGGAGTGGGCTCTCTAATCATAAATTACCCCAAATTCAAACAGAGACTGCATTTGCAACATCATAAAAAAACTTGAAGAATGTAACAGCAGAATTCCAAGAATGCAAGTTTGCCATCAGGTGCCGACTCTTGTGAATGGAGGAACGTTTAGCCTAAGAAGGTGCACATGCTCACTTTGGGCTATTCATCACTATGCAGTTGAATGAAGTCTTACACAGAACACAAAGGCAGGCACACACTTACAGACAATTGGAAACATCCACAAAAACAACTAGCCCACAGACCAATGCACTATGCAAAAACAAACTGAACAGAGGTGAATGCATTAAAAAAAAAAGTTATGGTCTTATTTAGACTGCATGTAGGCCAACTGTCTAGACTCTCAAAGGCTTTAAAATAGACTCTACTAAGGCTAAACATAATATTTAATTGTAGCTAAGTGATCAGAGCAACATATGGTTAATGTAACTTTTATCTAGGGACTCATTAGAAATGAGAATTATTTATTTATGATTCACTAGATTAATTGTTAATGAGACAGTGATGGCCCCGACACACACCATTGGGGCCTGCACACAAATATTGTATAAGTAGTACGGAAATATTTTATTATTATTATTATTTTATTTGTTATCAGCATGATTCCTGAGGGAGATTTCAGTTCATGACTAGCTTTAGTATAGCAAATAGGCTAGCCCATACAATGATGTGAGTGAGGCGCGCACTTGTTGTTATGACAACCAGCGGTGCCCCTCCCACCACTCTGTGCCAGAGCATCACTTGCTGGAGTTGTCCAGGGGAGTACATGCGGGAGACTGACAGAGTCGGCTCACCGGCCACAGGGTCAAGTTACTCTCCTAGCTGGCTATGGTTTAAGCAGCCCCAAAATACTATAATTTTACTTGATTGATTTTGAAATTTGACGGTGCTGTTGCGAGCCTGCGCAAGCAAAAATATAGCCTACATACTTCATAAAGGACGAAATCCAAACAGTGCATTAGTTATGATCTAGATAAAATAAATAATAACAATTAAAACTTTTTTTTTTTTTTTTAAATCGCGTAATGGGTCATTTTGACAATCCAGAAGCGCATCCAAGAACGGTCCGGCAAGAGACTGGCGACAGCGGGGAAGCGAACACGCACGAGTGCTTGGAGCTCGCAGACCTCTTGGGATCTGCTACGCCGGTAAATACCCATCGCTGTAAAAGCATGGACGCGGAATTGCAACACGCAGAAAGTGAGGGATGGCCACGGTTAACGGTAAAGAGGCATCAGCACAAGCACAGCCTGAAACGCCGGTACGAAGTTCTGGAGACACTTGGTAAGGGCACTTATGGGAAAGTGAAGAAAGCTGTAGAGAGAAGGAGTGGAAAAACGGTAAGGGAGAAAATTGTCGTTTTGTCTTAAATGTAGCATCATTACTATTAAAACATTTGAATGCATATTATGATACGAAAAGCTATTAGCTTTCTGTAACCATCAAGATAATTGACTGATCTTTCATTGAGTTCTGATAGCCAATGTTGTTGCGGTAATATTAACAATGACGACTGAATTATCTCTAAATAAAAATTTCATCAGTGTCTAAGACAAGTACATTAGTGTGTCTTAGTCTGTATGGTGTGTGCTGGTATGCATGAAATGACAGCTGAAGCCCTGAGTAGTTGTATGTTTGAAGGCTACATATTGATAAGGTTCAAGATTGGAGTCCTTTAATCTTTCACAAACATTTGTGAAAAGCCTCTGTAAAGACCAGACTTGTTATCTTAAGAGCCTGAACCCAAACCTAACAATCCCCTGAAAGAATTTGTCCGCAGGTCAGGTAATTGGAAACAGGAATGCTTCTGTGGTTTTCTTTGTTTGTGTCTTTGTACACAGGTGTGGCAGATACAAGGACCATAGCCTTCTGAACAAATTGTTGTTGTAATTAAACATTTAGCATATAACATACATACCTTTTGAGATAACCTATATTTCACAACTGTTGAAATCCAACTATAAGGGAAAGACTAAAGGGCATTAAACTTTATTTCTTGAGCGATTTTGTGCAATGTTCTAAGTAAGCGCAAATGTTCTGGACCTCACAGTAAACAGTTCAGAATTACTACATGGCTAGTCAGCGGTCTTTGATACCTGGGTAACCAAAAGATCAGACAGTGGTTGTTTACCCATAGCCTTGAGAATTTATGCATTTGATATGGAGGATTATATTCCGCATTAATGTGGGATAAATAGTGTCTGTGCATGTGGAACCATCTGGGCTCTTTTGTTCTCTGCAGGAGAGAATTTAAGTCATATTTATTGGAATAATAATCAGCTGTAATCTTTTTTGTTACAGTGGGCACTAGGACTGACAACCCAAAATAATCACTCTAGCCTCCCCAGAACCTACTGTGCCACTCTCTTACACCTTTCATCCAGAATAAGACTCTCGGAGAGGCCGCTTTGTGTGCTTTGTGTAGTGTTTCAAATCTTTCAAGTCTTTCGCCATGTTTTGGTTTTGATGCAAAAACAAAGCGCTATCCATCACCCTCTCATCAACGCTCCATCCTCTTTTGGGGGCTTTTTCACTGAAACAAATATGGCTTTATTTGGGATAATCTGAGTGGCCAATCAGATTACAGCAGCAGCTGACCCCCCCCCCCAACCGTCTGCCAGTCATCTCTGGGGCGGAGGCGAGGAGGTCCCCATTCACCAGGAGTTTGGCGTGCCAGGGATTCCTTCAAACAAAACAAACATATAGATTTGGCATGAGGGAGCGAGGCAGGCAGGCAGGCAAGGGGGGTGGAGGAGGGAAGGCTGAGTGTCTGACTCCAGATTGGGGTCACAAGATTTTTGACAGGCTGCCAGATGGATCGGCCAGTGGTGGCATGAGATGGAAGGCCAGGATGGGGGTAGGGGTGCATTGGGGAGGGGTGATCATTAGTGGGTCGTGCAGATGCTGAGACACACACAAACACACACAACACGAATGCACACACTCTTCTAAACATATACAGCAATTATAAACAGTTGCAGCAAATGATCACTGTTTGATAAAAACAATATACAGATTTGATAAGAGTTGATCCTCTATGACTGACCGACACACTGACACACACAAAGGCCGACATACACGTGGATCTACACACACAGACACAGACACAGACACAGACACAGACACAGACACGCACACACACACACACACGTGCCATCAGCGAAACAATGGTCAGAGTGTCTTATTGCCTGAACAGGCTTATTGGTGCGAGAGAGGTTGTGGGCCAAAGGGCTGGGCTGTGGAATGCCAGACGTTTAAATAGGCACACACACACATACAGAGAGAGAGAGAGAGACACATGGACTCAGTCACACAAAATACAGATAAAGTAAGTAGGTCAGGGGAACAGGTCCCAAACACTTGACTTTTTACCTGCATTACAAAAGTTTAGTGCAGACCTAGGTTAACACATGTATCACAGATTAGTAAAGAACTGGACTTGGTGGACTTGGACTTCTAAGTGGTTATAATACTTTTCACTGTGTGTGTGTGTTTCACAGGTGGCTATTAAATCCATAAGGAAGGAACGCATCAGTGATGATTTTGACAGAGCTCACATTCAGAGGGAGATTGAGATTGTGTCCCTCCTGAACCATCCAAATATCATACAAATGCATGAGGGTGAGCCTAGTACACAGTCAGATATAAACACAGGGACAGGCAAAACACATGGAACACACACACACACACACACAAAAACACAGCCGACACATATACTCTCACACAAATATTCAGCTGAATTAGTGCAATATCAATATGTACTGTATGTGTTTGTGTTATGTAGTGTTTGAATGTCGTGAGAAGATAGTGATGGTAATGGAGTATAGCAGTGGAGGAGAGTTGTATGACTACATCCAGCAGAGACAAAGACTGACCGAGATAGAGGCACGGAGCTTCTTTCGACAGATCACCTCTGCAGTTCATTACTGTCACAAGGTACTCTCACATAAAAATTCCAACACAGTAATGTCTATCTGAGTGAAATGAAAAGATAAAGAACTACAACTACATAGGATGGAAGAGACAAAATAGTAAACTAGTATATTTTCTGACACTGCATTTAGTCTGCCTCTGATTAACATGTTTGTTGGAGTTTTTTAAACCCAGCCAACTTAGTGTCAATACCCAAAAACCGAGCTGTGCACCAGTTGCACTTGATCTGTGGTTCACAATTCAGTTTAAATCCTACCTTGGAATCGGTAGGCAATTTCCTTTTGGATTGGACCTTCTTGGAGTCAGGGTGGCTTACCAGAGGTTTGGAGGTTAGCACACCTCTGCCTGGTAATTTACAAAAACAAACTCAGCATGTTTGGTACGGCAAACAAAAGTGTCTGCCCCTACACATGTGAAGAAATGGGTATACACAGTACACAGTACACAGTATCTGTATACAGTATCATTTTAACATTTGAGTATAGTGTCAACAATGTTGTACATGAGCTAACTCCACAGATACAAGAGTGTATACTTTGTAACGGAATGTCCAAAATAGTCCCACAGTTGCCCACAATCCTACATGGCACCCAGCTATAGTTTAGTACTAACAAAGCCCTTGGAATAGGCGTGGGAAACAGCTGGCTAACCTTAAGAAGCGCATGAGTACACATCTATTTGATTTACTTGCCATTGAGTACCTGAACAATCTTAAAAAACTGAACTGACATAGGCTAAGGGCTACCAGATAGCCTTTATGATATATGATAGGCTTAGATATGCCAACATCATACACATACCACACATTTATCCATGGCCAGGTATGTAGGATAATGCACAAGACCACAGGCACATAAATAAGCTTTTGTGCAAACCCAAAGCTACTAACCATTATATTAAACAGCAAAGAGACATTATTCATAGCTAATGAGGCCTTGCCATGCACATTGCAGTGTTGCTTTTACACATTTCCACCGGCACATATTAAAATCTTGAAAATCTCTTAATCTCAATTACGGAGGAAAATTTGACTCGGCTGCTTTTCAGATCTCCTCAGGGTCGAGAGAATTATGAGTTTTTCCACACACTGACACGGTTCCCCTAGTTCAACACCCATATGCAAGTCATATGAATTTTTCATAAATACTTAACAGAATAGTGTAGAAAAAAAATAGACGAAGCAAAACATTACTGTCATATATTCTTGTCTTTACAAAATATACTAAAACGTAGGTCTGCTGCCCTGCTACAGTCCAGAAATTACAACTGAAATGAATCATTACACAGACTGCAGCTGCTGCCTGTGTGTGACATTTATATATTCTGAACTTCTTTTAGAATGGTGTGGTTCATC
The DNA here is from genome assembly GCA_027481765.1 of Tenualosa thibaudeaui. Classification (NCBI taxonomy): domain Eukaryota; kingdom Metazoa; phylum Chordata; class Actinopteri; order Clupeiformes; family Clupeidae; genus Tenualosa; species Tenualosa thibaudeaui. The sequence goes on from JAIFZK010000005.1 coordinate 14,645,400, forward strand.
GAGACCTCAAACTTGAAAACATCCTACTGGACCAAAACCTGAACGTAAAGGTGTGTTGATATTATGGTGTTCAGTTTTTGACATGGAGTTGTGAGTTTGGATCTTAAATGATCTTCTGTGAGAGGCACAATGGAGGACCCAGGTTTAAATTCAGCCTTTAGTCATTTCCCGATGCCAACCCATCTCTCTCTCCCACTTGTTATGCGTCATCTCTCTACTGTCCCATTAATAAAGGCTAGAAATGTCCATAAATAAATGTTTTTTTTGTTTTGTTTTTTAATAGAGCTCCACTGCAGAATGCGTTGATAGATTTTGTGACATCTGTGTGATGTATTTTCTGGCAGCTGGTTGACTTTGGCTTGTCTAATCACTATGAGAGAGGGAGGATGTTGGACACCTTCTGTGGCAGTCCTCTGTATGCCTCCCCAGAGATAATCAATGGACTACCTTACCAAGGCCCAGAGGTGTGTGATTTTTCCAGCTAATTTGTGAATGCCAGTGCAGGCTAAATCAATGTAGGCCTAAGTGTGTTTTTCTTTTACACATGTTGTTCATCATGTAAACTAAAGTACAATTTTCTCTGAAAATAATAGTAATTAATACATTTATTTTAATTGATTATAGTTGTGTAAAACAGGTCATTGTGTAATTCATTATTTTCATTTGACATTAACTGCAAATGGTACTGTTATTGCAAAGGTGGACTGTTGGGCTTTAGGGGTATTGCTCTATACTCTGGTTCATGGATCAATGCCATTTGATGGAGCAAGCTACAGTGGCCTGAGAGAACAAATCAGACAGGGACGTTACCGCAAACCTCAGCCTCCATCAGGTAAGCACACACAGACACAAACAACAAGAGCAAGTACGTACCTGCAACATGATTTTGTCTATATACGATTTTAACTCAGATTCTGATTCCTCTACTGAAAACTACTATATTTTTTCATCCCCCCGAAAAAATTTGAATTCTGATAAGAATCAAAGTCATTTTTTTTCAAATGTCGAAAACACGCTTGCTCTGTAGTTATATTATTGTTTGTATTCAAGCCGAGTTTGTCTTTCACAGATGCCTGTGGCCTGATTGGTTGGATGCTAACTGTGAGGGTGGAAGACAGGGCAACTGTGGAGGATGTAGCCAATCACTGGTGGGTAAACTGGGGCTTTGATGCATCCATCTGTGACTGCCCACCAGCTTGGCATGTACAGAATCCAGAGGGGAAGCATGACCCATCACTCTGTGTCAATGGCAACACCACAACCAAGTGTCTACTCTCAGACCTAAAGCTTACCTTTCCTCCGAAACGACCAACGAGCCTGCCTCCGTGCTCCACCCTCCCAAGGAAATCCCGGCTGGATAAGTCTCTCTCTCCACGAAGCCCTGCCTCCCTCATCCCGGTAGCCTCTCCAGCTCACGGCCAAGCAGCCAAGATGCCCAAGAAAGGCATCCTGAAAAAACTCTATGAGAGGACAGCTCACAGTGTCCCTTCAGAAAGGCAGACCGGATCAGTTGACGTTGCTGCTCCCCCAAGTGGCAGAGCTGCACACAGAGGGGAAGGGCAGGGGAGAGCTGAGGAGGGAAGGAGGAGGAAAGGCATTCTTAAACGCAATGGCAACTTCACCTCTGCTTCCAAAACGGTGCCACCACCCTCTCCAACTCCTGCACCATTCCCAGAGTCCACAAAAACAATCAAAAACAGCCAGCAGAGGGACATGGAGAACACCCAGGAAGAGGAACTAGAAAGATAAATAGCACTCTCTTAAGTTAACTCCAAGTGTTGACTATTTGACTAATTACAATGCCACTGTAGTTCAACATAATTTCTCTTTGTAGTCTAACTAGCTGGTATTTGGACCTGCATTATCAGCTCAGTGGTCCTGTGGTCTACAGTGGATGGCCAACTTCGTAAAGAATAGTTGCAAGTGCTACCTCTATAGGCCAAGTCATTTATGTCATTTACTCAGGAAATAGTTTCAGTAAAAAAAAAAATCTACATTCTTGTTCAGTGGTGTACTATCTTGCACAAATTTGTAACCCCTGAGATCAGAGACTCAGAGGCTGGTGCTGCAGAAATTCATTTGGCATAGCAAGGTGCTACCATCAGGACCATGAACAGCTTAGACTGCATTTGTCTGCTATAACTTAATTTATTTTGGTGCCAACATGTGTGCTGCAGCTATCACCAAAGGACATAGGTTAATTTGCCACGAAAGACCCTACTTAAAGAATACCTTACTGTCGCTGAACCAGAGACACTGGCTGAACTGAGCTATTGACGGAATTTGCCCGGCCCTCTCATCCAACATGTTTAGTGAGTTGAAGTAGGTAGGCCACGCTACGCCACTACGCCAATAACCATCGAATCAGTCTACGTATTGGCCTTAACTAAAGAAGTTAAAACAACGTTGAGGCCCCAAGCGATAACGTTGTTAAAGCATAAACTGCCAGGAAAAGAGGGCGAAAGCCACTGATATATAGCTTACATTATAGGTCCGTGGCGAAAGCCCATTTCCCTTGTAGAACAACGTTATCTAGGCTCACGTGAGAAGAGAAGTCCGCTTAACAGAGTTGAATGGAGTGGTCATTCAGACGATTAAACGGTGAAACAGTAGCATTTACTGTTACGAAAAACAAAAAAATTGACTGATTAGCTGCGGCGTTTGGTCTTGTGTGGCCTGTTAAGCAGCTTTAGCTTTTAATTTTTTCGTTTGAGACTTACCGTGTGCATTTCTGTACAGGGGGATAAGAAAGTCCGCATGAGGAGGGGTGTAGTGTAGCCTCTGTCCTATTCTAACTCGTTAACTCAAAAAGTTCCTGTGAAACCCTGTTCAGATCTGAGGGTTTTTTCAGATCTGAGGGGTTTTTGAGTGACATTCTCTTTGTCAACAGCTGATTAGCCTATAGAAGTCTCACATTGTGTGGTCTTGTTCCTTTGTGAATTCACAATGAATTAATCTTTTTTTCATGATGTTAATTTTTTTGTTCTTTTTAAAAATTCACTTAGTCAAATAACCATAATTAACTTTGATTTCGCGTCGCTTAATTCCAGGGGCAAAACGGACAAAGTATACCTTAAATAAATCTTCATCAAAAATAATTTTCCTTCATTTTTATTATTTTAATTTAAATCCCTGTTTTGACAACCTTTGTAATTTCCTATAAATCTTCATGGGTTGTCTGTGAACACTTGACCCATGAGTGCCAGTCTGGAGCTGAAGGGCTGCATTGGACATGAGAGCATGCGAACCTTGTGCTTACTCCCGGGCTTCAGCACTATGCTTTCCGATGCCTTTAAAAATCTCTCAGGGTCCACGTTCCTTGACACTGCACCTTCCATCTTCTGTTGTTTATCCTCCTCCTCCTCCTCTTCCTCCTCCTCCACCTCCTTACCCTCCTCTTCATTCACCGGAAGGCTGTGAGCATCTGGAACTTCAGAGAGACTCAGCAGGATGTCCTGGAGCTCGTAGCGCTCCTCCTGGGCCCGGCTGCAGCAATGCAGAGCCGCAGGGTCCAGAGGATGGGCCTCTGTGTTGAAGATGTAGCCCCCAGCTCCCAGCACACAGTCTCCGTCTGGCCCACCCAGGTCAAACGTGGACCCATTATTGTGCAGGAAGTTGTCAGGGTCAAACAGGAGATAGAGGTATTTGATGGTCTCAGCCAGGAAGAAGGACTCCATACGGTTGTCCAGTTTGTGGTCCCTCACATCCTTAACCTGTATTTAACATAAAATAATTTCCGCTCTTATTACCATTTATTGTGTTAAGAACCTTAGTAATTTTCTACATGAATTAAGTGTTAACAAATAGTCTAAATTTCAAAGCTTGCGTGACAGATAACCTAATTAAACCTACAAAAGAAGTTATTCTTCAGAACAAAGGAGACTGTTCACAGGGGTGACCATAAAAGTTCAACGAGCCATCAAAACAAAACACCTTTCCCCAATGCCCCAATGATTCTTTCTTTTAAATGTAAGACTGCTACCACTCACACTGGCAAATCCACATTTCACTCGACTGATCTTCTCAATGGATTCCACAGCATCACGTCCAAATTGCAGGAACGTAGGGTCCTCAGTGGCCTTATATAGGTACATGGCACTTTCTATCAACTCTACATGACAGACACATAAACACATACATACATACATACACACACACACACTATAATTACAGTATATCAAGTTTACAACTTTTAGTGATGCACATACACAAACAAGATCAGATGAGTTTATCGGATGGGATTATGTTGTTGTTCACTGGTGCTGAATATGCTTTCTAAGAAATTGCTATGATTCACCCACATCATTAAAGTTTATCAGTAATATATGTTTTTACTCCAGTGATCTTTGACTCTATTATTATGGTATGTTTTCAAGTACCATAATCCAAGAGTCTAGTTCCATATTAACTATTAACATAGTCAATTGCGGCTGTGTCCTTTGGTCTAGCATGGCTATATGCTGTATATGACAAGTACCTGGTCTAAGGGGGTAGCCCTCTCTCTTGTCCACTGTATAACCTTGAGGAATGCTATAGAATTCAGGCAGGCCTCCAAACTGACGCCACACAGTGTAGTAGTTATGGAAGGTTCTTACTGCACTGTCAAGGTCACCCAGCAGGCTCTGGTAGAGTTAACGACAAAAACAAGTTGTGTAATGTGACAGAAGACATGTTACTGAGATACTGTTTAAACCAGACATATTCTATGATCTTCAACAGAGTTTGCTTAAAAAAAAACATTGACATCAGACCATTACGGAACTGCCCAGTAGGAATGCGGTACCTGTAGACCAGGCCAGAAGGCCTCTAATGATTGGAAAACTGGCATAGAGACAGTCCCTTTGTGCATCTGGACCCACAGGTACCAGTCATCATATTTGGTGTAGTTCTTTACTGCCTTATCATAATCTAAGACAACACAAGGAGGAATGAATATTAAATAACAATGGTGAATCAATCAATTAATTAATTGATGAATTAAAAACATAAATACATTTTTAAAAAAATGGCTGCACAGATATGAGTAGGCACTACAAATACAACATCCTCTCAACAAATACTGGTACACACAGGTATTAGTGTTATCTCTATGAGCACCCTCTAACACTTTTTAATTGTACTAAGAGTAGACTGTGCGACAAAGAGAGTTTGAAAGCAGATAGTGATGCTGCAATTAGGACACACCATGAAACATAGACAGCAATTCCTCATCCTGCAGCATGATGGCGCCCTTCACCAGGTATTCGAAGTATGAGTCAATACCCGCTCCAATGCCTGCATCTTGGGCCACCCACTTTGAGGTCACAATGTCAATGTGGTTCCCCACCTGAGGCAATAGGATAATAAGTAATAGGAGTCAACATAAGCTACTGCTGATGGATGTGTTCAGAGGTGACAGTGGCAGTGTAAGAAAATAATTCACAATGGAATCTGCTGCTTTCTGTTTTGTACAGTAAGCTCATTTGTTTTGTTGTTTCAAAGAAAGGTAACCTTGTCTTAAAATCTGTTTCAATGCATTGATGAGAGTAGCACTATGTTGAACTTAGTTATACTGACTATGCAGAGACAGTGACTATATTTACATGCACTTTAATATCCCGAATATGATTGGGATATTAACTATCCTGCCTTTCTGTTTGCACATGTAAACACCTTTTCCCAAATTCAGTATCCCGAATATGATTGGGATATTAACTATCCTGCCTTTCTGTTTGCACATGTAAACACCTTTTCCTGAATTCAGGTTTCTGAAAAATCGGGATATGCTAGGTGTACTCCGAAAGAAACCGGGATACTGCAGCATATAAACACCTTATCCCAATTTCTGACAGTTGCGTAGAAAGATTCTAAAGTGTAACGTGCAAGATGGAATCAAGCGGCACTCTTTAGAATACTGGGTGAGAACACAGCGAAGAATGCTATAATCAGTAACCAGAATATTAGTATTTATCATTTAAACAGGGATATTAATAACCTGATTTCTCTGCATTGATGTAAACACTTACATTTGATCAAAACCGGGATAAGCCTCATATTCGGGATACTTAAGTGCATGTAAACGTAGTCAATGAACACAGAGTAACATCTCCTGTCAAGAGGTAACTGTGTGTATTGCACTGCATCCCTGCTTTATCTTACAAGTCCGATGTCAGAACGTGTTTTCCAGAGCGCCCGCAGAGCCTTCCATGCTACTTCCTCAAACACAGGGTCACCAGTCAGGCGGCTCAGGGTCGCAAACTCCAGGATAAACGTGCCCACCCCAGCAGCGCAGGTAACGGTGGTCTCGGTGGGGTTGACCCCCCTGAGAAGATTTACCGTGCCATAGGGCATCCCTGTGGGCGTCTGAAAGGCTGAGGGAAACCAGCAGACATGGGAGATTAACATCAAACCATTGTACTATACATCAAGTTTACATGCAATTTAATTAGGCCTACATTGCCATTCAAATGCACCCATGGATGACAGAATACACTTTTCTAGAGGTCTTCTAGTTCAAATGGTTATAAACATATAAGATATAAGACATAATAACTTGGTATTGTTTTGGATATATTTAATTGAGGAAATATGGACAAATCAATAAAACACTACATAGTCCTAGCCAAATTATGGCCTAGCCTAGCCATAATGTCAAGTTAATGCAATACAACATTACAAGAATAATGCTGTAGATGCAACACTGGATCAGACTGTGCACAGAAGCCGTCCACTTGTAATCTGGTCTAGATAACATCATAGACCATTGCAGCTTCCCGGGGAACAAAATGTCCTGGTTTGACCACAACAAAATGCACTTGTGGGGCCAAAAACAAGCACTGTGACGCACATTGATTAAACACAAACCACACTAAATAGATACTTTTTTTGCACCGTCTTTCTCTCTCTGGATACATAGTGACTTTCCATGGCCTTCTCTGCTCTGGACAGATTTTCATCAGGAGGGCTGCAACCACAAGATGAACTAAATGACCTGTCACAGCAGGCACGGCACCAGCGGAGTGCTACTAAATGTGAAAAGGTCACACAGGCCCATGCGTCACATATCTGATACTCCACCGAGAGCTGCCACAGGTCGACTCAAGCCGTCAATGCAGCTCATCCTGTCAGTGGCAGCATATTCCACATCCTGTCAATAATGATTAGACTTGAGCAAGCACTTATCTTGGAGAGAGTCACAGACTCCAGTGGAGATTTAGATTCTGATGATGGGTGTTGTCCATGACGACTTCACCTGCAATATTCTGCAGTATTTCTACATATGAAGAGAACAGGGGTAGCTATGGCCTACTGGTTAGGGCCTCTAACTTGTGACTGAAGAACTGACAGATAAATGCCCAACTAGCAGGAAAAATGTGAACAAGGGAAATCTCTTATCGCTACCCCAAGCCAACATATCCATGGCTGAGGTGCCATTTGAGTACGGCACCTAACCCCTCACTGCTCCCTGGGAGTGTATGCTTAACCTCACTGTGTGTTCACTGTGTGCTCCGTGTCACTAATTCACAAATGGAATAAATACAGAGACCAAATTTCCTTCACTGGATCAAAAGAGTATACCGGTATATACTTATACTTACATACTTAATACACTAATGCATCTCCATGTCAGATTTCAACAATCTTCCTCAGTGCTCTTCCTGACGTAGCTGAATTACACTGCACATGTGTTTCTGCGATTTTGACCAAGCTAAACAACAGTAACACCTTTGTATTTAATTCTATAAAGCACAACACAGTGTATCCTCCAAAACAAGCAAACAGTTGAATCATCAACTCCCTTCAACTGTGTCAACATAAAATTATAGCATACAGTATAACATAGACTAGATTGATTTTCACATAATGTGACCTCAGACATTTACAGACAAGCTGAGCATCAGCTGTTTTGTCCTCTAATACCACAAAGCAGTAGCCAGACTAGCGCCTCCATAGTTCCGTTTAATATTGTATTTCACTACAGTACTATGTCAGGGAACTCTACGAAGGCAACAGATTGCCCAACGAGATCTTCTAGCAACCAATCAACTAAATTGAGGGCAGAACCAAAAGGGTTAAAGTTTGAATAAAGTGCTCACCCAACGCGAAAGTAAATATATGCCTATCAAGAGTGTCCAGAGTCTTTGCATGAAGTGAGAGTGTCGTCCACCAGGCTTACAAAGCAATGCCTCTACACCAGGAGTGGGGAACTTTTTTGAGGTCCACATCAGTTTATAGAACTTGTTTCGGGGGCAGGACTTTTTTTTTTTTACCGCAGAGCTGAGCACAGGTAGACATTTTTAGAATTAGCAAACTTGAATCATGCTGAAGTTCCAAAGACTGGTTAGGTGATTATTAGGCTACATTACATGTAAAAACACCTCTAACGTGAGCACCAATATTAATTTTCTACACTTGTGTTATATATTACTTTCAACATGGAAGTCTCAGTTAATGTCAGTGTCACATTCTCAATATTCTGAATAAGTTTAAACATTATATAACAGTATTATCAATCTCATAACACATATTCATTTCAGAGGGACGTTTTTTTTTTTTCCTCAGCCAAATGGCCTTGCCTCCATGGGCCTGATCCAGCCCCTGGGCCGGACGTTACCCAACCCCTGCTCTACACTGTCAGTCACATATTGCATAGCTGTGTCTCACCTGGGAGGAGTTTGCGTCCAGCTTCCTCAGCCATGCGCAGCAGAGGGCCTGAGCAGGGCCAGCCTTCCTCCACATCCACGCCCGCTTGCTTAGACAGCAAATGGGCAGACAGGAGACCCCCAACAACTGGACCACACACACACACGATAATCAAAGTATATACATATATCTCTCAAGAATAAACCATGTGGGATGATGAAAGAGATGTCCAAAGATTAGGGGTCGTATAATAATTTTGAAGAGAATTATATAGAACATTTCTGCTTTCATTCTGGGACCTGCAAGATCCCCATATAGTAAAAAAAAAAAAAACTTATTTTATTCTTATATTAAGAAGTCATGTTGATATAATATGTATTTTATTACTGCATGGATCCTGTAGAGGTTGTCAAATCTAAATTATATATCTGAATAACTGATAAAATGCCAAATGTTAGTGTGTGTAGGCTAATTCTGTTCAATCCCATTTCAAAACAACCTCTTACCTCTGATGTTTGTTTCAAATACAGATGCATTTACATCAATGTCAAGGTCCACAGTGTCTTGAAGAAGATTTGTCACACGCTGAAACTCTGTGTGATTCCCCAGTATCTGCTCAAACAAAACAACAATTTTCAAACAAATTACTTCCACACAATACAAACATAGCCATAGCCATAGCCATAGCCAAAGCTGATAATGGAAATAAACCGTTTAGGGCATCATACCAGCAAAGTATCCAAAGCATCGATAAGTGTCAGAGAAAAGCTGAAACGAGACAAAAATACAAATCTCAAAACTCACTGTTTAAAAGGCACATTGCTAAAGTGATGGCATGGTGAGAGGGTTTTCTGACCTGCCCCAAGTATCCTGGCCATCACAGGTAAGAGGTCGTAGCTCATCGTAGGGATAGGCATTATCTAAATAGCTGTTATAGGCATGGTAGAACATTGCCTTTATTCTTTCCCTGTAAAGAACATTACATCACACAGAACAGTTCAGTAGACGTGAGACAGGCTTGGTTCAGCAGCTGGATTAGGCCGTTCACCTGACTTCAGCTACAACAGCACTTAACGTTAATGCAAAATGCACCTAACGTTACACAGCAACGAATTCATGTTATCTTTTTGAATACTGCAAAATGGCTGTCACTCAGAATGAAATCATATACAGCACCGCTATTTTCCAGTATCAGCTGTTATGTATATTTCAGGACCATAAACAAACTTTTGGCTTTTTAGTACTCTGGGCAGCTAGTTTGTTGCGTATAACAGTAAATTAGCAGGCCAGCCAGTGGGGTTCCTGATATGAGAGCTGGGAGACGTACCTATACTTTGCCATTTCCTCCTCCGTAATTTCTCTGCCACCGACATATTTGATGTTGGGAAGAGCATACGTAATGCAAAAGAAAGTTGTGTACAGGAACTTGAGCATGAATAAATGAGGAAAGTATGGGATATCAACTATGTTAGCACGACATCTGTGCAGCTCAGCTTGTAGCAATTAAGCGGAAGTATACAATAGTTGTAAGCATGCGCGTTAGTTAACGCTGACGTAGTGAAGGATCAAGGAACACACTATGCATGGTCGACAGGTGGCGATGAAGAACTATCAAAAACTTTTGCAATACTTGGCAAAATACAAGCCTTGTCCCTATACCAAACCCAAAGACAGGTAACACTCTGCCCTATAGCCTATCCGAACCTCATTGGGCAGATCCCCCAGATCCCCATCTTTATTACTGTCATCAAATTATGTTACAATCCGTGTGGTTTTGTTTGTTTCAAAGTCTTTTCCTTGTTTATTAGTTTCATACAAGAAATATACAACATACAAATATACAACAATTAGATCTCTTTGTCACAAATACACACACACGCACATACACACGCACTCTCATATAGACCTACAGACCATTTCCTGATACACTGTGGTTTCTTTTTCAGAGAAAACATGAGCGTATGAAATGACGGTTTGAAGCTTTTCAAGATAGTTTGACTGTTACCTTTCTGAGCCAACACATCAGTTAAAGATTCATATAAATTATCTTAAAAAAAGATCAAATTAGACATGTAGACCTATCTGTTCCCAGAACGTACCTAAATAGCCTACTTGCTCCACTGCTCTGACCAACACTGTTTCTTTTGCCTCTTCATTGCCATGAGTTCAATGTGACATCAGAGACAATACGTTTGATGCCATTGCCAAGTGACCTCTTGTCTCTTTTGCATAATCCTCTCATTTTTTTACCCTGGACACGAGAGCGAGAGAGAGAGCAGTAGGCTCACAACACCTTTTTCTGATGTCCACCAATTGCATTTTGCAATAAGACAGAACACACAAGGCATCGGCTTATCAGCAGGCTAGATTCATTAGTAAGAGATCCAATACACTGTGTGCCAATGAGGCTAGCTTTGTGTGATTTGGACATAAAATCAGCTAATTTTTTGCCAGCTGTATTTCAAGCAGCATCAGACTACCGACCCTGTAGAATCAAGCCTTTGGGTCTTATTAAATGACCTGAAAGAGGGTTTTCATTTGTCTTTCATTGTTTTAACATTGGGGAAGTCATGGTTCCTGAGAGGAAAAAAAAAACATCTTTATGAGGTTTCCTAACCTCAGCATTTAAAGAATAAAACATTTCCCTTTAGCAAGATGTTTACATTATGCATCTTCATACTTCTATCCTCTTGGGCCATTTGATATCAAAAGAATAAAGAGTCTGGTAGAATCGGCTCAAAGATGCCATGCTGTGCTCTCCAATACTCCAGCCACGCCAGCCGTCTTGCTTCCTCTGTGACGTCTCTACCCACATCTGTCATGTTTTCCAGTTCTGATCACAATCTCCCAGCTCCTCGGTCATGTAGAGGTAAGAGTTGATGGCCTCTCTCAGACCTTCACTCACGGGAGATTCCTCCAGCTCAGCCTTGCCTGTGCCAAAGATCATGGAGCTGGGAACAAACAAGAGGAATCGGCATATTAGTTCCACAGAAACCTTAAGTGGACCGACAAACTTAATATCTTTGTTTTTCTTAATACAGTATAATGACGCCTCAATACAAAGAAAGATGAATTTCATGTCAGCAACTCAGGATTTCAAAGCTGATGCCCACAAGGGGATGTGAGAAATGAGTCTGAAGCTCCATAAAGCAGTTGTTAAAAGTTTAGTCACCTGTTCACATCTTTCCAGTTCAGAGTGGGCTTCCTGACAGCCTGAGGTGGGGGTCCCGTGACTACAGGAACATTGTTGGAGCCCTGGATATAGCAGGGGTCTCTCAGCAGTGTGCACAAGCCATCACTAACTTCTATGGAGAAGGGGAGCACAGCATAAATACAAATTACAACCCATATAGCTCTATTACTATTACTTTCCTGGAGCTAGTTCAGCTTTTAGCAGTTGTAGTTTTAGTTTAGTAGTTGTAGTTTTAGTAGTTGTATATACTTCACTTCCCAATACCACACACTGTAAATACCGATGACGGTATCTATACATAGAATCATTGGTAAATACAATATGCTTCTCGCCAGGGTGATGACATCATAACAGTCGTGGAATTATCAAAATGATCAGTACATCTGACTCAACAGTTCATTTGTTTTCCAGCAATGCAAACTCCATCTGCTGATTAGGACATAACATTTAGGTCTAGACAGCAACCTTAAGAACTGATAATACAGTTCCCATTGCAGGTGGAAGAGAGGAATAAAGGTGAATAAAGTTAATTCAGTGTTCTGACTGCAGTCTGAGTGATGTCATTCAATCTAGTTCTCTTCATTCATAGTTTGCAGTGAATAAACAGAAGTGTCCTGAATACCATGCAGAATAACATGCTGGATTGGTATCATTCCCAAAACTTGAAACTATTAATTTTGATAAAATTGAAAAAACAAACAAAAAAACTATGCACAAAGCAAACTTGTACCACACTGAGACCTACCCCTTGATTTCAATGGCCGAGCATACCTATGTAAACATCAGTGCACATCTATGTCAAAGCCATAGACTACATGATTAAAGTAGCTATGTGGAATTCTGTAGACTCCAAGATGTTTTCAAATTGTCTTAAAGAGCTGAGCTCTTGCACTGACTTACACGCAACCACAAAAGATGCAGTGTGGTACTGTACCACAAGCCGGCCTGGTGCTAGTTTGTGTACTGCATACTAACTTGAGTCTAGACAATAATGACCTTCTGTGTTTAAGACTTTATGTCAAAACTTAACATCTTTTTTTTTTCGATAATTTGTAATCTGTAATATTTGGATGCTTAAAACATAAAAAAAATTTCACACAGCCCTAGCCCATCTCTGGCCCCAGTGTGTGTGAGTGTGAGCCCACCTGAGTAGTACTCCACCAAGGCGTTGAGGCTTGGGAAGGTGAGACGGGGGGAGATGTAGTGCCAGCCATTCTCTAACTGGTGGATACGGTAGTGTTTGACGCTGTGGAATTCTGAGCTGGTGCCCCGCCGCACGGACAAGGAGTGGGCACCTGTGTGAGCCAAGAGAGACATAGGGAGGGTGGGGGCAGTGACTGAGAATAAGCTGATGTCTTGTAAAAGCAATAGTAGTTTTTAACAATACATTATGTATGTAATAGACAGACTGTCGAGTTAATTTGTTTTGAAAATGTATCTGTGTGTCTATGTGATGCATGTTTGTTTGCGTGTGTGCGAGTGTGTGTGTGAACTCACCAAGTTCTGACTGGCTCTCCCTGATGAGGAAGGAGCCCTCCTGATTGTATGGGAGCTGAAGAAACTCCTCAGCTTTTTGCCTACTTAAGCCTACAAACTGCCATCTGCACAAAAGAAACATGCCACATTTGGAATTAACATCTCACTCTAATTGTTAGAGTTTACATTTCCTTGTAAGTGCCTCTTAATATGTCCATACATTTGGCACTCTACATGCCTGCCTGCTCACCAGCCTGTTTAATTAGTTTCCTACCATTTCCTATTATTAACTTGCACTTGCAACTGTACCATATTGGCCCCTTTCACCCAGCAGAGGTACATAAGATACTGCCTGAGTCACAAGAAGCTCTATTTCAAAGCAGCCTTTCACAGGAAGATAAGAAAGCTGGAAGACAATGAAAGAAAGAGTGACAGAGAGAAAAGTAAAGATTAGGTAAAGAGAGCAATCGTGTCACTGTGACCGTAGAGCGTAAGGGAGTGATAATGGAACACAGTGAAGCAAACAGGAAGAGGCAGCAAGAGGGGGATGTGGAAAGTGAAAGACTGCTGGACTGAATACGCTGTTTGATGGAGACTATAAATCAGAGAGCAACGTTTGCAGATTTCAGAGGGATTATTGGGTAATAATGAAACACTACCCCCAAACTAACCCCCTTAAAACACAGAATCATACATGCACACACACACACACACACAGTCTTTGAATTCTAGCAAGTACCCATCCCACTCAGGAAAGAGCTGCTGAAACCTACATAAATACGGTACAGTAAAAGCACACCAACACTCCCCTTGTGGAGTAACTTATGACGTTACTGAGAATACTTGATTGGAAGCCAAGGGTTTCACTTCAGTAATGTCTTATGATCAACTACCCAGTCGTTTGAATATGAAATGTCACAAGAGAGACTGAGCGCTCTGAAAAATCTCCTGACTTTTGTGAAGCCCCAGCTGCACTTTTTTTTCCATTTAGTATCTGTCAATAAATGGTTAATGTCTTTTGTCTAAAGACTTTTGTCTTCAAGTTACACAGTGTGTTAAACTCAGTAAAACCCAGTTTTTCCATATATTTTATATGATGAAATAAGTGAATTTATTTACTTGTTATAACCACTTCATAAATATGTGTTGTCACTAATATTGTTTGAAAAAAATAAGCTGGGAAATGAATCAAGTCTCACCTGTTGTAAACCTTAGCAGTGTAAGTGCTAGGAATGTAGCTTTCCTTTCCTGTAAGCGATGACTTAACTTTCCACCACTCACCCTCACTGAGGAAAGATAAAGGACAAAGAATAAAGTAAGAACAAAGTTAGCGAACTGAGCAGTGATCTGTTATTACATACAACAGAGCTAAAATTTAACAATGTAAATGTAATCTGTGAGTGTGGTGTCTTACTCAGAGAGCACGTTGAGTCTCTCTCCCACTCGAATACTGCATTCAGCCGGGCCACCAGAGGGATAGTCATACAGCGCAACAGACATGTACCTGCCGGTATCTGTACACACAGCAGAGAGCACAATAAACAACCACAACACAAACAAATGCAAAAAAACTACTGAATGTGTCAGATGTTGTGTAGCTGATGTGTCAGATGTGAACAAATGGATGAAAGGAAGATTAGGACAGCATTGTCATTTCATAGACAATGTTTGAAATCAGTACTGTTCTCATGAAAATGCTGCGGTTTTAAAGAACTACATTAAAAAAACAAAACAAAAAAAAAACAGTGGGCTCAATCTATCACTAATAATTTAAAATGTGATAAAGAACAAACGTTTCTGAGTGTGAGTTTTGTATCAGAGTCATTCTGATGAAAGTGCAGCTTGAAAAAAAGAGCACATCTCATCTACAGCTTGCCCTATTGTGCAGCTAAAAATACACCAGGCTTTACACCTTTTGCTCTCTCTTTGTTCACTGAGAGACTCTTGTGGTTTGACTTGATAAACATCTCTCTGTTTTCTCCCTTCCTTAGAACTGTGACACAAGATGTGGCACGACTGCACTGCAAACCATTTTGCTGATCTGTGAGATTCAGAGATGGGAAGTAACAAAATATTTTATATTAACAAAATAACAAAATACTTGAGTACAGAACTTTACTGGAGAATTAATTTTTCTGACAATTGTGACGTTTATCCATCCTCATTGCAACAGAAATACATTCTTCCCGCTTATTTAAAAAAAATAGGCTTGTTAATTCTGTCTTTAAGAATTTGAAGGAAATGATCAATATTTTCAATACATGGCAATGTATTGACAATACTGATAATTCTATAACTATTTAAGAACTGTTAAAATATTCATTCAAACAGGCTATGTAGGTACATTTTACTTTTATATTTTTATATATTTTTTTTATATTATATTCTTAGCCGTTACTTTGATATTTTAACTTTCGAGCTGAGTTTTGAGACAGTGCTTTCACTTTTACCTTTTAGTCTTTTTTGAGTATAACGTCTGCTCAAGTTTGCAATTTCGGGGTGAGGTTTGAATAAGGTATGGTTGATATCTTTGACTCCTGTTAATATCTGAACCTTTCTCCAAAAAATGAAATTCATGAAATCACACTGAATATAAAAACAAAACAATGAAGGGACTGAACTGAAAGGATAGATAGCTTGATGGGTCAGTAGCACCCGGAACATCTGCGGAAAGGTTTTGGCTGCCATCCCAGACTTCCGAGATCAAACTGGGCCGGCAGCAGGACTCACCCAGTGAAACTGTCTCCGTGGCTTCGTCCTGGTCCAACAGCCTGACGTGTGTGCTGGATTCCCCGCGGCCTTTGCTAGACCCCCCACCCATTGCAGCCTGGAACTCTTATGTTTGCTTCATTGGGTAAGGTTGTTTGGGCTAAGGATGAAAATAAAAGACGACATTCATAAGTTTCCCTGTATAAAGCCAATATTTTGTTTTTTTGTTAAAACACTGATCACTAACAACAGCAACAACATTTAGCTTTTGTAGTACAAGTAGCCAATTATTGTGAATCACAAACATTATAACATTATATATGTAAATGAATAATGAAGTATGAGTAGCAGTAAATCAATCTTGGATATAATCTTTCTGATGGAGGCCTAGTCTGAGAGACTTCTGGGTTAGGTGAGACTTTGGAACCACTTCAGAAATTGTGGCAAGTGCTTCTTAAGTGCTTCTGTTGCACGCAAGATGTCTGTATGTGAGGTATGGTGATGATGAATGATTACATAAGTGCTAAACCTAAGACAATTATGTCTGTCTCAAGTGAAAAAATTAGTGTTCCTGTACCTCTTCATTACCATCATTCCATTGTGTGGGTGTTTTCAGTTGCAGAGACAAAATGATATTAGTTGATGTAACTACAGCCTCTGTTGCAGCAATCTAACAGAATAAGCATGCTAATCACTTGCACACTCTCATAGTAATGTTGTCATGGAGATATGCTTTTATTTTCCGAAGTGGGAATAAACTGAGAAGCCCATTTGTGAACTTTGTTTGTCAAGAGATAGCTGATTACTGTTGATTTTGGGCTATTGATTGATTATTGTGCAAAACTTGATGAAACACATATACCACACCTGGCACTGGGGATAAGGCTTACCGCAAAACTCGTTACGAAAAACAAAAAACAAAAAATGAAACAGAAGCAGAAATCAGGGTAAGCATTATGACAGCATGATTTAAATACAGGCAGTTAACCTGCATTAATTAGTCTATTTGGAGCTTTACTGGTAGTCTTCACACTTCTATACACAGAGAGGAAGGATGCAGAAAACCACTTCTAAACCAAGTTTCCAACCACAGCAAGGACCGCTATTGGTATATTTATTTGAATTGGTATGTATGTAAGGACCGAGTATTTGGAATACACTGCTATCATAAGTGAAGCAAAAGAACACAAGTGGCTTTCCATTATCTTACAAGAAAAATGCTGTGAAATAAGTCTTGACTAAAACTAAAGGGGGTCACTAACATTTTTGCACAGTTTTCTTCTTCCTATTTGAATATCTGCATGGCTGCTCAACTGTTCACACTAGACCACAGGCCCCTTATTTAGTCCACCGCAGGGGCATATAATGTGCCGTATACTCACCATTCCGGTATGCCACGCAATGCTTTTAAAACCAATTCCTACTGACATACTTCTTACATCTGGCTGAATAGTGTAAATAGTTACTGATAATCTAAGATATGAAATCATGATTTCACTGTGATTTAAAACATTAAATCTCTTTTCAGACTTAATGCGTGTTTAGTACACGTTTAATGCACACGATTACTTTGTATTATGTTTATCCATCCAGTTATTGAATAACCATGATATGATGCTGTGCACTCAAACTAGTGCAGTATATAACACACACCTGTGTAGAGAGTAGCGCTTTTGCTGTTTTCCTGTTTAACCTCAATTGTTACAAATATTAAACTAGGTCAAACAGCTTTATTGTTGTTTGCTTTGCTAAGTGCATGAACCTCAGTTGAAAAGGAACAGGGTCTGCATAGGAACCACAAGAAAAGACTCAGACTGACAAAAGAGCTAGATAAAACTCTGCTATGGCGTGCGTCTGAAAGGCGGCAGTTAAACGGCAGATGATAACAAACAATAATACTAATACTAATAATGACAATAACAATAATCATCATTAAATAATTTACATAAAACTATTACATACTGGAAAAGCTATATATTTAGTACAGACAAACACAGGGAGCCATCACTATAGTCACCTTTTACCATGCCTTCAGCATGCTTTCAGCACAGGCTTTGTTCACAAAGCAGGTCTGTTTATAAAGGTGTCCACACTCACACAGTCACATGTATGTCTCTCTAGCATATGAGAATCAACAATGATAGCCTGGACTGGTATATTGTAATGGCCAATGTTTCCATGAATGCACACATGAGCACCTGTTTTCACAGATGGAGCACAATGGGTCATCAGGGTCTGCATGTCCAACATGCGGGCTTCATATCAGAGGGACTGAAATAACCTGCCCCCTGTGACCTGTCATGATTACATTACATTTAGCATGGTAAAGGCCATCCATGCTCCAGATCTATTAGACGGGGTGCAAAGACAACTGGGACAGAGCATTTGTTCCTGAAATAAATCAAAACACTGAGGATTTTTGGTAATTTAGCAGATGTGTTTTAAACACTGATCTGACACTGATAATCACTATTCTGTAAGAGTAGTCAGTGCTTATTCGCTAATTATTTAACTAATAAATCATCATCCACAGCTCATCCACTCATCCATCCACTCTCCCACAGGCCACTCTGAGGAGATGCTTCATGAGTTCACAGCAGTTACATTAAAACACATGGTGGAAAGTACAATGCTCAGATTGAATCAGGGTAAGATGAAAGTAATTGCTCTTATGGGCACTTCAACATGTCTTCAGTTTCTGAACTCTAAACTTAGATTTCTCCTAAACTAACTAAACTTTGACTAAACTAAATGTTATACAGACAAGTTATACATACTATCTTATATTTTTGCAATGCTGGAAAAAGAGGATCTGTACTGCAACTATAATGCCAGTCCATTTTCAAAAATGTCAACTTTAAAGAATTATCCCTTAAAGCATTATACAGTAGGTAAAGAAAGTCAAATGAAAGCAAACATACTTACTGCATTGTTTTGGCTGTATTTGGTTGTGAGCTTAATCCTATGGGTAATCCTCAACAAGCCTCGCACAGACGTAGCTAGGCCACTGTACTAAAAAGCTTGACGTGCGCAGTTCACCCTGTGCTGTCTTGAGTGAGCTAAACCCAGACAAAGTGAGACTTTTTCTTCTACAGGTGTGTGAGAGAGAGCACTCAAGTTCCTCCTACACCAGACAGGAAGCTGAGCATGGCGCGTGGCTCATGTCATCCTATAGCTAAGCCTCACAGAGACAAAGTCAGCAGCAAGACTAGTCAGGGCTTTTTCTTTTCTTTTTTTCCATCAGCCTCTTTCCACCAGATGCAATCTTAATGAGGTTGACAGCTGTGCAAGGTTACAGCCAGACGGTCTTCGCTGAGAAGAGAGACACATCTTTATTTACATCAGGTCCTCAGTGACTTCCTGTGTCACCCCTCTCTAATGCAACCCCGGAGACTTCAAAGATAAAAATAAAGATAAAGATAGAGAGAGAGAAATGAGGATAGATGAATTGACCTAGCAGTGAAAAGCAAGGGAAGGTGACATTTGCATCATGACTGTCTCAAGACAGACATCTGCCTATTAAACAGTACATAACAGTTTCACATGCATTGTCTGTGCCTTTTGCAACACAGATACCTAAACTCAATCAGCTCTTTTGTAGCTCATGATTGGAGCTGTGGGTACAATGCAAGGCAAGGGACTTTCCATCATATTGCAGCTGACACATTACTCCAGCTCCATGCTGCCGTGTTAGTGAAGCCTCCCTGCAAGATCATACCCACGGCCCGACGGGGAAATAAACCCCCCAAAACAGCATCTAAAGCCGGGTTTCCAAGGAAGGAACTTAGGTGCTCTCTCACTGACACTAGCTTTATGATTAATACCAAGAGAGAAAAGTACCCTAAATTACCAGCCTCAACACTTTCAAGCTCCATCTCCTGGTAACTACTAGACAAATATTCCACCGCAATGCTTATTTTCCTGGCCTTCAGGGAAGTATGTTCAGGTTGAGTCAACAGAGTATTCATGTAGGGTCTCTTAAAATTACAGGTGGTAATTATGGGGTGATAATTACTCACTCCCCTTGTCCTTATGCTCACGATCAATGCATCTTTCCAAATGATGGTCCCACTGCTATTACCATAGTGATAACTGCCATGGAAACAAAACTCTCAAGGCACGCAGACAAAATTAAACACCTTGCATTGCTCCCCACAAGGCAACTGCATTGTCATATTGCATGATACAAGGCAGCAAATGGTTTTTAAAGAACTATCATGTCAGGCTTCATAAAAGATGCAACAGGCGTTTGTGATGGAAAGATGTGGGAGCTGAAATCAAGTCAAATCAGCAAGCCGAGTGAGTATTGCAATGCACACACGGAAAGCATGCCTTGTCAGTTCATCAGTTTGAGCTGTGACAGTCATGAGTATGCTTGCTATCTCCATTCTGGGGCTTCAGCAACAAGCCCGAACTAGTCTAATCGGATGTGAGTGCTACTAAATATAGCATTGGCCTCAAACAATTGTGTCACCTGTGGTCCAGTAACATAAAACAACAAAGAAAACCAATGAAGCTGGAAAGTTATGTGGCTTACTGCTGCCCAAGATATAACAAGCTCATTTTGTTCAAATGTAGGGTGTCAAAAAACTTTGCATACTCATGACTGAATGACGCCTGAACAGCTGAACCTGCTTCAGACCACCTTTGATGTACCTCCATACATCAGAGAGCATGGTGCCAACACCAGACACCCAACACCAGAACTTGTCATCACCACAAAAGCTTTGGGTGAAAGCATGATCAATCTGTTACTGACCACTTTACCTCAATGTGCCAACTGCTGACTGGAGGCAGAGGGTTTCTTGTCATCAGGTAAGATCATCTGAGTCGCAACCCTTCATTTGCAATGAAGAGTGATCTATGGGAGTGTCAGTTCCACTCAGTGGCTTTGATGGCCCTTAGTGCCCATTTCCTGTGTGACTGAGCTCTCTCTCTCTCTTCCCCACTGGCTCTGCCTCTGCTGGGTCCAATGTGGGGTCCGGACCCCCTGCATGGGGCTCTGCAAACTGACGATAATCAACGCCCCTCTGCAAGTACCATGGAAAAGGTCACTGATGCAGAGCCTTCATTTGTTTTTCTCTCTCTTTCTTGTGTGTGTGTGTCAGCGATGGAAGTGGGAGAAAGGGAGAAAGCAAGTACTGCCTCAGTGTTAAACGCCTAGTGGATGAGCCATTACTGGTTTAGGATAGAGAACCATTTACTAAGAGGCACAATAAAATTAAATAATGACATCTTGCACAAGAAACTGTTGCTCAAGTTTAAGACGAGAATTATTATTCGGGGTAGGTAAAATCAATCTGTGACTGAGGTTTGCAATGAGTAACTATTAAGATAAAAAGAAACAGGCCTAAAAACTGATTTTCACTTAAATCAAATGCAGCTTGTACATCTTCAGTCATTATATTAGATGCTTCTATCCTAACATAGTATACCTGAAGGAACATAGAATGCTTTAGAAACAGCATTTTTATTGTGGACCTGAAACCTTGGATCTTTGAACTGAAAGAACATTGGTCTATTTGCGAGAATAACCTGCTGCCCAGGACACACATCACTACATTAGACTCTAATGAACTGTATTACTGTGGTGAACTTGATACTCTATACTTTAAGTGATCTTAATGGAGATATCTCTAGTGAGTGTGACGTTACACATTTTACTGGCAAAATGACAAATACCTGTCAATGATGAGAACAGCCAATGCTGAGGGTTAAGCAGAATGGATTGGACAGAATGGACACATTTTAATACTTCATTAACTACGATTCAGAACACTGATCTGAATACTAAGTGAGAAACAACTGTTCATAGCTTTAATCTCACAAAGCATTCAAAATGGTTTCACCATCGGGGAAACAAACAAACAAAAATCAACGACTGTGTTATGTACAACTTCTAGCTTTATTTTATTATCAGTACAAAGTGGTATATATTTAGCATACAGTATGAAGTACAACACCTCCCTCAGGCTCGAAGGACAAAGCACACCGCATCATCACCACAAGCTCAGCTAAGGGTGTGGTACAACCAAGAGAAACAATTAGAACAATACCCATCCATAACGACAAATAAAATAGTAATATTTATTACAATAATAAGACAACAAACTGAAACTTTAGAAATAAATGCATGGATTGGAAGAATGGAAGGGGTCAAGGTCCCACCGTGTCAGAGAGATTAGACATCAACTCATCATGGTTGGCTGATCGTCTTTTCTTTCAATCACATGTTTCTCCGGGTCGTGTCAATGTGCATCCAGATATTATTTTCCAGATCTTTCGGTTTCAGTTCAGTAACTTGCGAAGATAATCTGTGAACATGCTAACAAACAGCAGTCTCTAGTTGGTTCTTTAGTTGGTTGTGCATTTTCGGACATCATAATTCCCTTACTGTCAACGTGCTACTAAGAGAATCTAACTGCAGTCTACAGAAGCCCTTCCACTCAAGGCTTAACAAGCTTTCTATTGAAACTCACTTAGCCTACGTAGCTGTTCACACAAAATTCATGAGTATATCATAAGGTCAAGGAACAGTGGCACCTCCCTGTCTTCTAACTCTAACTTCGACTTCTGACAAATTTGGATATTGACACTCTTTCCATGTGAGACAATGCAGTATAACAATGATGCTGTCTACCTCTAGATACATCTAGACAAATGCAATCCTGAAGTACACTTTCATTGAGATTAACCTACTGTACGATAGGTTCATGCTGTCCATAGCCTGTGATATGGAACTACAGAATGCACTGTCATTCTAGTTTGCAATCATAAATAAGCAAACGGTATTTTCACAAATCACAACATAACAATAATAATAATAATAATGATGAGAATAATGAGAATAGAACAGTAATAGAAAATAAAGACCATGAAAATCATTGGTGTGTCACTCCAACAAAGTGCCAACAATGGAGATCAGTTCAGGAGTATTGAGAGCGAGAGAGAGAGAGAGAGAGGGGGAGGTAGAGAGAGAAGGAGGGAGCTAGGGAGAGGGAGAGAAGGAGAGAGAGAGAGCGAAACACAAGAAAGGCAGAAAAATTAGTGTGCTCTGGGAAAAGATTTGGTCTAATCTATACAGAGGAAGACCTAGAGGAAAGACATGTACAGAGATAACCTTTGTGACCTAAGCAGAACCCTTGGATCTCCTGCCCCGTTTCGGGAAAGAGACATCTCAAGTAATATTTACAAAAAGCAACAGAACCGAGCAGATTTGAAATCTGGTCACCGCGCAAGATGTCAACAGCAGTGGTGGGGTTGAGGGCATGAAAGCTGTTGTTGCAGGAGGCAACAAAAATATTACACAGGGAGAGAACACTGAGGAACACAGGGCCTCTGGATTTGAATGTTCAAGTAGATCTGGACAAATGTAGGGGATCCACGAGCCATCCCTTCCACCGCGACAACATTACCTGACTCTGGGTACGGAATGAGTAACAGACAGAGAGGTGGTGATGATGGGGAGGGAGGGATGGATTAATAGAGAGAGAGAGAAAGAGGGAGGGAGAGGGAGGGAGAAGGAAAGAAAAGAAGAGAAAGAAGGCAATGACCTAGAGAAAGAAAGTAAAAGAAAACCAGAAGTGCAGGGGTTTGCACTGAGGCCCTGTCTGGCTTGACTGAGGGTTAGAGTAGAGGCAGGTAGAGGTGGTGGTCTTGAGGGTTGTGGAGAGGAGTATGCCGGACCTCTAGCAAGACACCTCCATGGTCTGCGGCTGATTCTGGGCGTCATGGGCTGGGCCTGCAGTGGCGCCCTCTAGCTGTGAGTTGGTGTGGGTGCGGCTACGTGGACCGTCCACCGAGCCCATGCTTGAGGACGAGTGGGTGCGCGAGCGGACCAGACGAGTCATGCTTGCTGTGGGCACTGATGGAGAGAGCAAGACAGAAAGAGAAGGGGTAGAGAAAGAGGAAAAATATTTCAGAAAAACATGGTCAGAACTGGACCTCCAAAATAGCAATTCCACATGGGTGCATTAAACGTCAGTGATGACTTGGGGATTGCATTTGAGGGGTTGGAATTGGAACTGGGAGTAAGACAGGTGGTTTGCTTGTCCTCCAAGCAGAACCAGTGTGGCGTCAACAGCATTCCCATCAAGAATATGGTGATGGAGGGAGAATAATGAGGGCCTCATAATCCATCAACAGTCTCATAACAGTCAACCTCTCATGCTGTGGCCTACAGCATCAAACGTACAACACATCACTACACTGAATGTCCATTACTGTTTGAATGTATGAATGTGCCCCCCCCCGCCCCCCCCCAAAAAAAAAGAAGTCCAACAACTGTGGAAAAAAAAAGGTCACGATATGTCTTAAGTGTAACATTAGCCCTAAGCCCAGTCAACACCAGAGGTAACACTCAATGAAAAAATGGCTCTTTTTTCAATTACATGTCAAGACCAGGAACAAGTAGAGTCACCAATTTAAAAAAAAATTGATGTTGACGTTATCATTATTCTCCGTTGAAGAAAAGAATATTCTCCAAAAAGGGATTGAAGTTTCAATTCATTTTTGCAGTGCTGGAAAAATGAATGTGCAGTAGTAATGTCATGCACAAGTCATTTCAAAGAAAGTCAACCCAGAGAGAGAGAGAAAAAAAACAGAAAATGCATAACATGAACAAGCACTTCTGGGGAAAAATAAATAAATAAAATGTATAACAAGCACACGGCATCACACACTTCCCCTACTCACCCTCTAACTCCATAACTCTCTCCAACACACACTGCAAGACACATAACCCTCACGCAAACCATATGACATGCATGTCTATATCACATGATACACAGGACAGTGAGAAACAGGAGACGAGAGATGAGCTTTGCTAAACCATATATGCTGAGCTGAAACAGCCAGGTTATGGATGTGAGAGGGCAAAAGGAGGGGAGGGGGTTGGGGGGGGGGGGGCAAACCACTGCTGTTAGAGGCAGTAGGCTGGCACAGCCTGAACTGTTTAGGGGAACTCTTGGTACCTGATTCGCTGTTCAGGTGGCTGAGTAGCACATGGGGGACTGTTAGCGTTTCACACAGGCAGAGCGAAAAGAAGGGAGGAGAAGGGGGAAAATAGAGGGATAGGGGAAAGTTATTAAGCTATAAAGTATTCAGTGGGAAAGATAGAGAAAGAGAATGAGACAAAGAAGGGAGGGAAGAAAGAAGAGAGAAGTTAAACAAGGTGTGTGTACCAGCTTGAGTTAAAGAAGGAGAGTGAGAAAAAGGGAGGGAGGAAAGAGGAGAGGGAGAAAGAGACAGGGAGAGAGGGAGCTATAAGATGCACTAAGGCAGGGTGGCTCCCAAGGAACTACCAGATGGTGAGAGCGGCGAGTCTGGTTTATCCCACTCAGACTAGAACCTAGTGAGATGAGCACCTTTCAGACATACACCCATGCAAGCACACAATCATACAGACAGACACCCGTATGTACAAACACAAATACACACATACCGAGTCTCTCTCTCTCTCTCTCACACACACACACACACACACACACACAGGTGGCACTTAACTTCACAGAATCATGGACATCAAAGACAAAGCAGTGGGGCACAGGATTATACATTCCTCTCCTCTCTGTTCAGCTGTGCTGTCCAGTCTGCTAACATTTTCATTCCCAACAGCAGGGCTAAATGAGAGGCCTAATCAGAACTGATGAATTAATTGGCAGAAATGACTAACTGTAGCTGTATTACCTCATGGGAGACACTGTAGCTACGCAGCCATGTTTGTAGGTGCGAGGTAAAGATGCTATAGGAATTACTGACACCTCTTTACTTGATTACAAACAGCTATCGTTGGTAATGGGGTGGGGGACTTGGGTAGTTTTGAGTGAATCACACTGAGCCTTTCAACATGGAAACCTGAGGAAAGCAGAGCAGACCCCATCTGAGTCAGAAACCAAACACAACGACAGAGAGCAGCCACGTCCTCCGCTTTGGCGTGGTGCGGTGCTTCTTGTTGTTGTTGTGCAGTGAGAAGCACATTCACATTTAACAGGAAACAGACTTGCCTCAGACTGAAAAAAACAACTTGTTCTAATAATGACGCAATGGTCACAGAGAACACTGCTTAATGGTTTATGCGTGTATGCTTGGAGAGAGAGAGTCAGTGAGTGAAAAACATCAAGCCAAATACACATATTCT
Source organism: Tenualosa thibaudeaui (assembly GCA_027481765.1). Taxonomy (NCBI): domain Eukaryota; kingdom Metazoa; phylum Chordata; class Actinopteri; order Clupeiformes; family Clupeidae; genus Tenualosa; species Tenualosa thibaudeaui. Next base: position 14,671,538 of record JAIFZK010000005.1, read on the forward strand.
GACACCAGAGGTCTTCAAAATGAGAGTGAAAATATTACTTGCATAACTCTGTGATCCTCTACAGGAAGTGACTACTACTGTTATACACGTCATGTTCAAGTCAAGAGCTGTGTGATCAGGCAGCATATACACAATTGTTACCACTATAATATATCTGTAATATATTTTCTATGAATACAACTCGTGTACTAATGTGTTTGCTCTCTGAACACAATGCATGGCCTTGTCGAAATGGTGGCCACTAAGAAAAACATCTGCAGGAATCCAACCATGGCCGTGGATTAAAACGGTGTATTTACAAGTCAGTCGAAAAAGGTATGTCGTCTGAGCGTGCTAGATGAAGGGATCAGTAGGGGCACTTTGAAATCTCACTGGGAACAGAAGGACCTGGGCTGCTTGCTGAGGCCAAGAGGTCAGCTGATCGACCTTTCTGTCGTTCGAGACGAGAGAAGGAGGAATGTGACTAATCGCCTGAAGTTCAGAACACACACACACAGAAATGAACAAACGTACACACATACCGTGTACTAAGTTCACAAGTGCATGAGAAGGCAACTCAAAACCGCATGCTAGCCATGGTCACTAAGTAGGTGGGAAATACCTCAGAATACCTCTGAGAAAATGATCATTATGCCCCAAGCGGCTTGATATGTTTTAATCGGGTCTATAGTATTTTCGTTACATCGGTGATGAGTGGGGTGGCTCAGGGTTTTTATTTGATTACGCAAGAGGAATTCCCCCACAATTCTCCACAGCTTCTGTTCTAGAGGGTGATTAGACAAGACGCCTGACAAGACAGCGCCAAGCAGACAAGCGCCAAGTGGCTGGGTTTGGCGGGGGCCGTTAGCCAAGGCTAGCCAGTTTTTTGTTTTTTTTTGTGCACCACAACCACTTTCCACTGCACACGCACTAGTATGGGAGAAGCAGGTGGGTGGATACTGGGGCAACTTCAATGAAAGAAAGGAACAAAAAAAAATGTTGGGGAGCTTGAGAAAGCCACCTACCCAAGGCAGGAGGTGGGAGGAAACCTGGGTTGGAAAGTGCTGCCACAAAAAGGCTTCAGTAAAATGGATGACAAAGAAAACTCATTCTAAAGAAAGCTCATTCTAGAGCCCATCCATTCCCACTGTATTGCCAGAAAGAAGACAGAATTCTTTGGTGTACCAAAAGACAAGGGATTTAACCATACTTACTGGTGGTGTTCATCACTGAAAACCAGACAGGAAACAGGGCAACACGGGTCAGTGAGGTATCAGTCAAAAAGCATCTCTGATGAAGAGATGGCCAATCTAACAGTCACTTGCATTAGTAAAAAAATCCTGAGAGGTTTGTGTGTTGGTCCATGCAAAAGGTGAATTCTAAATCTATTGTATTACGGTCTGATTGAATTGTTTTTTTAGTCAGATTATTTAAAAGGTGTCTCATCTAAATAGATTAAAGACAAACTACAATTAAAGGTTTGTATATGTCAACATATGTTCATATCTTCATAGCTGACTTAAAGCCCACTTGGCTTGACACATTTGCACACACTAGAATCTATGCAGGTTAGAACATGGGAAGAGGGCAGGAAACACACAAGTAAGGGTCAGAGGGAGAGAGAGGATCAGCTGTGGTTGTGTGAGCAGCTTGGAGCTTGGAAGGACAGCTGGGAGGAGACTTTTTTTTTATTTGATATCAGAGAAAACAGGACATAGAGCACATGGAGTGTAGCTCTTTAGCAGACAGAGACAAAACACACATTAAACACACTTGGATATAGCAATTCTCACACAAATTTAACAAGCACTGCACAGAATTATGCTTAACATTATGCTTAACACTTAAGACTCAGAGGTCTGATAGGACATAAGGGAGAGAGAGAGTGTAAATAAAAGAAAGAAGATAAGTCAAATACTCACTGTAGCCCATTCCTTGCACAAAGTATTTGAAGGCCTCTGCAAGTTTACCAGGCTGTATGAAAAACAAACAAACAAGAAGCTCAGAGTCATTAGAGATAACGCTGCTAAGACATACATACATTCAATTCAGAAAGCTCAGGGACAGATCCCTGTTAATAGTTCCAAATCAGCATGCCCTTGCAGGTCATATTATGGAGCAGCATGTCTAGAAATTAGTACTGAGCTCAGCTTATAGATGATCCTTACCTGGACAACCTGAGGGAGTCCACCACAGTCAGCCATCTGTGAACCAGACCAGACCAATGTTTCCTATCAGGCTCTTGCAAGCTTTATGTTTGTCTCAATAACCAACACTAATATGATGTTCACTAAGTAAGTAAATAAATATAGCCCGACTGAAAGAGTGAGAGTGCTACCCACTTTGAGCAAAGTTGTTTTCGTCGGGTTTAACCTTGAGTTGCACTCCACCTGGGATGGAGCAAAAAAAAAAAAAAGATGAAAAGATGAGTGTTCAGATAAGTGTTGAGAGAGCCAACATGCCACACAAGAAAGGAGACGGGGCCTTGGGGGTGTTTCATCTTTGTGCACTGATAGTACAGGCTGTTCTGTGCCAAAGTGTTGCACGTTTTAAAACAAATAGATGACCTAACAGCACTGACACTACATGGCTAGGGCTAAAACCTCAGACCTGACTGGAGTATTTGATGCAGCACAGGCCATGCCACGCACATGTGCACAAATGCAAGACACTTACCACAACGTCCACAGCTGGGGATGTGTCTCCCACAACCAACAGAGCTGGACACCTAGAAAAAAAACAGGAAGCTCGTCAGAAGCGAGACTGGTAAAACAAAAGTTAAAAAAAACAAAACAGACACAAAAGAAAAATTATTAAGACCTCAAGGTCTACGTACTTCAGTGTGTTGACAGTCTCCTCATTCAAACCAAAGACGGGCCTCTCAATCTCCAAATCCCGACGACTGCAGAACACAGAAAACATCTCTCATCAGAACAATTTCTCACACTTTACTGCAACAACTTTATCGCAGTTCAGGAGACCATTCAAAGATTACCCGTTGTAGGAGTTGTAGAAGAGGGCCAGGTTGTCCTGGTTGATGTCCTGTGCAATGTGGAGGCGGTAGGTCTGGATGATCTCCTGGTTCTCAGTCAGCTCATCCTGCAAACAGCGCAAGGCACATGTTAGTATGGGGACATGACAGTGGACAGGGTCAGAAAGGGAGTGGAGAGAGAGAAAGAGAGAGAAAGAGAAAGAGAAAGAGAGAGAGAGAGGCTGTGAGAGGCAGAGAGAAAGACAGAGAGATGGGCTGAGAGACTGGGAAATAACCCTCAGATGGGAACGGAAAGCACTCTGTCTTGTATGTGGCTGACATATTCCACAACTCCCCCATGTATGGACACATGTTAATTCAGTGACTCCAGGGATGCATTCTGTGAGAGGGCACAGGCTGATGGAAAATGGTTTCTCTGACAGGGTTCTATAAAGCTTACTCTCTGCAAAGTCATTTTTATTGAGATGTAGTTCTTTGAAGTTTTAGGTGTTCATTAATTAAACTGCGCTGACTAAGGTTGCAGTTCTTTCAAAATTGGACTAAAGCAACATGCTTTATCCAGACATTGCAAACAATACCGTTTTAAACATCTAAATCTGTGCGTTTGAGAGTAAATGTGCATTTTCATTTTGCATTTTTCTCCCTTCAATAATGTAACAAATGTGGCTCACAAACAAAACTCATCTTTCAGAGTCTGGCTGCATTCAGCTACAACCTGTTTCATAACACATCACAGGCTCAAGAGCTAAAGAGATTTCTGATGAAGGGTGTTCAGCATGTGTGTGAAGCTTCAAAGAGCATTACAGCACTGAGAGAGAGAGAGAGAGAGAGAGAGAGAGGGAGAGAAAGATCAGAGCCAACATAACCAAGCAGGCAGAAGTTGTTGGGGGTCCAGAACCAAGGCTGTCGCCATGGCAATGTCTGAGGCACCCGATTAGAGAGGATTACAGAGGAGCAGCAGAGAGGGTTAATGGAACCAGCCCCTCCACCACCTGCCCCACATCTCCCCAAAACACACCACTTTTAACACACACACACGCATGCACACGCACACACACTCCAGACCACTCTATCCTCCACTCCTCTCTGCTGAGTTCCCTTACTCTTCTGAACACTCACCGTGCTGAAGTGATGGGCCATCACGATGTCCACCAGGTTACTGGTCCATCCAGACAGCTGCAAATCAAAACAAAAAGGAGAAGCACTTAAGCACAAACTCATGCTGAAAAGAGAAACCACAGAGAGCAACAAGGCATGGTACAGTGTAATGAAGGCATGTGCATGGGTTTTAAAAGAAGCCAACTATTCATAGCACTTAGCACATAGCAGTAATACCAACTACAATCATATCCGTCTGTGTTATGCACTGGGATCTATGGCTGAATAGCCTGAGAGAGCAACAGTGATCAGTATATATAAGAGTTCCCACCTTAGATGCAGCCCAATCCATCCAGCCCTTTGCACATGGGTCCACATTGATCAGAACCAGGCCCTCCACTAGAGCAGGCTCGTTTAGCTGGAATAATGGAGGAGATAGAACAGCACAGAAAAGGACCGTCAGGGAAATCGGAAACACAAAGGGTTGACGAAGAAAGGATTTTTTTTTTTTAATCTAGGTGTGCAGTGTGAGGACGCATGTTATGTTGACACCTTGACTGACCTTTTCTCCCACCTGATCTATTTTAACGCTGCAGATTTGTTGTTTACTATTTGTTTATTTATTTTTAATGTTCCATATTTTTTTTGTTAAGTTGTGTGGGTGAAGTCTGTGTGGACGCTGTTACTACAAAATATCCCACAGGGACAACTCAGCCCTGGTCTGGTCAGTCAGGGGTGCTTTGCATGAAGGCCTCTGTACCTTTACACAAACTTAACACTATTGTGGTTGAAATGTGCTCGATGCAAAGATCAGCTTTTCTCACCTTTCAACCCTGTGCAGAAAGGGCACTTATATACACGACACCTCCGTCCAGAGAATGAGTCAAAGCAGAGAAAGGAAGAGTGACGTGCTAGTCTAACACAACAACTACAACAAAACCGGGACCAGCTAACAAGCTAAAAAAAAAAAAAGTTTTAACTCTTACGACTGCGTTTGCCCTATTTTATTTGGCCATTCTGACTAAATCCTCCACTAGAAGTGTGACCACAATGTATTTCTTAAAGGGCAGCATGCACGTGGCGTCCCCCTTGCACAACCCCAAACCATACAGGCACGGCCGCAACTCAGCGCTCCTCTGCCTTCTTCCTGCCCCCTCACAGCTCAATACTTCAGTCAGTGCTTAGGAGAAAAAAGGTGAAGGTGACGGTGTGTGTGTGTGTCTGTGCCTGTGTGTGTGTGTTGTAGAGAGAAGGTCAGTTGAGCAATCTGGGCTTCATCATCTTCATCATGTAGCACAGCACATCTCTTTCCCTTCCTGCTTGACACCTCCACATCTCTACAAAGGGGCATGGCTAAAATTAACTGTAATGAACACATTTCCAAGTTATCGCTCACACTCTTCAAGCCATCGAGTTCTCACTTGTGTGTTGAGGAAAAATCTGTATGTGCATACTGATGACATAACTGAATAGTTCTACCCTTTACACACAAAAATATCTATGAGTGACAAGGGGGGTCTAAGCCAATCACATAAATTGTTACATACTGGATTTTGTTATATACATTCCCACTGGTTGGGTATAATCTGCAGGTGTTAGGTAGGTAGGTAGTACATCAGCTGCAATTCCCTCAGTTTCAAGGTTGCAACCAATGTAAAGCAACTGAGATTCAGTGGAAGCAAAGTTGTATATATAGTTTTCTTGAGTTATTTGTTCCAGATAATAATGTTTAGGTACATATACAGCTAAATAATTATCAAGAGATAGCCAGTGACTAGAGAGGGTAACATAGACCATCAAGTTTTGACTGCCAGCCATATACAACAATATTTCAATGCATTACAATGGTAATTTTTGCCATGTACATTATTTTAAAATGTCTTTTTGAGGGTTACTGTCATTCAGTTGCTACCAATTGTACTAATCTACTTAACAGATATATACAACTTTATGCTATTTCACTTTTTTGATTACAAGCAACATTGAAGCTGAAAAGGATTTTATACTTAAAATTAGTGCCCAGATTATGCAATTTTTATACAAACATATAAATAATATGTAAATTCCATGAAGTGTGTAGCCTAAGTATTTGGCTTCAAGGAAAAACAGATACTTTCCCTGACATATATATTTAGGTCACCAACAGCAGAATGAAATAGTAAAGGAGTCTTTTTTTTTTTGCTGATTTCTGCAAGGTCTTGAAAGAGTTAATCAGTGAAGCACATGTCTAATGTATAATAGAAATCTATACAAGTTAACAGTAATTAATGGTTTGCATTTCAGTGATAACATTTTTGAGAATCTATCTGTGTGTATAGGATGTGAAGAGGACTTTCATTTCTCCTCTTTGTCCCCCCCCCCCCACAGAACAGTACAGACTTATGGGTTGATCCTTCCATGTGGACCAGCACATGTGCTCACTTTGAATGGATGACTAGGCCTCCATTTGCAGGTCAATGTAAACTTGCATGCATTGCAAGACCATTTTGTTCAGTATTATTTAAATGATCATATCACTACCACAAAGCAGAGTACAGTCATTTGACTGAACCTGGGTTTATTTAGCATACATGCTGAGTATAGAGTCCTCTTCAGATGAGCGGAGGCTCGTATTATTAATAGAGGCTGACTAAGTCCATCTGGGAAAATGCCTCTGAAACACTGTGTGTGTGTTTAGGAGGGACCTCAACTATGCCGCTAAAGGGATTAACTGTGGAGATAGAGGTTAAGTTCATCCCTTATTGCACTCATTATGACAGACTGTGGATAGACTGGACAGGCCTATCTGTTTACCGACTCAGTTCTTCTTATATTATAGCATGGCTCTGCTCCCTGGAACACACACACACACACACACACACACACACACACACACACTACTACTACTGACTACTGCTACTGACCGGGATGCAACTCATGACTGCATTTACTGACCCAACTATTTACAGAATATGTAAAGTGTTGCTGTGTGCATTTGTGTTGTGTACAAGTAACCAATTCATGACAGAAATTACATACATATAAACCACAAATGGCACTGAAATTATTTAAATGCAGAGACACATCAAAAATGACAGGAAATCACTGGAGACAGGATGGAAGCAGACAGAATTAGAACAGAATCAAACTATAAAATGAGGTAAACAAACTGTTGGAAATTAGATCTCATCAAGCGGGTGAAAAGAGCATCAACAGACTCACCGCCAGCCTGGAGAGGATGTATGCTCCAGCGCCTACTCCGATCCCGATAACACTGTTTATCCTGCAGAAGAAACACAACAAGCAAAAAAGTCAAACACACACCAGCCTTCACACTCAAAACTGTGACAGAATGTCACTGATCAGCAGCTTTCTTATTACCAAATGTGGTCTGTGTGACTAAACATGAATACCATCAAGATGCATCAGTGGTTCAAGCTTTGCCGTCAAGCTTTTTCCTCTCCATGACACCAAACAGCACAAAGACTGGTGCCCTACACTCGCATACTGCGAGGGAGGGCAGCAGCAGGAAAAACTTCTTGGTGGAATGGAGATACTCACTTAAGCTGGGTCAGGACCGAGGGAATCATCTCCGCTAGTTCATCCATAGTGGGGTACTGGTACCTAAGAGGGAAGCGAGGGAGAGAGGGAGGAAGACAGAGATTTTCAAATCTGGGCTAAAAATGTATTGAACGTATAAGAACTATGTAATTTACAGGGTCAGAATTATGTATTGTTTTGTGTTTATGTTGAGCACTTGTAATTCCTATGCAGCAAATTCCCTTTGATCCAAGTGAAATTTCTTCCCAGGAAGAATGTTGAACTTTGAGGAAGTGCATGTCTCAGTAGAACAAGCACAGATGCATTAGAGTGTAACCCTAAGTATTTGGGAGCATAGCTGAAGTTTTCTGCTCAGGCTGCATCAATTTCCTTCCATTATAATCAGTGGAACTGGTAACACTCGACATGAGCACATTCTAGAACAAGTTTTACCCTGCGCAAATGGAATGCTTCAGTTCTGCGTCCGGAAGAAGGTGCAGCACTAGTCTGAAACTGTGAGTAGGGGGATTGGTGACTTGTTCTAGCAGAATTACAAGATCTGAGAGGTGGTGATACAGCTTCACAGCACATCATCAATGAGTCTCCTGACATTAACATATAAATGACGAGCAGTTAGCTGTTAACCTGTTTTATACTGCAAAGACCACAAGGCTAAGACTACCACATGACACATTCACATCACAGTGTGGAAGAAAGGTGCCTTAATAAAAGTGTTCTAGATTTCCCTATCAGTGTCTAAGAGCACCGAGGGTCTCAGAATGAACCCGCTCCATTCTCTTCCATTCACTCCTTTGAATAGAAAAGTGATTTACAGTAAATTACTGGTCTCTTTTCCAGGCCCTGTGCCCACCGCCAGCCTGCTGCCTCACCCATCAAATGCCCAGCTGTTTGAGATCCCCCCACCCACACACACACAATGCCAGAGTCTCCACGTTGCTCCGATTTAATGGGGTGGCTGCCAACAAGCAGGGTTTGGCATGGTGACAGACCGATCACAGGAGAGATATTAACAAGACCTTTAAGGGGCCTGTTAGAGCAGAGCTGATGCGCTGCTACAGAGCCATTGCTACTGCTGCTACTACCACCACCACTGTCTCACGGCAAATTAAAAACCACCACTGAAAGTAATGGCTAGCGGAGGGGCGTGAAGCCGTCAAGTCAATTGACACGAAAAGACAAGGCAACAAGGGTGTGTGTGCAATGAGCGGAAGCTGAAGAACCCGGTGCTTCGAGGTCTATAAATATCGACAGAGTGTGTGAGCCTTCAGGATCCTCAGCTGCTGTGCAGCAGGGATGAGGTCAGCACCCCTACTGACTCAATCACAGGTCGGATTTTCATGATACAGGAGAAATGCATGACAATCAGCACGGCAATCACACTTGGTGGGAAGTGCTCCTATCAGAGGCATGGAAATGAGCTGTGCCAATTCCAACAACTGTAACTAACAAGCGCTGATTACAACAATAGAGTTGGTAATGATGACAGCTATGATGACGATGATGATGAAGGTGGTGTTCTGGGGGGCTGGCCAGATGGAGCCTTACGCTGTAGGGAAAGGGGGAGCCCCCTCCTGCTGTCCAGGAGCATCAACATGGACCACTGCAAAGTGATGGGTGATCTCCTGCATGTCCTCAAAGTTAAACAGCGTGTTGAAGCATGATTTATCTGCAAAAAACAAAAACAAAAATAACAGATAAGTTGGAGGACTTCAGGAGGTCATGGTGCTTGTGTGATGCAGCATAGTCAAGTTTTCTAGTGTTATATTTAAAAAAATGATAAAAATATGCAAAATATACCCCCTAAACCACACAACTACACATACTACATCACCTTGACCTGGTCACCTGGACTATTTCAGGCAATACTCCCTACCATGTGACCCATATCCTTACACTCAAAGCTGATCTCTCTCACCCTTGGTGTAAGACACCGAGTGCAATGTCAACAATGTCAATGTCATACATAATATACTGCACACCTTACAATTATAGTTGTAGGTAGGTTGGTTGGTTGGTGGTTTGTCTGACAACCATGAAGCATATGTACATGAAACATACAGGGCTCAGCATAAATGAGTACACCCCCTTTGAAAAGTAACATTCTAAACAATATGTACATGAAAACAAAAAAATATATTTTTGCAGACTAACTTTAATATCACATCTGCGTAACATACAACACAAAAGTTTGCTTATTATTATTATTGTTGTTGTTGTTGTTATTGTTATTATTAATAATAATTATTAATAACAATAACAACAACAACAACAATAATAATAATAATAATACCTTGGATTACATATTTTTCAGTTTTACTCAAATTAGGGGGGAACAAAAATGAGTACACCCCACTGAAAGTCTCAGGGCAAAACAAGATTTTAGACTGCAAATGTCTGATTTACCAAGAATTCAACCACAGGTGAGTCTAATTATTTAATTAGTCCAGCAGATAGTTGACTATAAAAGGGTGTTACTCTAAGAAAACACCTCCCCATTTCCTGCTGTCAGCAATGACACCACATGGAAGAGAAATGGCACAAGACCTGAGAAAGAAAATTATTTCCTTACACTAGAAAGGTAAAGGCTACAAGTAGATCAGCCACGCTTGAGCATATAAAAGAAGGGTCAAGAGGGTTCAAGTGGTGGTGGTGAAGACTTACGGTTGAGGCCAATGTCGTGGTAAGTGAGAATGACAGGCCGGTTGCCTTTGGGGGTGCCTCGCATGGTGACATGGAGGACTCCATGGGCAGTCTCGATGTCATGCTCCTGTGAGGAGGAAGAGGAATCAAAGTCAGAGTGCCTCCGATACTCATGGGCCGGTCTGAGGCTTTGGCATAAAAGGCAGAAACTATGAGTGAATCAGGCATGATCTGTGCATTCAACACTGTTGCAACATGACAAGTCTTTTGTTTGAACCACCATTCTTATCTCTTTGGTCTGAGCACACAGCACTGTGAAGAGAGGAGAGATGTTATAAATGAGACTTTTTTTGGTTTGTTTCATATGCTCCACTCATGTAGACACTCATTGAGACACATAACAGAATATTTGCAAAGGTGCAACCATTTTCCAGCTTGGCTTCTCTATGAACTCTATGTATGAACATTCCAAAACGGTTTCAGGAGGTAGCTGCATCGAACGTACAGGGGCCCAGGACCCAAGGGGTTACCGTTGAAATGGAATGTGTGCACAAGTACATTAAAACCTAAATTGCACAGGCAACCACAAATGTTTACTGCTGTTCAAATGTTTTGAACAGACCACAGTGGAACTCTGGCTTTAATCTAATTAATCACAGGATGGAAACTTTAACCCCAGGGGAGCAATGGTACTCTAAATAGCCGTTAACGGCTCAATCAGCCTGTCAGTCATTGCTGTCAAGCACACAGACAACGCTGGAGGCTACAAAAACATGGGCTGACTAATATAGTAGATGTAAGTATATCTGACCCTGTATGTATTTTACGCTCAACCCTGTAAACAGGGTGACATCGGCGTTCTTGTTTTTCTTTTTGTCGCTGCGTGTGTGTGTGTGTGTGTGTGTGTGTGTGCAGGCGCCTGCTATTTGTTTGTGTGTATGTGTGGGTGATTTTGGTTTCCTGCCATCACAGCTTGCCGTTGCTATGGACCACAGAAACCGCTCAGCCCCTTCCGTGCGTCAGTGTTTTTAGCTCGGGCCAACGGCTTGGACGCCACAGACTACAGGTTACTGGGCTGGACCACACAAGTCAGAACGCAATCTTCACCCCAACGTCTAGTGTCTCTGGCGTCTCAACAACTCACTTTCACACACGCTCTTCAGTGAATGGATGGACCATCATTCAAAAAACAAAAAATCTAGCCACCCTCTGATGGAACAGACTGTCCTCAATACAATACAAGGTGCAAAATGCTAAAGCGTAGGACAGGTCCTGGATAGTACAGATACTGACATGGGACTGCCAGATGTCAAACAACAACTCTGTGAATTTGTGAACTTTGGCATATCTGAGTTTGCAGATTCAAACTCTCAAAAGCAGTTGCCTTCTAAAGACAGAAAACTAAAAACACACTCGACAGGAATTGTTAGGCCTAGATAATATTGGACACAAACACACACATAGAACAACACAAGACTCTCAAACCCATCTTTCTTTTCTTTTTTTTATCTTCTCATGTTATTAGTGCTGAGGTTCAGACAGACCGTTGCCTTTGATTGTTTCAGAGTTTAAAAAAAGCGATCATATCTACGCACACATCCAAAAGTGTCAGGCACCTGACAGCTGCGAGGACCAAGACCAGAACACCTCAGAAGGTGCAGAGGGTAAAAATAGACCAAAAAAAAAAAAAAAAAAAACGGTTGAGGGGAGTGTCTGCACGCATTCACCACATCTGGAGTGAGCTAGTGAACATCCCAACATGAGCATGTCTGTAACGTCTTTAATTACCATCCTCAGATTTTGTGAACAGCCGACCTTGCACTACACTGTCCTGCACTGCAATACTGTTAAGACTATAATCACATTTGCATACAGACTTGCTGACAAGCAACATAATAAATAATAAGGAAAAAAATACCCTATTTATATTCCTTACAGATTAGATTGATAATATTTATTTTTATTTTTTATTTATTTATTGAGCAGTAACTGTATAAAGCATAAACCAAAGAATCAATGCACCATGTTGCCGTGCATATCATTTCAAAGACATGGTTTACCATTTTAGAGGAACTCAATCAGGGACTCAATCAAACACTACCTTCCATGAATCGACATTGTGTATTCATGTTACTGAATGCAGCATTTAGTAATAGTAGTAGCAGTAGTAGTAGTAATAGTATGAACTCAAACTGGCTACTGAAAGCAGAACCAGTCACGGCTCTGAATGCAAAGTTTTGTGGTAGATAGCAGTTACCATGGAAACCACACATATACACGCACACGGTATCCAGTGACCAAAAGAGTAAAAATGCCACAGCGTGTGTGTTTGTGTGTGTCTATTAGTGCATTTGTCTGCCATTGGCTTTGCTTTCTCTAAAGAGGCAGATAAGAGAGAAGTTCAAGGATGTCTCGAGGAGGTGAAGAGGAAAAGATGAAAAGGGAGAGGAGAAGGACTGGAATGAACACATGCTGTTAAACAGGAGACACGATAAGAGCCCACCACACACACACACACACACACACACACACACACACACACACACACACACACACACACACACACACCCTCAGGCGGTCATCATATTTGTGTTCGCTTGTGCAAACTGACACCAGCTCCCTCTCGCTGAACAAATGCACAAAACAATAAATCAGCATGCAGGTAACTAAGGGTTTGAACAGGAGTAGAGGCACACAGTTCCTATTCTTTGTCTGGTCACCGAATCACCTGGGGAGCAATCACAACAAAACCACAAAGAGTACCACTGTACCAACTCCCATGACGATGTGCTCACACACATTTAACAAAACTGTTAATCACATCGTTGCTTCACTGGCACCAACTTCAGACATGAAATGAGACCTGCTGAGTACCAAACGCCCACCAAGCAAGGCTAGCACTCCCCTGCTAAGATGGCATAAATACAGAGTATTTTTTCCCCACAGCTCTGACTTCACCTCTAACAGTCTCAATTAAGGTCAGGCAAGTTCGGACGCCTCTTTTGGAACTCACCACTCCGATGACCGCACAGGCGATCTGGTTCAGGTCCAGAACAGCCGTCATCTTCTCATGCAGTGAAAGAGAGAGACAGACAGACGGAAAGAAAGAGATGGGCAGCGCTTGTTCTCCTGTTCTTTTTTCCCTTTGGATAGAGGGGCGGTGGCAGCTATGCAAGCTGGGAGAAAAAGGGTGGTGTTGTGGGTGGCGGATGGGGTGAGGGTCAGGGTGGGGGGGTAGGGGTGGGGGGGTGTGCAGCTCAGAAGCAAGGAAGCAAAGAAGGGGGGAAAAAGAAGGAAAGAGGTGATCTCTCTCCGTCTCTCTCTCTCGGAACACAGTAAGGAGCGAATGAAATGTTTCTGTGGACAGCAGCTGATCCCAGCCAACAGAGGGGAGGAGAGAGGGAGAGGGAGGGATAGAGGGGGTGGGAGTCTGAAGGAGCGAGAGAATGAAGGAGAGGTGTAAACAAGGGAGGGAGAGGGAGAGAAAGAGAAAGAGAGATAGAAATAATAGAGAAGCACGAGAATCAGTTGGAGAGTGAGACGTCAGGGAGCTGGTATGGAGAGAGGGAAAAAAAGAGAAATGGAAGAAGAAATCCAAAAAGAAAGAGTGGGTGAAGGGGAGGCAGGGAGCACAAGCAGGTCCTAGCGGGTGAGCTTGGTGTTGGGAGACGTCTGAGGGAGCGGGTCCACTCAGTGAGCTCTAATTGGATTTAGAAGGTCAGGTGAACAGGAGGGCGGTGGGGGCGGGGGCTGCCCACAGGGAGGCTGAGTGACAGAGGCTTTGTGAGCCAGCCAAAGACACAGGAACCATGTAGGTACAAACACACACACACACACACACACACACACACACACACACACACACACACACACACACACACACACACACACACACACACACACACACACACACACACACACACACAGGTTTTTGGAGTAATTTGCTGAGGCTGGCAATGATGCCCATTATTAACCTTGTAAATTAACTGAAAGAACTGTTTAAAACAAGTTTGCTTCTTTGCCTCTGTTCCCAAAATGGGAGTGTGGATGTTCTTTAACCTGCACTTGCTTGGCTTCGCTACTGGGCCTCAATCAAGAGAACTTTGGGGCCATGGTGTTAAAGGTCCCTTGTAATGACAAGATTTTTGGGGTTAAAACCACACACCCACCCCAACCTCAAGCCTGACCCTTCTCTCACCCTGAGACACACACACACTTATTGGGGTACTGTGCTGGATAGGTCTGTTTGAGGAAGGGGGTGGGGCAGGGCAAAGAGAGATCACCTTCAGATTTCAACAGCTGGGCAACAATAGACTACAGCCCTCATGCAGGGCACTCTCTGTTCCCTCTGTCTAAATCAAAGGCAGCCTACAGAGATGGTATCGAGTTGGGTTGAACTGGGTAGGGTAAGGGACAGTGGGGTGGGGGCCACAGGATCCTCATTGAGTGAGTCATTCAGATGACGATGCACTTCTAGAAATGACTGTGAGACTGGCTCAAGAGAAGTTACTAAACGCAGGCGGACCTGGGAATGGATTAACGAGTATTAATTGGGTTACCATGACCAGCAGGGCATCAGCCTGCTGTAAAAATCTAACCAGCTGAGTCTTTATTGCCCTTTACCTAAAGACACATTCTTTATGTGAAGGGCACTTGATTACAGTCACATTTAAACTGCAGCTACCATGCAATTAAATGTGTTTCCAGGTTGACTGAACTGATAGCACACCCTTTCTGAATACTACTTATTATCAGAGAAATTATTAATGTTTGATCGTGCAAGTGTCATTTGCTGTTTAATGCAAAGGAAGAGCAGTCACTTCACCTGGGCCCAAACCCTGGTCTACAGGGCTGCGAAAGAACTCACAATAGCAAAGAACCAGGCTGACTGGTTAATAATCAATAGGACATCACACACAACAGTGAGAATGTGCGCAACACCAAACTCTACCCATCTAAACTGGGAGTTACAAGTGGTTGAGACCATTATTGAAGCGGTTATCTGCGACAGAAGCGAGTACTTCACCAGGTGTCATGTCCTCACTACACCGTCTCAGTCACTGGTGGAATGATATCACATGCAGTAATCCACATCCTGGGAACTTCAATTTCATTGATGAAAAGAAGGCTGATGGCTAAGCTACAAACACACACACTTATTTTAGTGTGCTCCCAGACAGGCTAGCACCAGTGCTGTCAGGCCTAACACTCCAATTAGTGCGGATGGGATTAGGCCTGATTGGGGTCACAGAAAGCTGTCCAGCAACAACCAAAAAAAAAATTGGGTCACTACAAGCCTGGGCAGCCCCAGGATTACTGGGCTACTAAATGATCCTGATTGAAACCGGCAATCAGTAAGACTAGAAGGTAATGGGTATCAGATCCCAGCCTGCTATTACTCAGGAAAAGCAACATCAATCGAGATCTAAAAGGGCAGTGCCTTTGTGTTTCACAGAGAACTCCCTCCTACACAGGTGGAACGTGTGAATGTGTGCGTGGGTGTAGACACAGCCATCTGCTTTACCAAAACAATGAGAGAGGGTGCTCCAACAGTTAGGCCTAGGCACGCAGATTCAATTCAAGCAGATGTGAAGACCACCCGTAACAGTAACGGTGACATTTCAATAATCTGAGAATGGAGGTCGGGGACTCCGCTCTTCTTGCAGGGGCCTGTTCCTAGGATGCACCTGGGTTTGTGCTTGTGGAGCAGAAGAGGGGGCGCGGGAGCATGGAGGACATCCCTCAGCTTTTGGGTGGGTGGGGTGGTTTTACCGGCATTGGGTCTCCCTCTGTTCACACCCACACATCACCTTCAGACCCTGCACACTGTTAGTGAGACTGTGTGTGTGTGTGTGTACGTAGTTTCTGTGCAGGTATGTTCCATTGAGCGTGCATCAAAGAACAGGTGTATCCTGTCCCATGCTGCTAGTTCAGGTTTGCAAGAAAATCTGCAAACGAGACAAGGTAACATGTACCGGAAGCAGGCAACAGGCTACCACCAAACATCAAAATGTAAGATCTGGCATGTGATTTTGTTAGAGAAAACAGTTTATCTAGGGTGCAATTCCAAAGACAGCCCTTAGAGGGCAGTCATACATAACCTGTCTGAGGTCTTCACCTCTGAGAAAATGAAAACTTAATGAAACATTCATCACGACTAATCTAATGTGGCCGAGAGGTTGTCATGTCACCAGCTTTCTTTACCAATCAATTAATATAGCCTTCCTGTTGGTCAATCAATCAGGCTCATCAGTGTCTCCCATTTTCCCTCTCTTCTATCATACCTCACTCACATTCTTGTTTAGTGTATGAACATCCTGTTAAATCAATGCCATACCTATTTCATTGGTAAATAAAACTGGGCTGACCTCTATTTGAAAGCACATCCTGCAGAATGATGATTACATTTTAATGGCATATGGATCTAAAATTCATAAAATTTATGATCAATGATTTATTTCCTTCACACCATGCATCTGCATATATTTACATAAACGTGCAGCCATCTAGAAAATTCTCACAACCGCTCATTGCTCATTGACTCATTTCAAGTTATTTTTCCATGGCTGTGTGAAGCCTGGCCCAAGAGACTATTTCCTGTGCAAAGCCTGTACCTCCAGCTAATAACAGAACGCCCGTCATCACCATCAGCTCTGGTGCTTCAGACAGGACATCAGAAGACACTTACCACACACCACCACTGCATGGCATCTGTCATACACATAAACTCACTCAAATGACACTTTTCACTTGCAACAATTTGCAGTGCTGCTGTGTAACCGAGACATAGAAATGAGCCTGCAAACACACTCTGTATGATGTACACAATGCAAACATATTGTGCACAAAGTACAGGGAGAGCTGACATTACATCTAAATGAAAGCGGAGGGCTGTCAAGGCTGCCAAGAGGGGGCCAACCCTACATTATTACACATGCTCTCTTAATACCATGGATTTAGACTGGAACAACTGAAGGTATGACGGGTGTAAGAGTGGCCATCTCAACACTTTAGTATTGAAAGTTTAATTGTGTTTCTAGCATATGAAACCCAACTGACAGTACAAAAATGTCATGCACTTCCTGATGGTGGACATTCAGGTAATGACACTTGTCATCTAGGTGCTGGCAGCATCCGTTGGTCTGCCTGGTCATGCTGGCTGGTCATGCCATGCCACGGTGTGTGTGTGTGTGTGTGTGTGTGCCAGGGTGGACAGAGACCGTGAAGCAGGAGGCTGTTGGCAGTGCTCCCACTGGAGCTCAGGAGGAGCACATGAAGGGGGTCAGGGATGTGTGTGTGTGTGTGGAGGGGTGTGGGCATTGGGGGCTGCGGATTTGGGGGGACCTAGTTTCTATATTCTGTTGCCTGACTGATGTCCTGCCAAGTCTGAGCCCCTCTTGGCACAAAGGGCCCTGTGCCAGTGGGCATGAGATAGGTAGGTCACTGGCACATTCACTCTATACTGATTTACTGTTCGACTGGTACACACATCAACTTGCAGAAGCTGTGATATAACAGAGGTTCTGTAATGCTGCTAAATGAGACACACATAAATGAAAATGTCACTCCAATGCATTTAGCTCTAATTAATATACTCACCCAAAAAGAGATAATTAACACTCTTCAATCCATGAATGCACTAAATGTCAAAGTGTGTTTAGTAACACTGGCTGCATCACTGTATGTGGTTACAAAGCTTTCTGTGAGTCTCTAAGCATGCATAGGTTTCCCTCTGCTGGAAGAGGCACTCAAGTGCAAGATGGGTGTACACAATCCACTTGCTCACCAGCCTTGCTGTGCTCCAGTGCCAAACACTGAAGCCTCAAACCAGAACCCATGACTGCCCTCTTGCCACACCCTACCCCTACCACCACCACCCCCACCCTTTAACCACCAACCCATACTACCAGCTGAATGGACGGCATCGCAATCTGCATCGGGGTGCCCGCGATGTTGCCATGGAAACAACTCTCTGGCTCTCACTCTTCCTCCCTCTCTCTCTCTCTCTGCATCACTTTTCCCTCCTCTTTTTGTTTTGTTTAATGACTACATAGTGCAGGAGATGATGATAGAGTGTGTGGTCAGACTCAGTGAGTGCACGTTGGGGCACTGAGGGGTGGGGGGTGGGTTGGAGATTCCTGCGAATAACAGAAGGGGCACACCTGTTCTCCAGAGGCCGCAGTTCACCTCAGGCAGAAATGTTACTAGACCAGGAGAGAAACTCTATTTGGCTCGAATGGTCCCTACTCAGAGGCTGCTCCACAATTCTAATATTTTTTTTTTCATAGATACCAGTTACTGAAGTTTTTCCTCATCTTTCCCTCTCCATAGGAAATTAATCTCTTTACAAAAGCAACAAGAGCCAACACAAGCTTGTGCCCACACATATGGTTCCTTAAAGCACCCCCTGCCTCCCTCCACTTGCCCCAAAACATTTCTCCAGACACACACGCAATGCAGTGAGCAGCCTACACACAGGCCAACGCCTACGCCTATACACAAAGCTATGGCCCTGTTTGGTGTAATTGGCCTTCATTGTAGCTTAATGGGAAGCACCCTTCACTGGAGTTTATTGTGTGATGGTAAAGAGACAAAACATTTGACACAACTCTGAAGTCCATCATGATGTGCTGCTTATGGAACACTGGCACAGGGTGAATGTTCCGGAACAGAAAAAAAAAAAAACAGACTCTTAGTGTAGACTCTGAAAGCAGATTCTACGCCGCATACAGCATCTGACTAACAGGGGCAGAGCCCAACAGAGAGCCACGAATTATGTAATAAACTAAAGCTAAAGACTTAAGTACATGAAGCATACATAAACATACAGACAGCCCCCCATCTCACACACACACACACACACACACACACACACACACACACACACACACACACACACACACACACACACACACACACACACACACACACACACACAGCTGCTGATTATTATTTCCGGTCCAAAGGCACCTTGGCAGACTTGAGTTAATCGATGCTTGTGGCTGCACTGATGCTCACAAAGGCCATGATGAGGTGAGTAAGAGGCCAGAGCAGCAACACGATGACATCGCCATCCTTCTGCTGCTCCATCTGCCCTCCTCAGCAGGCCAGCCAATCAATGACACACAAACACACACACACACACACACACACACACACACACACACACACACACACACACACACAGGCCTCTGGCTTTGTGGCAACAACCTACAGATTCCACAAGGTCACAGAGCAAGCAAACAGCTGGTTGTATGTCCAGAGGCTGGATGAAGAGGGTGTGCCAAAGTTCCAAGGGAAGATGAGGCTCTGGTCAAGTGAACCAGATCAGACCACTGAACACACTTCTCCATTTACATATAGGTTATGTGACCATGCATATTACGGAGCCTGGCAAACTGCAAACACTGAAGTGATAGCCTACATGTAAACATGTATTCACTGAGCTTCGCAATTACACCCACCCACACAACACAAACATGCACGCCACGCCACACACAAGACACACAACACATTTCAACCCACTCACCTAACATACTTCAACCCATGCAACCCACTACAAGCAGATGTGCACTGTCTCCTTACGCTCCTTGAGACAGATGATGGATAATTACTGTACTATATTTTTGAAACAGGTCCATAATTTTATTTCTAAAGTAAAAAAAAACAACTAAAGGTATTAGTAAAATTTAAAAATGTATTAAATTTATTTCTCATCTGACTGTGAGCCGGTTGTGGCCGCTGTTAGCTGGTCATAATGAATGGTTCTCGGAGGTCATTAGAGTGAAGCAGGGTTGAGGCAACTTTACTGAGCCAAAGCTCAGCTGTTAGATGGTCCTTCTTTGGTTTCTCCACGTACATATCATCTCATTCTCTCTCTAGTGACCTAAAAGATATGAAGGCACTCACCTGGCAATCAAAGTCCTGGAAGTTGCGTCCATTCTGCAGAGGGTGTGGAGGCAGAGAGGGTGAGGGAGAAGAGGAAGAGGGAGGGATAGAAAAAAAAAGAAGAAATGGAAAAGAATAGATGACTGTTATTAGATGACTCATCCCGAGAGCACAGTGTTCTCAAAGTGAACTAGGAGGACCATGGCAAAATCCTTATGATGAATTAATATAAATGAGACTACAAATGAGAGCATGTGGCTTGTGGCTTTTGTGTGTGTGTGTGTGTGTGTGTGTGTGTGTGTGTGTGTGTGTATCATGTTGTCCAAGTAAATAAAAAGTGAATGTGAGATTGAGATTGAGAGTGTGTGTGAGAGACAACAAGAAGCAGATTGGGTCCTGTGTACTGCCCTTTTGTGCCCCCCTTTCTGCCGTCTGTAAAGTGTGACTGACTCCACACAGCACATCTACATCATCTCTCCTCTCTTTAACATCCCCCCCTCTGCACCTCTAAATCATCTCCACCTTCTCATTCTGGGGAGTCCTTTAAACTCAGCAAGAAGGCAGGATGGCGTTAAGACCTTGGCAAAACAGGCAGTAAACAGGGACTAAGGCACCCATACGCACAGACAAGACAGAAAGAAAGGGTAAGAGAAAGACAGCCAGAGAGAGAGAGAAAGAAGGAGAGAGACGGAGAGAGACAGAGGGAGGGGCAGGGACAGACAGAGAGAGAGGAAGGGAGACAGAGAGAGAGAGAGAGAGAGAGAGAGAGAGAGAGAGAGACTTAGGCAGGGAGGGAGAGAGAGGGAGAGAGAGAGAGAGATGGACATACAGTAGGGGAGTAACTAATAGGGGATCTGTTTCCCTCTGCCTGCAGCCATTAGTGCTACTAAGACACTGAGATACCCAACAGCCCAGAGCAGCCATAACAAAGAGAGTTGGAAGAGAAGACACTGCTGAGTGACCACAGCACAGCCACACTACAGCCAGAGAGAGAGAGAGAGAGACAGAAAGAAATAAAGAAAGAAGGACAGACAAACTGATACACAGAGAAAGAAAGAAGGACAGAAACATAGACAGATAAATAAAGTAATCAAGAAAGCAAGAGAGAAACAAAGAAACAAAGCAAGCAAGAAAGCAAGGAAGAAAGAATGAAAGAAGGATGGGCAGAAAAAGGGAACAGCCAAAAAGGGAACAAGAGGCAGTCTGTGGAGTTGCCTTCTGAGAGAAAGAGACCATCACCTGATAATTATTCCAAGAGGGAGAGACCATCACCTGATAATTATTTGGGTGTCATAAATTTGGGTGTGTAATAGAGAGCAGAAAGCATGCAGCAGTTCTTCAGCAGCTGATCAATCATTTGCCATTTTTAAACTGAGCTGTAGTGTGATTAGAGAGAGGAGACACGAGAGAGGAAAATGAGATTCAGAGAAGAGGAGAGGTGATTCATGCTCCTGTGACCTTCTCCTCTCTCCTCCTCTCCTCTCCTCCCTCTGATGTGATCTTCCTGAATCTTTAAAATCAAGTCTTGTCTACGTCATGGGCAACTGCACTACAGCTCTGTATGACTCTCACTTCCTGTGTCACCTTTTTTCCCTTCTCTTCTCATCACTTTCCCTCTCTCACCACATCCCATCTCTCACGCTCTCTCCCTCTCTCTATCTCTCAAACACACACACACACACACACACACACACACACACACACACACACACACACACACACACACACACACACACACACACACACACAGGCAATGTGATGCGATGACATATAAATGTAAGATTACATTCACAACGGTCTGTACTTAAACTTAAGTTGTCTTACGTCAGTGACTGACTGTGCACTGTCAGACAGCGCTGCCTTGTTGCCCCGGGTAACCGGCTTGTCAGAGACAGGCACGCTGTGCCGGGGGTGGGGGTACCCAATCAATACATGCAAATCAGAATGACAAGGCCTTGTCTTGGAGAAAAGATAATAGAGGCAAGCAGTGGAAAGGACTGTGCACAAGTCTGTGACAAAGAAAAAATGTCTTCCCTGAACTATGTGTTTTGTGCTCAAGTGTGTGTGTGTGTGTGTGCGTGTGTGTGTGTGGTTAAACACCCACCTTGTCCATCAAGAGGGGTTTGATCTCGGTCAGCTGTACATCCTGAAGCTCATCCATCCTATCGACTGTCAATCAATCACACCTTCAAGAGAAAGACAGAGAGAGAGAGAGTGATAATTAATTTCCCTTGCTGTAGTCTGTATCGACTCCTGCCACTCATGAGCACGACTAAAGCTTTCAAAACACATTTCACAGATTACAATCTAGAAACCCTGTTAGCATTAAGGTTATCTGTACCACTTTTTAGGGCAGACTAATCAGCAATCAAAGGGACTGGGTAAATGTGATGATATGGCGATGACTGACTTTCGAAAAGTAGCCAAGCTACATCAATGGCAGAACAGTACCAGGCTATCTAGGGAGCACCTCTGTTAGTAAAATCCTCATTAACAACAGTCCCCAACTACATTCAACCCCTGGAGCAGCCAACAATGACAAAGGAACTCCTTGGCAATGGTCACATTATGTCCCTGAGGACAGATGTGTCACACACATGGTTGGCTGGGTCTGAGTAATGAGCCTGTGAGTGAATGAGTGTGTAAATGAAGACTGACCGCTACTGGCTCCATGGTCCGACAGGCACACATTAAGGTTAACAAAATTGGCACTTGTTGAATGAAGGGCTCAGGCTATTAAGTGAAACAGCTTCATATAAAAAGGCATAAAAAGGAGGAAAGTGAAGAGACGAGAAAGGAAAGAATGAGAGAGAGTGGGGATGAGAAAGTGAGAATTAGAGTGGGAGGGAGAGAGGAGGAGGAGAGAGAGAGGACAATTAATTACTCTAAGAAAGGCCTTCCTAATGACAACCACCACAGCTCATTATTGGCTCCATTCCAGTTCATGTTTTATGCATCATCACAGCCCATTCTGAATGCCGAGCATTACACACACTTCTAATAATAAAAGAAAAAGACCCTGTTGTGTGGTCACAGACATACAACATGCCAAACACAGCCCTCAGCCCTCAACAGATAAGAATGATATCAAAGATGGCAAAAAACAGGGGCACGATGATAGCAAACAGCATATGCATATGCACTATACTGTACTGTGTGTGTGTGTGTATGTGTGTGTGTGTGTACACTGTATGTGTGTCTGAGAATAGGCAAGGTTGACAAGGTTAAGATGACAGCAGACAAGACATTGATGAGCCAATCTCAGCAATGAGCATCTGCCAGATGGATCACCAAGTTCCTGACTTGCAATGAGCCTTGAGTGCATTATAAGCATGAGATTACAGAACTACTGGCCTCTGCAGAAGGATTAAATAGCCAGATGAAATGTACCTTACTAAATCCAAGGGCTGTAAAACATTAGATGATAACAGCCTTTTAAGAGAAGTTGCTAAACTTGGGCTGTTCAAAAAAAAAAGAAAAAGAAAAACATTATCTATTGGTTAAATGACGTCAGGTGGCATCTCCGTCACAGCTAAGGAGGAAGGGACACATAACAATAACAATAAAGCAAACAAACAAACAAATTTGTTTTTCAGTTGTTCCGGCTGTGTGGCCATGTTAGACTTGGATGTCTAGACCTGATGTCTTTTCAAAGACCATTAGTCTCCCCCCCTGGTCACACCAACTCTGACGTTAGTCCGTGCTTATATGTGTGTGTGTGTGTGTGTGTGTGTGTGTGTGTGAGTGAGATCATTTATAGACACCCTTCCTGCTTGCCTTTGTAGTGCTTGCCTTCAGTCTTCCAGGAGCTTGAATGGCTAGAATATGAGGCCAGAGGCCAGAGACCAGATTCCCTGAAGACGTCAGCCAAGCCTCCCCACTGGTGGCCAATTACGCCATCAGACAACCTGCTCTCTTTTGCCGACATCGCTGTGACCTCTCCCTCTCTCCCTCCATCATGTTCCTTCCATTCTATGTTTTATTTACCATTCTATCCTGAAGCTGACTGTAATATTCGATCCCTCTCTCTGCTCATCCAACACACACACACACACACACAAATGAGAAGGGGAAGGTTCAGTATTTAATTACACAAATGTACCAATTGTACCTCAGTGGCAAGAAACATCAGGAGTTTGTCCTTTTTCCTTGTCCTTGTCAAATCAGATTTTTTTTCTCCCAGATAAAATGACACCGAACTCCGACACTTGACAGACACTTGACCCTCCAAAAGTGTAGATGAGGTGGGGGTGGGGGGGGGCGTGTGACTAACAATGTGCCTGTGTGTAAGTGTGTCTGTGTGCAGCTGCTTATGTGCAGACAGAGAGAGAGACGGGGGGCGGCATTGAAAGACAGATTAAAAGAGACAAAGAGAGACTGAGGCAGTGGGATGGAACACGGTCACCATGACCAAGTCTCAGCTGTTCGATTAGCTCACTATGTCACGCCGTGAAACACCTCAGACATCCACACCTCAGTGTGATAAAATGTGTTTGGGGGTTGTCACTGAGTATCAGACTGTGTGTGTGTGTGTGTGTGTGTGTGTGTGTGTGTGTGTGTAAGAGTGAAAAGCCACCTACACTTCAATTTGTGCTCCCCATTTCACCAGCCTGACTCTAACCTATCAGGAACAAACAAGGATCCCAAAATCCTATCCGAAATCCACTATCGTGTGACCAAAAAGAAAAATGTGCTGGCAGTGTGCTAGCAGAGCTGTCTAATGTTACCTCAGATCGTTTCTCCTCTGTGTGTCGCTCCTCAACACCTCCTCTGTAGGTGTAACCGAGCAGCAAGCCTGAATACCTGAGCACACCGGACACCTGGCCTCTCGGAAGAGAAGGTGTCACTGAGGGGGGGGTTTGTCCTGCAATAAATAAATGTACAAAAACCTCCCACTGTTCTGACAACCCACAGAGGGTGGGGGCACCCTCACCTTACCGGAGCATGCTCATCAACCTGCCAGGAAAACATCTCAGGGGGTGACACCCTGATCGGCACAGACAGGCACCCTTGTGACAGAGCCAGGTGGGAGGCTCTGTGGGTTAGCTTGTGTAAGAGTGTCACCTCAATCCACAGGGACTGGCAACTGGTTCTTAAAGCACTATTAGCACTATAGAGGAGGAAGAAGACTGTTGGAGGCAGGTAGAATAAAGGCCAGGGAGCTGGCAGAAGGACATTGACTCTGAAGAGAACAAACTAATCTCTGGGCCTACAGGAAGGAAGGAAGGGAGGGGGGGGTGAGACAGAGAGAGAGAGAGAGATAGATGGAAAGGACAGGGGGATGAAGAGAGAGGAGAGAAAGGAGAGGAGTTGACAAGGAAAAGACAAATGGTCAACAAACCAAAGAAAGCAAAGAGTAGAGGAGAGAGAAAGGCAGGGGGATGTTAGGTCTTCATTAACTGGCTGTTAGATAGATAATGGAGGACTAACAGAACATGATTTATAAAGGAGGAAGAAACAGTGACTAACAGGGGAAAATAAACAAAGCAAGTCAGAAAAACAGATGGGGAGAGAAAGGGAGAGAGCAAGAGAGTGAGAGAGAGAAGGATGCTTCTACAGACACAGTCGACGAATGGAGAAAGCAATTACAGACAGACATACATATGCTGACAGCATTGAAAGTAGCTCCTCAGCTCTGAAAGCAGCGCGGGAGAGCAAACAAGACACTCAGAGGTTGACTCAGAGAGAGAGAGAGAGAGAGAGAGAGAGAGAGAGAGAGAGAGAATGGAAGTGTGAAATAATACAGTGCTGAGGGTAGTTACATCACTGCTCAGCCAGTTTGCATCAGCGCTGATGGAGGAGTGGTGGTGGCTAGCTGTGTGGTGGTGGTACAACGTACTTGTCTGTTACATAAATATAAATCCAGTAGTGTCACCACAGCAGACAAAGTGAGAGAGTGAGAGAATGAGAGAAAGAGAGAGAGAGATAGAGAGCAGACGGTACAGCAGACTGAAGCAAAGTGACTGGAGACATAAGCATCAGTTTACTGCCAGTGGTTGCAGCCACTCCAGCCTTTTAAAACTGTTTCACAGAACTGTGAGAAGTCTGTATGTCTGAGCAGCGTGTGTGTGTGTGTGTGTGTGTGTGTGTGTGTGTGTGTATGCATGGAAGAGGGCTGGGAGGGGGCTTCTGTAGTCATCTTTATTTATAGTGTATAAAAAAGGTAGGCCAGGCAGAACATGCCTAGAGAGAGACGGTGAGAGCTGAAGAACAACTCAGCGGCTCAATGATGGGAAGAAGCGAGTGAAGATGGAAAAGAAGCAGAAAAGCGAGATCTGACATATCCATGCTTCTGTGGACTCCTAAACCCTATTACACTGTGGGAAGATGGATCACCAGAGATTCATAACCAAATTACCAGCACCCAATAGGAGAGCCAAGATGGAATGCTCCCAAGGCTCCCAGCTCCACGCACCAACCCCCCACCCAACGCCCCAAACCACGTCAGCCTGATCGAACCAGTTCCACGGTGCTTGGCTGTTACCATAGAGACTATGTTCGTCAGCGACTCCAGAACACGTAGGTATTCCTGGACAGCGTTACTGGGATGACTCCACAAGGAGGGCAGGAAAAGAATGGGACAGGCTCAGAGGAGAACAAAAGACAGCACGAGACGGTGAGACAGGTGAAAGAGACAAGACAGACAACAAGAAAGTCAGAAACAACTGTCCAGAGAGAAACAAAGCCGTAATGGAAAAGCAAGGGGGGAAAAAGACAGAAGAAAGAAGGCAAAGACAGGCACAGAAAGATAAGATGCTTAGAATGACCCCCCCCCCCCCCCAGGTGTTACACATTAGTCAACACCGAGGTGAATGAGCAATGGATCATTCAGCATGAGCGCAAGGTCACCCACTCACCTTCTCAGCACTGCTCTCTCAGATTGCAACCAATACAATACCTGTGGGCTCATTCAGCAGGTGCAGTGCACCATAGGTTAACAGCCAGTGTTCAAGAAATGTCACAACATATCTCAGCCACTAGAAGGATGGTGCTTTACCGCTAGTAGCCGAGGGAATAGCACAAGACTCCATATTGTCATTACAATACAAGATTTCAAGTAGTGCAGTGGTGCAGTTGTCATTAAAAGCAATTTTGCAGTTCCCATTAGGCTGTGATCATGTTTGAAATAGAGACAATAAACTGCACATCTGCTGTGTAGATTTTTAAGGAGAAAAGTTTGTATGACATGTTTTATTAACTGCTTTTTATCTTGACATAATGTTTATGGCCTGTATCTAGATCTCAGCTGATCCTAACCGTCTGCACACTATGCCGCTGTCAACTGACAATCAGGCCTGGACAGACAATAGCCTCCATCACGGGGAGGTTCAACCCCTATCAAGCCTGTTAGAGGAAATCTGTGCTCTTTGATTCCTTGAGATTAGGCTTTCCAAGCATCAGCAGCAGCACACATAGACTAACCCACATCACTAACACTAACACTAACCCACATCACATCTTTCTCCACAAGGCAGCAGAGGCCTCTGCCTGAGGGTACAGAGAGAGAAAACAACAACAGCAGCAGCAGCAGCAACAACTGCAACTGCAACAGCACATGGTCAAACCTAATGACGCTGAAATAAAGCGGAGCCATACAAAACAAGGAGCAGCAGCAGCTCCGGTGTGCAGGGCCGGCATTAACGCCCGTGACTAAGCTGTCTGAGTTTTTAATCGTCTGAGTGGCGGAAACTGGTCCTCCCGTCCAGTGGCAGATTGAAAGTCTTAACAAGCTTTTGGACGGGTGTTGACAGAAAGGATCGCAGGAGAAGGAGCCTAAGCCAGGACTGACAGGCTGACCGAGCGGTCTGAACAGCTGACAGCAGCAATCATTCAACTCAACCAAGGCCGGGGGCTTGTCAATCACAAATATAATGAGCAACCTAACAAAGCTTAATCATAAACTTTTACCACTAGAGATATTCACCTTCCCCCAGGGAAGACAGCAGACATACTGTAGACAGACAGAAAAAAGTCCCACTGGGACATCTCTAAACAAATGCTAAGAAAATAGAGTGAAATCACTGGGACAAATCTATTTGTGAACATCAAAGTGTCGAGTGCCGCGTCTAGCATTGCAGCAGGCTGAAATCCACTCTTCTGTCATGTCTTTGAGGTGTGAGAGGCTGTTTGAAAGCATCTCTTCAAGACAAGCATTTTTCCCATTCTCATCGTTCATCACCTACTGTCCCGTCTCCACAGCAACCAGTAATGTTTTTTTCCCATTTATTATACAGTATTACAAAAACACTTAAAAGTAATAGCATGTTAAAACACCTGGGGTTCCTGGTTACTTTGTCTCAAACCATAATAAATTTTTCACCTGCCACATCACAACAGGGGCCTGTGGGCTGACGCGGCAACCCTTTACGTCTGTTGACAGCAGGAGGCTGGAGGACACTTGAGGACTCCTGCAGTACGCTGATTATAGTCATCCTGACGGCAAATGCCAAAGCCGCTAGGCTACACATCCCTCAGATGGTGAATATTTATTGGGAGGATACAAGCAATGCTCCCGACAGCATTTGGCTTTGGTGAGGAGGCAGAGGAGGTGAGGCAACACTGCATATGTGTTGTATTACACCGGGCCTATTATAAAACTGACATTTTGATGAGTCAGACTGATATCAGAGTCAAGTCATTAAACTAGCCTGTGAGTGAGTGAGTGAATGAGTGAGTGAGTAGAGAGAGAGAGAAAGAGAACCATCATGCTGATCAGCTGTGCCACTTGTGCAATACTGGGGGATAAGACAATAGGCCTAATCTACAAAACAAAGTGATACACTGTTGATTATTGCTCGTTTTCAGATTACTTCTGCCAAATTGAGCAAATTAAACACACACACCACACTTGAAACCCACATAACACACACACACACTTTCTCTCTCTCTCTCTCTCACCCACACCATCACAGACCATGTGTGCACAATGACTTAAGACAGAGATTCAACCACAGTGGATCTGACCAGAAGTCCATTTCAAAACAGGGAAGACAAGACGGATATCGCCCATGATCTGTTCCGTGTTCCTCCAAAGGCACGAGGACAATGTTTACAGACATTTGCTCTCGGCTCCCGCAGATGCCTTCCCTAATACAGTGGCAGAAACCAAACAGCCAGGCAGCCTGCCAGGCCACCACAACAAGGGCGGTGCGTGCCAGCGAGAGAAAGCCATGCCAGCACCCTCCGTCTCCGCAGCCGGCATGCAAGTGTGGCCGAGGACCGAGAACCTAGTCCCTAGGCACAGAGGAGGTTTTCACTGGGGAAAGACAGCTTGGGCATAAGAATTATGCTTCTATTACACGCAACACTTATTTTACAAGCAAGTGTGTTGTTACCAAGTTCTTTTTGGCAATGGCAGAGAGGAGAGAGAGAGAGAGAGGGGGAGAGAGAAAGATTGAGAGAGAGAGAAGGAGGGGGAGAGAGAAAGAGACAGAAAAACGTTTCAGTCGGCTATGCTACGGCTGTCTTTTTTCTAAGCCAGCTTCCGTGAGGAAGGTACAAGAGCATGACGAGAATTGCCCCACACCCCTTGCTGGCTCAGAGACCTTCCTGCAAAGCCCAAACAAATAGACACAACCACACATACACACCATCAACATACACTCTCACACACACACACAAAAAATTGCATTCAAGGTCTCGTTTTGGCCTTTTCTATGGAAAGCACTCTATTCTGACACAGATACATGCCCTTCATGGCCCTTGTACAGCCAGTTAATTATTAAGATACTGCGGTATTATCCTAGATATTTGTGTGTTGTGTGCTGGAGAGAAAAGGAGGGGGAGGAGGTTAGGCTGGCAGGTGTGCAGTGTAAGGGGTGCTGGGGACCTGCTGGCTGGGTGTCAGTGCAGATCATCTGAGCTCATCTGAAGCAGAGCGGACCCCTGCGGCCGCCGTCAGCCACAGCCCCCTCTTCAGCCCTCTTCCCACTGCATAATTATCACATTCCTAAAATAGAGATGTGATGGCTTTATCTATTCATGTGATGCTGAATATGAGGGAATACTTACATCATTACATGCCCAGTGGGAGTGAGAGAGAAGGAAAAAAAATGATAACGTTTTGAATGAAGGAAAATAAATAAAATCATTAAACTTCCAACATGGAGAATTCAATTGTTTTGTGTGGGCATCTCTCTCTCTCTCTCTCTCTCTTCATATCTCCCTGACCCCCAACCCCCCTGCCCTCTCTCAGCCTCTCTTCCCCTGCTTTGCCCCGTATTTCCAGACTTTTCCATGTTGTTTAGGGATTGATTCCCAAAGTCACCCAAACCCTAAGCCCTGAGACCTCAAAGACTTAAAGGACATGAATCAGCCAATCATGAATCAGATTCATGTCAGGTGAGTCCCCAAGGGTTCAGGGCCTAGGGCTTAGGGAAAAGACAATGGGATTCAGCCTGAGTGTCTCGTGTGTGAGGCCAGAAGGGCAGGCTTTCATTAGCCTGAGAACCATCATCCTGGAGAAATCCTGTAAGCTCCCAGTGATTCTCAGCAGAGGAAGCAAAAGCTGCTTTTTGCAATAGAGGGTCATGCAAAGGTGCCTACATGAAACCAGGGGAGGAAAAAGAGGAACTGAGGTAAGGGATAGTCTACCTTACACTGGAGTGAGAGACTAATGGGAGACTATGGAGAGGACAAAAGAACAAAGGCTCTTTGTGACAATGTTGCCAGGTATGTCTGGAGATCTGCCATATGGCTGAGGTAAAAGAACATAAAGAACACATGAAATACTAATAACATTATAAAAAAAATCTGTACAAAGAAAATACCAAGAAGTTAAAAACAAATATCCCATCACATCTCAAACTCTTCTGCCTCCAGCCGCACAGGTGCACACTGAAGTTCAACAGGTGTGGGTAGGTCAGGTGGGTTGGGTCTCTGCACAGCTCAGACTTTTGACAGCTCTCTGTACAAGCCTTGTACTGATTACCCTTGATGAATCCACCTTTCTCAAGTTCTCTCTCCTCTCCGCCTCTTTGCTGTTCTCTTCGCCTCAGCTCCCCTTCATTGTTCCCTTTTTCTTCCCCCTCTTCTCTCCACTAGACAGCATGCATGCATATGACAAATAGATGCCCAATTAAACGTGTGGTGTGAACAGTCTGACTTTGCACCTGTTGAGAGTTGAGTGTAAATGTGTGTGCATGCAGTGTGTGCAGTGAGTTCAATTTAGATTTGCATTAGGGAACTGGTGTGAATTTGCAGGTGTTTCTAACCAAGGATTTCTTACTCGCATAACTTATATGCATCAACTAGTTGGCTTGAAACCGAGGCTAGTGGTGATGAATTTAAATAAAATAATAGGTAATATGTACCAATTGGATTTGGAGCAGATGTTCCTCATATGTCTAGGACCTCAGCATATTCCTTCTTCCTTCAAAATAAGACTATGTTTTGTCTCTTTGTGAACTGTGCACTTGTGTGTGGATGTGTAGCCTAAGTATTCAGTGCTGCACGAGATGCATGAACTCCCACCCACGAAACACATCCTTTTGTCTCCCCCATGAGCCTCTTCCCACATGACAGGTGAACAGTACTAAAGCTGCATAATTATCACATTCCTAAAATAGAGGTGTGATAGTTTTACCTATTCATGCGATGATAGGATACATACATCATTACATGCCTAGAGGGGGAGAGACAGAATAAATATATATGTTCACATCTAAAATGAAGAAAAAAAGAAAAAAGTTAAATCAATGAACTTCCAACATGGAAGAGTTGATTGTTTTGTGCAGGTAGTCTGGATGGGCTGTACAGTCAGAGAGGAAGGAGAAGTGGTGAGAATATGATGCTTTAGCACCAGCAGACTGGGCTACATCCTGCAATATTTAAACACCCCACCTTCACCAGGCCAGGGGATCGTTTTACCTGAGGCTTCGGTGTCCTCTTCATTAGCCCTCTCTTTCTTTCAACAACTACCTCTAACACACACAGCCTTCTCTGCATTTCACACACACACATTACACAGGGACACTGTGTGTGTGTGTGTGTGTGTGTGTGAGAGAGAGTGAGAGTGAGAGTGAGAGTGTATGTGTGTGTGTGTGTGTGTGTGTGAGAGAGAAACACAAACACCATGGTACAAAAACCTGATGCAGGGCACATGCCTGGTTTCACGTATGCCAGACGGGAGTCCAGTCCCGGGCTCCCCGACCAGCTGTCTTTGTCCACCAGAACAGACCTCATCTCTCCAGCCACTGTCCTAGCCACACACAGGGCTCTACAGTCCACTTCCCTGTACACTGTACACCTCTTCCCCTTTCTCCCCTCTTCCCTTCTCTCAACTCTCCTCTGGCTCATTGCCTCCATATAATACAGGGTGAAGTCCCTGACCGTGCTTCCACCACAAATAGATCTTTACAACCTCAATCCAACTCCTAACCCCACAACACACCCTCCCCTGACACACACTTTTAATTAAAGCTCATCCCCATCACTATGTACTCTCTATGCTGTAACCATACACACAGAGACAACAAAGGAAACTGATTAAGCCCAGATAACTAGGGCATCTGCTAGCGTGAAGCTAGAGAGGGAGGAGGAGGAGGAAGAGCAGCACCAGCATCAGTCCACAGAGGAAAGGAGGAGCAATCATTGGCTCCCAAACCCCTGGAGATCTTGGGGGTGGGCTTCACACTAGTGGCTGCTCTGGATGCGCCCCAGCACACTGCAGGCAGGGGCAAGGACAGGAACAGGGACAGGGACAGAGACAGGCCACCAAGGAAGCCACAGTAAATGATGGAGATGATATGCAAAACAGTAGTGGAATATTCATGAGTCCTCAACACAGCCAAACAACCAACCAACCAGCCAGCCAGCCAGCCATGGACCTTTGATGTCTATGGCTGCTTCAGCCTACACCAGTAGGCAGAGTGCAAGCACATGTGTGGTGTTCCTGGTGGTGGGCTTGTTCCAGCTTGTGTTAACCCAGACTGCTAATGCATTGGCAAGCAAGGGGACTGATCCCTCCTTGAGGAAATGGACTCCAACTTCAGTTCAAATCAAAGTTGAAACCGAGAATTATTGTAAGTCACTGAATGCAAGTAGAATCAGAGGTCCTGCTCTATGGCTTGGAGGGGATGGTGAGACAGATGGAGGGAAAAAACAAGAGACAGGAAAGGCGAGGTGGTGGGTGGTAGATGAGCAAACTCAGCAAAGCTCTGATTTTAACACCAGCCCCATCTCTCTCTCTCTCTCTCTCTCAATTCCCCTCTGTGCGGATCAGAGGCACAACACAAGGGAGAGCACTACCACCATCCTCTAATGCCTTCCTGATCACAGGCCTCAGGCTGCGATGCCGTGGTTGGGGGTTGGGTGGTCAGTTCCGGAGGTAAATTACATGACTCTCAATTTGGCTTAATGGCAGAGGAAGTGTGGGGTAGCCTGGCCCTAATCTGCCATCAGCGGTGAGTCCACAAGTCCACAATCTAAACCTTCCTCCTGTAAATTTTTTTAAAAAGCAGCACTCCGTTAACCAATTTGCAAGCTGTTAACCTGTGGGTCAGAGATGGTTTCAGTTAGCCCTTTTTATCTAACTGACATCATTCAATTCTGGGTGCTTTAGGAGCCTCAGCTCTGAGGAATCTCATTCTGAACCAAGGAGCAAGCTGCCAGAAAGAAAGAGGGACAAGGGAGAAAAAAAATCAAAAGAGGTGAGATGATGGAAAGAAACAGAAGAGCAACACCCTAGTCCACAGGGCCTGCAGGGCTCTTAACATGAGTCTGGACTCTTGCATGCTATGTTAGTGTATGTGCAAGAGAGAGAGAGAGAGATGTGAGAGAAAATGTGAGCACATGCATGTGTGTGTGTGTGGGGGGGCTTAAGTTTGTGACTACAGTGATCTGTGACACCTCCAGAAATGGAGGCAAAGGACACAGAGGAAGAGAGATGAGAAGATAAATACTGAACGGGGCTGCAGCCAATGAAGAACAAGGGTGAAGCAAAGGCAAACGCAACAGCTGCCCTCCAAAAGAAGCCTGTTGGCCTCTGAGAGGGAAGAATGCCCAACAAATGCCATGCTGTCATTGTTAGAGCATAACACCAACATTAATACCCAGGGAGAACTTGCACGGTCTAAATTATAGTCCTATAGGAAGCTGATTTGTATAAAATATGCTGAATGTCTGCTTGTGGATGTAATACTGATATAGGCCTAACAGTGTGGCCACATACCATCACACACTGAGGGACGTGATTGTGATTATGACAAACGTACAGGCGGCTTCACATGCTAAAGTGCTTTTGGTGTTACCGCGGTGATCCCCCTGAGCAGATCAGTGTGAAGAGCACTCAACAGCCCTGGCCGGAGACGCAGAGACGCACACTGTAATCAGCCATAACACTGAGTGGGAGGCTCTGGGTGACTTACTTTCAAGCAGTTTGCACAGCTCTGGCCAACAGACGCAAACTAGAACAGAGGGTAGTGAGCAAGTGTGAATTTCTTTCTTTTTTTCCCCACTCTCTCTGCATCTCACTAGCTTACCCGCACCATTCATTGAAAATGTTTTTGTACAGGTGAAATGTTAAAAGCATTTTTTAATCTCAAAATTAACAGATGCATGCATCAATCTGCCTACAGTGGTTACTGGAGAGTAGACCAAACTCAAAAGCAAATTGCCTAACTCAAAAGCATTCAAGGTAGCACTATTCACCACAAAGCCAGGAAGGTTTAGAGGTGGTACAGCAAGTCCAGACAACACATCTCTGAAAGTAATGAATAAGAAAATAACCTTCTTCGTTAAATGCATGTTTCCAATAATTTTTTTAGCTCAGTTCCTGCGCTGTCTTTGCAGAGTAGCTTGCACAGGAACCAAACCAGAGTTGCAGCGATCATCCCTACCTACTTCTAGTTACCATGACAACTCTCCTCTAGGCTCTGGCCCAAAAGATGTCTGCCTGGGCAAAGTTTAAAAAAAAGAGAGAGAAAAAAAAAGGTCCCATTTGAGCTGTTGCTTCTCCAACGAACCGACTGGTTGCTGTGCCACCGGATAGCTGCTGTCTGTTGACCATTTCCGGCCTACAACTGTTACTGCTGACTCTGTTGGCCTGTACCTGTCCTTGGAGAGAACATGCTGCATCATCAGGTAAGCATCTGAAAATATAGCCCAATCAGCCATGACTCCTGCCACGACATGATAGCAATGCCCAACAGCACCAGAGAGTATGATTCAAGACAACTGGGAGTAGGGGACGACAAATCAAAACAATGTACACTGGACACAGGAGACAGAGGGCAGCTAATGAGATCCAGAACAGGTTTAGATAAGCTACTGTCAACTGCTCATTGGAAGACAATTGCCTAGTTCCATGAGGCCATATCCTGAAAACAATCCCTAAAGGGAGCATTATGTCATGTTTAATTTTATAGAACAGACAGACTGTCAACACAGCCTACAGTGTGCTGGGATAGGCGGTATCTTTCCAACGTTTGACAAGCCAATGGTGTCTCCTATTCACCCTGTGCTGTTACGCCCTAAACCACATATAGCCAGCCTTGACATGGTGGTTACTGTAAGGAGCAAATCAGCCCTGAAAGGCAGCTCTTGTTTTCTTTGGACCTTGTATCTTACTGCCTCACCCCGAGAAAAATACCAACACGTTTCCAGGGCTGACCTTATGCGAATGTTCAGCTGCCGGACATTACACAGAAACATTTCAGACAACTTATAAACTCCTTCGGGACGCGCCAGGGTGTTCACAGGCTTGATTGCTTGACCACACAAGAACCATTCTAACTAGCTATGCGTCAATGCTTGTTAAAGAGATCTTCAGCTGTGTGAAGCAGCAAAGGGTTCTCCGAATTGAAAAGTGTCAATGAAACAGTGGACACTGGAAAACAGAGCCCAGAGCGCTGCCTGAAATGATCATAAATAACATATGAATAACACTGCATCTCAATTCCTTTTTCAAAAAAGTAAAATGTGACAACATTCTCAAACATGAGGTTAAGCAGTGCCTTTTACATAAGACTTGGCCTTTACACTTTAGTGTCCTGTTTGTGATTGTAGGGAGGTTATGTAGGGCCATCTGGGCTCAAAAACCGCTGTCACTAATCTCGTGGCTTTACAAGCCTGATGGTGTTTTTCCTATCTTTGTATTTTTGGAAACGGGGTTAACAGCATGACTATTCTCAACCCTTAGGAAAAACAATACGTAAGAGATACCACTTTGTTCTTGAACTAGAGAGGCACAACATCTCCTACAATTCTCAAGCAACATCTTCATACAATTATCAAGCAAAACTGCAGAATAATGTTACAACGGCAAAATGGTCTTGCGCCCAGGTCATTGTGGTCTGTTACTATTGCTTGTAGTTATCTTTATGGACCCTTCATGTTTAGATCTAGTAGTACATTTGAAAGATAACCCCAAATCTTCGCGACTACTTGTCACGTTAACGTCCATGGCACAGATAACTTTCTACACTAACAAACGCAGAAACAATCGATAAAATGTGAAACAGACAGTACTACAATTTTGAAGAGGTTAAACAAACCTAACTTGCTTTGAAGGCACACTTGACAGGGCAAATTGGTTATGGAAAAGCAGAACAATGACGTTAGCTAGCGCTAGTTTAGCTAGCTGTTAAAGTGACACTGAATGAAAGATAACGTTTAGATTTCATAGGGCTGCGTATTTCATGGGTTTAGTTCTTACTTAACAGTCAACAGTACATGAAGTTTGTTTAAACTTTCATGTATTCGCTACCGGTCACCACTTGTATTCAGTGGTAGTTTGGCATCTATTCGCACAAGTAACTGTCCATGTGAGCACCCTTTCACGTTACATTAGATTACCAGTACGCATTAGGTTAGAAGTGGTTAACAAATTACAGATGAATTGTGACAACCATTCTGATGGAGTAGAAGTATTGTCCGAAAATGTATGTCACAAGTTACAACACTAACAAGTTTTCGTCCGCAAGTCGCATTTTCAGTGACCGAAGAGCAGGAGCTAGCGACCCATCAGACTGTTAGCAGAGATGCTGCTAGCCAGGTTTTGGTAAATCGTAGCTTGACTAGCCACAATTTTGAGCTAACGTTAGCGAACTGGTGCTGAATAATTACGAGCTTCTGCAGCATTCAGGCATTATAGACGAAATGCAGTACGTTAACCCGCCCCCGTTGTTATGCTCACCGTCTAGACGTGAAGCTTGGGATAGTGGTGCTGCTGGTTGAACAATTCCTCAGACAACTGTAAATGAGCGTCCTCCGACTTCAGTCTATCATTCACGTTACCCCGGCAAAACTCCAGTTTGGAACCCACACACGCACTGACACACGCCTCGGGGTGGACCTACAGTTGTTAAGAGGACAGCCCACATACTAGACAAGGGATCAGTGTCTCACAACGCCCCTATGCGGACCCACAGTACCATGCCATGGTGACTATAAAGAGGGTTAACATGTGTTCTAATGATTAACATTTAAAAAGAATCACATTTAAGTCTCATGGTAAAACTAGCAACTTGCTTTAATACATTTGTCTACTCTTGAGTACAATGCTATGATTTTTATTTCTGGACAGGCAAGAGACAAAATGTGATACAAAAAATATTGTGGTGATTACAAAGGGGCACTGGCTGATGTACAAAAGAAGGGAATACACAGAGTGGCCCAA
Organism: Tenualosa thibaudeaui; assembly: GCA_027481765.1. Classification (NCBI taxonomy): domain Eukaryota; kingdom Metazoa; phylum Chordata; class Actinopteri; order Clupeiformes; family Clupeidae; genus Tenualosa; species Tenualosa thibaudeaui. Next base: position 14,709,292 of record JAIFZK010000005.1, read on the forward strand.
GCTCACCACACTCTGCATGCAGAGGTGAGAAGGCAAACACAAAGACAAGGAAACAGATACACGCGGAGGAGGACTACTCAACAAATGAAGGTGATAATGGTGGACACAGACTCTCCAAAAAAAAAAAAAAAGCATGATACAAAAACTGGGAGTGTCCCTCCATTTGTCTGCACATAGAGGGGCCATATGGCCTGGGGCTTTGGCGCGCGCGCACGCACGCACGCACACGCGCACACACACGGTCACACACACACAACACACACCATATGCAGTGCTCCAAGTATGGAGTATGCTCTAAGTACTACACTCGGTCATGGACAGACACTTACGTTCAGCCTACCATTTAACATAAAGTCAATAAATTAAATCAACCACAATAAATTAAATTCTGGCATCTGGTGCCTTTGACACAGAAAAAGAGAATTAAAGACATATTTGTACTAGTAGGCTATGGCATCAATAAAAGATTCAATTTTTAAATGTACATATGAATGCTATAAAATGAAAACATAGAAAAGTACTATACAATTCCCTATGAAATGAGAAGATTATTTCACGGGGTGACATTTTTCAGTTGAGATAAGTCATTTAGAAAGCAGACAGTTTCTGTTGGAATAAACAAGTCAGGACAACAAAGAGCATCAACATTATACACTATGATCATTAAAAATAACAGTTTCTAGTAATATAACATGCAGATTCTGCATGACTACCTTTGATAAAGAGATAAAAGTGACATAATTTTAAAATAAACATGACAATCAACTCAATCCTTTCCTTTGAGCATGTACTTGATGTCACAAAACATCAGGATATATTACATACTGTATCAAGTAGAAATATAGAAGGAAATTGCAAATTATTGCAGATTAAAAATATATATTCCTTTTTTTTAACTGACATTAAGTCTCTATTCCCAAAGCCATTCCCAACACAGAACATAGATAACAAAAAAATGGTTACATTTTAAAAGAACATATTTTACAACACAGAAATGTTGAGCAAGTACAGAAGAGAGGACAATTACAAGCATAAAAAGGTAAAGCGCTACAAGGCGTTTGTGCTCCATTTTATCTGGCTTGCATTGCATGTGTACAGCCCTCTGTTGCATCCCGCACCTGGAACAAAAGGACAACGGCATTCCTGCATTGGGGAGGTGGGCATAAATTGAAATTTAAATGTTCCTCTATTACCATCACCCGCCCTGAGTCTTGCCATTTACAGTTTTGCTTAAGAGAAAGCCCAAGGAACTGTTTCTATTTTCTTGCAGGACTGAAGGAGCCTGATTTTCATTATGTGGTTTTTCATAATTTTCATAAACAACAAAATTATTTTAATTCTGCCACCTGGCTGTGGCGTGCTAGTCTGTTTTTGTTGGCTCCATTGGCATCCTGTGATGTGTGGCACCATCATGTGGATGAGGAGCAGACTGCAATCTGCTGCACAGTGCCCAGGTCTGTCAGGAGCTCTTTGATGCGATGCTTGAGCTGAGGAAGGCGGGCCAGTGGGTCAGGAGGCTCCAGCTCACCAGTGTAATCCAGCCAGCTCTCCAGCACTACACGGGAGACAAAATTGGGGTGTTACTAAGTAATTTAAGTGAGAAACATGGTACTTTTCTCAACAACTGCTCTTTTTGGAATGGAGCCATTACGTGCCTGCCAACCTTGAAAAAATAAATTGTGCAGCACCTCATTGGCGGAAAAAACAGCGACCAAATAGGCTATCGTACATGGTATACCTATCGTATAACTCATTTTGCATAGTGTACATCGGAGTCATCAACGTTTTACAGGCAAAGAATCCCATGGCATACAGAGACCCCATAGGCTATTACCTAGAATTACCTAGAATAGGCCTAGGCCTATAGCTTTGGCCAGGTTAACTAGGTCAATGCTGATGTGTGGCTTCTAGGGCCAGGTATTTTATAAAGTCACTAATGTAATCATCAATTATCAACAAACCAATGTCTAAGACAAGACCCCCTTTTCAAACATCTTTTTCAAAACATTCATGTTTTGGTTGGGCTGTTTTTGTGATGCAAGTTTAGCCGCAGTAACTACCTCCAACAATGATACGAGCGGTTTGCCAGTCTCCAAATACATTTGCCATTCTGAATACATTTGACCAAGCTTAAAGCTTAAAATAAATCAATAAATAAATAGATTCTAGTGGACTATTAAAAAGTGAGCTGTTTGAACTCTTACCGTCCAGCTCTCTCTCAATGAGGTCCATACGGTGTGTGACCTCGTCCTGTACGGCCTCGATGTGGTCCAGCAGGTTGAGCTGCCAGTGTTGCTGCAGCACCAGGTCAGGGTCTTGGTCGATGTTGTCCTCCGAGTCCTCCACCTTCACCTCAGGCTCACTGCCCTTCTCCATCTCACCATTCTGCACCTTCTTACCCCACTCCAGCTCCTAATGCCACCAAACCAGACAGATGTTTCTGTTTTATATATAATGACTAATGACTGCTTTATTCCAGTTTCAACTTCACAGTTCAACTTCTGATGTAGGACAACTCGGTAATAAAACAAACTTACAAAGCTGATATGCAAACTTTTGCACTGAATATTGATTCGGTCATTTAGTCAGGTATAATTTCTCCCTGAGCTAACTGTACTTTGTTGGTGCATTAATTCAATCCAACTATTGAGAATGTACATTTTTTTGTTTGTCTATCTAGTCCTACCAGAATTTCTGGTGGGTCAAAGTGTAAAGCTGATAGGGGAAGGATAATCACCACACAACTGTGTATTTTGACACACAACCTTAAGACATAGCACACTACAGGTATCCCAAGTATCGTTTAGGTTGCAGGAGAAAATGCACTAGTGTTTGTCAGATAAAGAACACATTTCATGGCTGGGTGAGTATCATTTGAAAGCATGTTTTTAAACAACCAAGTTTCTCTTGAGACCTGCAGGTACAGACATGCACTTTTCATTAACATATTTTCACAGTGAGCAATAAACGTGAATCAGTCTATTCTGTTTGTCTTCTTTCTGTTATGTTAGTCAGAAACCAAAGGGCAATAGCAGCAATCTACATTCAAGATGTCTAAATAAACACCATAGGCACACTCACTTTGGCTCTGCCGTCATCCTCCCCCTTCACGCCAACAGCTGGCTGGGCCTTGGGCCAGTCACGGCTCAGCGCCTCACTGGCATACCTCTGCTCCATCTCCAGCAGGTCCTCGGTGCTGCGAAGGCTGTCCTCTAGCTCCGAGCCGCCACGCGTCTCCACCACCAGACGCTGCTCCACTGCTGGGTAGTAGGTGCGGGGCTTCTGGTAGCAGTGCTCGCTGCTGATATACGAGTGCTGGAAAGAGGTCACTCGGCCCGACTTGTCCTGGAAGGAGGACGTTCCCCAACAGCCGTGACTCTCCAGGTCACTGCTGCTCCTGTTGAAGGGGTCATCGGACCGTGGAGGTGGGGAGGGGGCAGCGGACACGGGCTCTGATGGGCTTCCCTTCCTCTTTGAGTGCTCACCCTGCCTCCAGGGCTGCCGCCACAGCTTCAGGTCAGGGTGCGCCTGGGTCCTGCAGGGTGAGTGAGGGTTACTACTGAGTGTCATGTCAATTGTAATAGTAATGGATTTTCGTGCATTATATCGAACATCATGTGCAAACAGTATATACGATCAACTCAAGTCAGATTGAAACTAAACCAGTACAGAAGTGAGGGGTAAAAAAATCTGATCTGAAAAGACAAGTGTTTACTCAACTCCACTGACAGTTTTGCAGTCACTGTAAATAAACATCAACTTAACAGTTCATACACTTAAATTAATGGCCACAAACACATCCACTTACATCCCAAAGAATCTATAATCCAATCAATACATGACCTCCTAGGCAACTAATCCCCTGACCATGTCCAAATTAGAAATCCACACAGAATCCCCACTGAGCAATGAGTTAGGAACAGAGCAGGTGAGCTGCAACTCACTGGAGAATGCTCATCTTGAGCTGCAGTCCGTTGAGCACCTCAAAGACACGATGCACGTCGCCCAGCAGCTGGTGTGTGGCTGTGATCTTCTTGCCATTCTGGTGCGAGTAGTTCTCGTCCAGGAAGGACAGGCCGTACATTTGGCCCGCACTCAGCCAGTCCCTGTCGTACCAGTACCTTTGGCTCTGCCTCTGAGCTGCTCACATGGTACAACACACACACACACCCCATCATCAATATCAATAACCACCTTCTTCTAATTAGCTTCTGATTATTTGATAGTGCCACAAGATCCCATGAGGACCCACTGATAAAAATGCTTACCTACAATTGTTAATAAAATGGTTCTGTATATGTGTACAGTATATGAAATTATTACAAATCAAAGCATGATACTGACTTTCTATACAAGAAATCTAACAAACGTAAGATGGTGCTTATATTACAGTACTAGCTGTGTGTTGCAAACAGGTCTATTTATGTCTACCAAGAAGCTAAGCAGAACACTCTCCATTACTCCAAGTGTAATCTAATTTAACCAGAGACCACCACCCAACACCTGGGAAAACACAGAGGTCAAAAGGCCAAGTCCCCCTCAAACACTCCAACCAGAGAGGGTAAAAGCGGAGCGAGAGGCACAAACATTCGTTAAGTTCCGTGTTCTTTTTTCACAGGCTTTGGGGAGGGGTGGGGGGGTCCCTCTTTATGCAGACCGGAGTAGAGCTCTCATACGCTGATACAACAGATTATTGAAAAGTTTACACTGTGACGTTACATCGGAGCAATAGCCTGTGACACTCCCACTTATGCAGACCGGAACTATTCATGTTTGCTCCCACTGTAACACATTATGTTGCTCTAGCTTGGTCAGTATATTTGTTCCAACCCATCCCAGGCAGTGATCAGAGTCACACTCACCAGGGGGGTCTCTGCAGATGTAGCAGGAGTAAGTGTCAGGCACACTGTCCTCCACGAGTCCCATACATGTCCCATGCTGCCAGCAGAAACACTCTTCACACTACAACACACACACACACACACAAACACACACAAAACATGTGGTCAGAGAATAAGACAGAACACTACTCATTGGCATGTTCATTAATTTCTATGCTATTTACTATTTAGCACGGAATACTACATACTGCATACTATTCATCATATTCACTGGATAACATTGTCAAAGTAAACTGTCGATCTGCATAAGCTCATGCAGTTCACACTATTACCTTCTCTGACACCTGTATCACCTCACCTGGATCATGAAGTCATTCTCCTCCTGGACCTCACACACACATCGCACAATCTCTGCTCCGTGAGGCTCGACGACTACACCCTGCTCTGCCAGGGGTGTGGTCAGGTCAAGTTCCGCCTCCAGCTCGTCCTCGCTCCACGTGAGGCTGTCAGTCGACCAGTCACTAGCGCTGTCATCCCCTGTAACGCCAGCAGCAAAACCACACAGTTCACTATGGGACACTTACATGGAATGTGAATCTTTGAATAAAAGCAACTACTTGCAAAGCATGAAGCAAGGAAGAGACAGGCATGCAACATTAAAAGCAGTGGCCTGGGAAGAGACCAAGTTCAGAAGCAAATGTAAACCCAAAGAGACAATAGATAAATTCTTAGTAATTTTGGGAAGAAAGACAAAACTAGCCACAGAGATCGAAGAACGCAAGACAAACAATTACAGGGACAAGGATAGTATCAATTACAAAGACAAAGCAAAAAAAAAAACAACAAAAAACAAAACAAGAAATCACTCTCTGGTCTCAGTACCCACCATCGAGCATCGGCTGTTTGTGGTGTTCCGAGTTGTTGTGTTTGTGGGAGAGGGGGAATTTGAGGGCCGAATTCAGAGTGCAGTGAGGAGAATTTAAGCCAATGTTCTCCTCACCGCTGCTATAGTCTGTCAGGGATGGAAGCAGATTACGCACAAGCATTAGGACGAGGACTGCACACCAAGCCAGAGCTGTTGCTGCTTACAGGCAGCCATGAATCGACAAAGACAGTCAGTTTGCCACAGACAAAGAACAACTACTACGCTTATCACCAAGAATGCTGAGAGAGGTCTCTGTGACGCACACACAGGCATTGATATGGCTGGGGTTTTTTTGGTTAAGACAAATGAGGAAGTATGGGTAACGGATCTCAGACACAACCTGGAAACAAATGGAACGCTGCTTAAAGAGTTAACCTCAAACATAGCTTCTGAATAAATCTGTACTCCAGCTACAGTAGGTTTATGTTGTGTAACATGTCAGCTGTCTACTTGTTATAACTTTTGTTGCAAAATTTAGGCCTGAACATTTGAACTGTGCTAAATACTTGCACCTACTTTTGTTTGTCAACTTTTCAATAACCATGGCCATGTGAGGGAAGCACTGCTCCACCTAGCCGTCCCAGCTATGCTTTATGTATTTCTATCTAAACACCCCGCATGCAAGAACCGTGTAAGAAAAGCCTTTACAGCATGCCAATACCATTGCCAATGAAAACATGACAGTTTGCAAGGTAACAAGATCTTATCAGTGCCAGCTAGACTGTTAGGCTTACACAATGAAAAACCGTGGTAGGTCAGTAATGTGGGTAATACACACACAGATAACACAGCAGACACATATGACCAGCACTTAAGCAGCTATTCCTATGAGCTCTGGATAGGAAGAGTCAGCAAAGCCTCAGACCTAGTAAAGAACCATAAAGAGCCGGTGCTCCTCACCTGACTTGGACCTCATCAACCTCTTCTTCTTCTTCTTCTTTTTCTTCAGTTTGATGCGAAGGAAGTCCTTCTGTCGTTTCTCCCTCAACCTCTCCTTTTCACTCCCACCTAATTCCAATACATATATGTGGACTTACCATATGTTTCACTCATTACTCATGTACTACAACACAAAGAATACAAAACTACGTCATGTGTATTAACTCAAATGTAATGAATGGATGCATCAACTGAAGTTGATGTAATATGCTCTACCCATTTCCATGGCATTGCTATCTGGATCCTCAGTGGACCTGCGGTTCATATGCTGGTTTTCTTTGCTCTTCTCGCTGTTGGACCGTTGACGGTGCTCCCCGTTGGCTACAGGTGACAATGGGTGGCCTGACTTGGCATCACTCAGAGGTGAGTCTGCACAGACAGAAAAACACAGCATAAGGAAAAACCATCAACATCATGTAACATGTACACATTATCAATAGATACCAAAATGTGACACCCTTTGACAGTTATTCTGATCCAAAAAATGTAAACATTCCGAAGAAAGGGGGTCACTGAGGCTGAAAGCAAAGGGAGACTCACGTAACGAGACAGTGCGCCGTCGCCGTGGTGTCTCCATGGCAGCAGCAGCCTGCTTCTCAGAGGCGCGTGTCTGGATGCTGCGTGGCGGGCTGAGGTCGCACTCAGAGTGGTAGTACTTCATGTGGTAGTGCAGGAGGGATGCCTTGCGGAAGGACTTAAGGCAGCCTGGCACTTTGCACTTAAAGGGGTTATGGTCCAGCTCAATGGACAGGATTGGTGGCGGCTGGTTTTTGATGACCCGATACACTGCACAGCACAGGATGGATGATTTAGAAATTGACTAGCACTAAGCTTTAGGACAGGTGATTCAATGCAGAGTGGCTAAATGTTACATTTTTCTTGGGTTATTTTTTTAAACTAGATAGATTCTTTATTATTCGGTGGACATGGTGTGGAATGTAGATTCTTGTCAGGAATCTTATACTCACATGGTTCTCTGCTGTATTTGTTGGTGGCCGGCAGATGGATCTGTTGTCTGACGAGAGTGGCTAAACAGAAAGAATTCAATACATGTGTAATCATGTGACCAGTGTTGCCATACTCCATCATTGCCATTCACAACATGTTGGGCATAGCAATGTCACAAAAGGTCCTTCACATTTTGAGTCAAGCAATCATTATTTTCCATGATGGTACACAAATCAAGCATGCCTTGTGTGTGAGGGGAAAGGCATTATAGGGGATTTAATATCACAAAAACATTTTTTTAATCACAGCACATTTAAAATGAGTCATTTTCATCACTTGGACACATACCCAAATCAGGTGCAGCCACAGTTCCTGCCTCAGGCTTTGGGGTCTCGGGTGGGCTGACCAGGCCTTTGTGTTCCTTACTGCTTGACTCAGAGCCTGTTGGGACGGAATCCGACCTGGCTGGTTTCTGGGCTCGACTACCTCGGTCTGAGAAGAGAATTTCAAAATCCCTTTAGACTTGTATTTCCAAGCTATTGCTCGCTGGACTATATAGGTGGACATTTTTTACTGCTATAATAATGAAACAGATTAACAGAAAACTTATCACCACATTTCCTTGTGGACAATAACATAACCAATAACCATAATAAGTATTTATTCCTAATTTGAGTTTATGTGCTTATTACTTGCATGACAACAGTGTTGAATGAAGCAAAGCATAACCATGAAGAAACTTTACTGAACACAGACTCCAAAGTGGCTTAGTGTAGACTGATTGTTTTATTTAAAGTGAATGAGGAAGAGTCAGCAGCATTGTTGACCTGTGCCCGTGTCCCTCCCGCTCCTCTTGGGAGGCGGAGCATGTCCAAGCGACGCTCTCCTCTTGCCGTGCACAGAGCCACTGGCCTTGCTCTCACCCTGTTTGCCTGCGAGCAGGAGATGCCATTGCCTCAGCATGACTGCTTATTTAGATCCATTACCTCTGACACTGCACTTTACAGCTGCCGAAGCAGTTACTCGAGAGAGGTAGAGCGCTGCCTCCATATCGCTCCCTTTTATCCTGTTCATTCTCTTGTTTCACATAGCTCTGCTTCAAATTTTGCTTTCTCTTCAACTGATACCTCCATGGAACTACCTCACGCTTTGCTTTCTCTGACCTCTGTGGTCTGTCAGAAACGGCTCAGACCCTCATAATTTGTATTTGGACTCTCAAAGTATTTATAAACAAATGCTAGAGAACACATTTAAACTGATATTCAGACAAGTTTACCTTCAGTCAACTTTCTCCTAGTCCTTCTAGCTGATGCAGGGTTTTCTCTGGAGGTCTCCTCAATCACCTCTTTCTCCTCGCCACTCCTCTCGCTGCCCTTCTGTTGTTTGCTCATCTCGTCTGGAGATGATGCAAGAAGCCCATCTCCATTCACCACCACCATCTTCTCCTCATGATCCTGACTCTCTGCCTTGCCATTCAAGCCAATCTGTTCATCGCCGTTGGACATCTTCTCATCTTCCTTCTTCTGGGTTCCATTTGAGAGTTTCCTGCCAACATCCCCGATTCTCTCAACATTCTCTTCTTCGTCCTCGTCCACCTCGCTCTCTCCATCCTGGTCAGAGATGCTGTGTCGGGACCCGTTCACCCGGCCATTTCTATTCTGTTTGGCTCTCCAGTCTTTGCTGTTTGGCTCTCTCCTTCGCCCCTGTTGCCCTGACCGCCCAGAACTTCTCTGCAGAGTAAAAGCAAATACACTGAGTCAAATAATCTGTTCCTAAGCAAACACATTGCATAACACATGGATTTAAGGAAAAAAAAACAAAAAAAAAAACTTCTCACCTCCTTTTGAAATGGTTTCACTTTGATGCCCTTGACAGTCTTCACCACCCCATCGAAAAACTTAACCGTGTAGGAACCTAAAGGCAAAAAGTCAAATTAGTCAAAACAAGCCAGTTTGACTTCAGGCTAAAAAAAAAGCAAATACGTTCTCATAAGGGTTAAAGGTGCTTACCGTCTTTGTTTACTGAGAGGACCTTGGCTGGATAGTAGCGACAATCTGACCAGCTAGCCAAAACTTTTTGATGAACTTGAAAACCCTGCAAAAGTGGACAAGTATATACAAGCATGTTCAGCATTTCAAACAGTACTACCATGACACATGAAAACATCACACATGCCAAAACACAGAACTGCCAAAACACAGAACTTTTGGGTGGGTCGTTGTTTATATCAGATTAAAAGTTGTTTCATACCAAAACACTCACCGGTCCCGAGCGGTTCTCCTGAAGGCCTTGTCTCCTTAACTGGATGCGTTCCACAGGTCTCAGGTAGGGGCTGTTCCAATCAAACCACTCATCATAGCGATGGCTCCACTGCCTGTAGTGAATCAGCACCTTCTCATCCTCATAATCTATCTTCTCTATGTTGGCTGCATACCTGTGGTGGAGGACATACTCATAGGTTCATCTCATTTCAGAACTGAATGAAGTCCGCATCCACAATACAAAAGGTAAGAGACGTTGGCTAAATCAGCCCAAGGGAGACAATGGGATTCATCAGATATATGTTGAATACACATGCAGTTGATCTACAAGCAGTACACCCTATGAAAATAAATATTTTTTTTACAAAAAGATTGGTTCTCACAATACAATACTGTTCACTACCATCATGTAGAGAAAAGGCACCATGAGCACACAATTGAGGCCTTCCCAAGAAACACATGAGCAAAAGGATAAATGCCTCTTCCCATTCAATGAGCTCCTTATTCAATACCAATTAGGTCTAAGCTGGGGCTTCACACAGATAACTCTGTCTCTCAGTTTCAAAACGGATAGATGGTGCACAGAGCACTGGCAGCTGCAGGAGTTTAGGTTTTAAAAGCTTCTTGTCTCAAACGGAAGGAAGGACTGGGTGAGTTGTGGGGTGGGTGGCTAGTGGAGAGGTAGGGAGGAAATTAGGGGGGAGTGACTCACTCACCAGTTCTTTAGGCTGTCGCGAGCCTCCAGCTGTGCTCCCACCTCAAAAGTGATCCCGCGTCTGTGGGGAGGCGTCTTCATCATTCTGCTCACATTCACCACAGGTCTGCAGGACAGAGCATTCATTAGGACCCAGTCAAGCAAGACCCTATTCAAAGACAGGGCACGATACAAGAAGTCATGGCAAAGGATGCTAACAATCAACCTGCTGTTCTTGTGTTAAAGAGGATTTGAGCTGTAGGTGCTGATGTGCAAAAAAGCAACATCTAATAGCATCACTATAATGTGGAGTATTTGGACTTGGAATAAAACGGAACTTACAAGTCTATCAGTTCACGAGTAGACAGCCTTCCTCAGGCTGCAACTGACTGTGACAGAAGTGTCATATGAACAGGTTATAACGCCATGTCTTCAGTTGGCATCTTAGCACCCACTTGTGGTACAGTGAGGCTATTGTGCACACCTTCATTCCTAACTGTCTCCACTTATGCTTCCCAAACTAACAATGAGAGAGACTACAATTCACCACCAACAGTGGAAGAACGGAATGTAGTCTAATTTATCACACAATACTGTAATAACACTTTAACAAGCTATGAGTCCTATCAATATATAGTATTATATATTATAAAAGGACATGGACATTTCGTAAAGACGCAAGTTTTTTCCGTTTTTTTTCCATGTTCAAGACCGACTAGTACTAAACGTGGTAGCCTGAGCCTGTTTGCTCTGATTTTCCATCACATCTTTGCAGAAAATGTCAGTGGGCTCTATAGATTACGCTATATTATATATCACTTTAATGAATGACAACACATTTTTACATTAGAGTAACATTTATGTATCTATAAACGTGTAACGCACACGGAGTTCCAACCTAAGAAAAGCGCGTGTTAAACGCTAAGGTTTCTTAACTGACTCAGCGTTTATCCAATCAGATTTAGCCTACGCATTCATGATGTATTCACTATCCCACCAGTCTCATGTGCTGTCACGTTCTCAGCAATTCTGTGCATTTTCGTGTTGGCTGCTATATCCAAATGTCACCCACGAGTTTGATTTTAATGAATAAAATCAATTTTCACACTTTTTTTACGACACGCACTCAAGGTTCAATGCACGCATCGCAGATATGGCGTGACGCAAATGGCGCGCAATACGCTTCCACTTTGTTGTTTACCTTGTCATTACAGTTAGCTAATTACAAAGACTGAACGTTACAGAAGTTTGAAATACACGATCATACAAAAAGGAGCGCTGTATTTATTGGCACACATTAGAACAAAAGCTCCGAGCCTTGCTACCCATGTCTGTACCCCACCACATGTGTTATACGCTAGTACTTTTCACATCTAAACACATTTGCTTTCAAGCTCAGCAACGTGGGTGCAACGTTTTCCAGACTGCTAAGCTACAAGCGAAGTATATATCGACTTCATTTTGACAATTCGTTGTTGGTTTCTATGAGAATCTGTTCTTTCATTCGTAAGTCAGCCATGACACGTCGTTTCTGAAGAATTTCACACAAAACCGTTTTTTTAATGTACGTCAAATCATGTCTGCTAGTTTATTATGCTAGTCTTCACATTGTTCACTTCTAAACTGCGATGACTTCTAATTTTTGAAAGGTGATTGGTCAAACCGCCTGACAGCTAGAGGTCTAAGCAATTTCATTGGTTTAAATGGTTGTCTATCACAAATGGATGAACCGGGCCTCTGCCTTGGCCTGCTGCTAGATGGACCGGGCTACCGTAATAACTGTTAGCAAACACAGGACACTAACTTCACTGAAAAGTCGCCGAATCATCTAGAATGAATGTAAGGTTACACATGCAGTATGCACAGACAGTCACTGTAAAATTGCATCTCACACAAGTTCTTGGAAAACAAAAAAAAACACATTCAGTTTTCCACTGAAACGCCTAATAGCATCACTCGTAGAAGCATGCTTCTCGTCAAGTTTCGTTTCAACAAAACCATCACCCTGGCTAAATTATTTCGAATAAAAATAAACTACTAAACAGACACGGCAAAGAGAAATGCGTTTATTAGTACATTAAATGCCACCTACCCTTCAGTTGTACAATCCTCGTGGGTGACGTATCTGACAACTGCTGAGAGTCCTTCAAGTGGTAGCGGTGCCTCGAGTAGGAAACCCACGCAGTTTGTTTTCTCCAACGAGCTCGACCAAATGTGCAAGGCCCGGTGTTATGAGAAGACGAGCAACTGCGCCTGCGCCGCTCCCAGCGCCCGCTCTCCCGCTTCAGAATTCAAGGGAAGAGAGACGCACGCTGTTCCACTTTACGTGACATTTCAATAGGTCTTCTTCTTTTGGTTTTATGGCGGTCAGCAATTTCCAGTTTCAGCCTCTTTCTCTTTTGATATGACAAAACCTTCGAATACGGATGATTTGAATTAGCGAATGTTTCTGTATAAGACAGGGTGTACTGAAACGCCTGTTCTCACAGCCATCTCAAAATCTAAGCCTTTAAATCTAAGCCTTTACACATAAGTTCTGACTGTGTGAAGTGAGCTACCTTTTTTATTTGGATGGTGTGGTGAAACATAGGCATCAACACCAACATAATACAACAATTTCGAAGTTTATGTATAAACAGTAATCAGTAGGTTACATAATGCGCTGTTCTTCAATAGCCTTCATATGCTAATAGAGTCAGGGATGTAATTTCATCTGCATGAGCAGTTGGATTTAATGCTAGTCTTTAATTTAATTATTATTGTGAGTGATTGTTACCGACAAAGACTGTAAATGAGACATACTGGTCAACTTCCACATCATTTTCTTGATAGATCAAAGGGATGAAAGGACCAGGCTGTCCCTTATGGGTATTTCTTGCCCTGGAGGCAAAACAGGCTTTTTGAACAAATACCACTAGGAGGCGTCATTTCATTCACATGTCATTGTTGACTGTGATGACGTTGGTCTGATTTTTACTTTACTCTTCACTGCCATCCAATGTTTTTATTGTACTCCAACAGCGATATAGACGATGATCAACCCAGAGGTTGGCCACAGACCAGCAATTCTGATTAATAGTAACAAATGTTAGTTTAAAAATAAAAACAAATTGAATAATTAGGGTAGTCTTTTGGACTAGCTACCAGCATGGGGATGGAAAATGAACAACCTGCACCTGGAGGCCTTCATAGTTGGAGAGCCATGCTCTTAGAAATCAAAGCATCTGCTAAATGCATAAATGTAAATATTTTTACTGATAGCCTGGAAATTCAGACCCACATCTAGAAAGATGTAGGTCTGGCCCTAAGAGTCCAATCCAAGAGACGGCACCAATGAATGCAAATGTCTGACTTTTTTGGATAGCTATTCAAAACTGCTCCAACAGCGCTGCTCTGTCACCAACATGTTACGCCCAACCTGACTTTGAATTATAGTTAGGACCTGCAGAGCAAATTCAAATGTGCAAACTGTATGTCTAGATTAGTAGGCTAATTAACATTTTTCCAATTTTTCCAAATAGTCTTTCTTAATAAGTACATTTAAACACTGTTCACAACATGGGATCCAGATCCCTTTTAAAAATATTTTAATTGATTTGGAATGATAGTAATTGCATATTGGATATATTTGTTATGAACATAACATCTGGACCCTGGACTCAAGTACTACAACACTACTCTGTAGACCTCTGCCGTGACATCAGAAAAATGTAAGGTAAGCCTGCGTCCATATTCCATGCGTGTCAGGTCTATGAAATTTAACATGGGGTTATGGAATAATCACTTCTTTCCAGCTCTGTTTGTCATGGAGAAGTCCAAGATGCCGATATTTTTGTCTACATACTTTTGGAATCCTTTCCCGCTTGAGGTTGGTGATCTTTTTTGCCTGCTAAGAGGTGTAAGCTAACTCTGGGAGCTAACACAGGCTGCTAGCCCGTCCGCCAACTTTTTATTATTATATAATTTTGGTCATATCACTGCGGAGGTCTAGGATCCATAGAATCTTTAGAATCCTTTATGGTGTAGCCTTATACTTCATACAGTTTTCATGCAAAAAGATAAATAAAACAGATTTACAGACTAGCATTAATATAGCTAGGTAGAGCATACTTTTGCGACATTTACATTGCGGTGGGGCTTTTAAACTTAAAACCTATAGGGTTTGTAAGCCACCACTGTCATTTTGTATGCTGTGAATAACATTTCACGTTCTGGCTCCCAAGGGAAAATTCTAATGCATGATAAAAAGAATGACGTTTCGAGAAGTTAACAAACAGTGAATTCCTTGCCTGTCAAAAAAAACTATAGATTTCGGGGACTACAAGAATCCTTCATCCCAGGTTACTCCAATTCATCAGCAAATGCTAACTATAGTTAGCTTGACGACTGATTATCATACGTTTTCTCAAAACAATCACGAGTAAACCGAGTTAACTTCGGTTTAAATACTGATTATAGAAGAGTTTGATCACTATAATCTGAAGATTTGTGTGAACAGGCTGTTTATGGGGTGGCTTTAGCAATAAATTACACGAAAATTAGGTAAGTAAGGAATTATTTGTACCCATGGATACCAGTCTCGAGTCTAGGATATCCGACATTCTGTTTCTAGATCTCGTGCTTTCTCATTTAGCTTTTTGATAGCAACATTTGTTTTGACAAAGCAAACTACACGCTTCAGGGTTTCTTGCCAACTCCTTTGGTCCTGCTTTCAATTACTGTTCACTGATTGGAGATTAAAAATCTATTCGAAGCCAACCTTTTGGAGAGTTGCCCTGACTAGTATGATCCCTACTGGAGGAAATTGCAAAATTACTAGGACTCATTTTCATATTCATCATTTTAAGAATATGTGTAATGGCAATGCATTAAGTGCTGACTAATAAGATTTTAAAAAGGCTGAGACATCATAAGGGATGAGAAATGTTGAGATGCCTTTTCTTTCTTTCTTTTATTGATGCAGTCTGTCTTCATAACCATGTTAGCATATTTAACATGTTTCTTGCAGCAGGTAGACCTATTCCAGGTACCAGGTTATAATTTTTGAACGTAGTCTACTCAGTGGTTTAACTTTAGGCAACAGCAATCATTTGGACACAGATAGTCTGCTGGCCCTCTGCAGTTCTCAAATGAGTCGGGCATCAAACAACAAGGTGCATATGCTTATGAGAAACTGTCAGTTGTCAATTAATTGTTTCATACATTTTATTTAGTTTCAAATGAACTCCTTTTAATATAAAAACCAGATCTCTGTGTCTTCATAGCTGGGTGGCTGAAAATAACAGCTCACTGAATCTAGTTCAGTTGGGTATACCCAAAAGGCAGGCAAGGTTTTTAAGACTAGAGGGCAAAGTTGAACTGGCACATAGGAAATTAAACTCTCAAGCTGCTCTTTGAGGATGTCTGCATAGTCTCCGCAACAGGGGAATTGAAATACCTTGGTAGGAGGCCCAGACATCATTCATGTTCCTAGAAATATTCGTCCCTGTCCTTATGCTTATGTTTCTTCCTCAGTCCTCAAAGTATTCAGATGATCCAGCTTCTGTTTGAAGGTTGTGTAAGGAAGAGGTTGCTAGATCTGTCAGAGCCTTTTAGAGCCTTTTTGTAAAGCCTTTTTGTAGGGGTTCTTTACAAAAAAAGCCTCCTATGAAACAATGTTTTATG
Source organism: Tenualosa thibaudeaui (assembly GCA_027481765.1). Classification (NCBI taxonomy): domain Eukaryota; kingdom Metazoa; phylum Chordata; class Actinopteri; order Clupeiformes; family Clupeidae; genus Tenualosa; species Tenualosa thibaudeaui. The sequence continues at coordinate 14,725,564 of JAIFZK010000005.1, forward strand.
GAGCTGGTGTCCACATAGCTAGATGCTAGCTGTCCACCAGCGCCACCACTGGCATTCCACTGGTGTTTCTGCTAATCGGTTCTCCGGTGGTCATTTCGCCATATATGGTATTTCTCAAATAACAAAAATACCAAATGCAAAAAAGCTGTAGGCCGCTGGCAAACTGACAAGCAAAAAGGCAGTGAGTTACTAACAGGGTGTATAGTTTCAACATAAAAAAGGAAAAGAAAGATTTGTGTTTCTTTCTAAAATAGAAATGCTTTTAGGTTGAACTAACATATTTTGCCACCCTTTTTACAACATATTTTGCTGCATGTGTATTGGATGCTAATTAGCCTAGCCTAGCTGTTCGTGTGGAATGTTAGTAACCTCTCTTCCAACCTCTCTTCTCAGGAGCCTGCTAGTCAGCTCACTGGCAGCCTGGGCTTTTCAGTCAATAGCACTCTTGATTTGTGATCTGATTCGATGCTGTGAGGTCACAGATGATGTCAGTTACATAAAAATAAATCTTACATGGCATATTATGTTCATGTTAACTTAAACCTGAAATAGATTTGATGGGTGTTTTTTTTCAGTGAAGGGAAGAGATGATCAAAATAAAAAAATGAGCAGAAGGGCAGTGACCTTACACTTAGTCTCTATGTCTGTAACCTGCACTGTCCTGCACGGTCCAGCCCGAGCTTGAACCTGCAACTTTGCAGCACCATGGACTGGGAGTGGAGCGCACTAGCGAGTGAGCTAAAACCCCAGGGTGCTAGTTTCACTGACTAGCACGTCTCTTAAAGTGTTGGGATTAAGGTTTACTAATATATGACTAGCTGGCTACCATTACACTCACCCCCCTAAACCTCTGTCCCTTCCGGGTCACGGCACTAATGATCATTTAATAAAACTTAGCAGAAGGGCAGTGTCCTTACACTTGGCCACTATGTCTGTGTAACCTGTGTTGTCCTACACAGTCCAGCCATGCAAAGCCTGAGCTAAACTAGCGAGTAAGCTAAAAACCCAAAATTTCACTCAGTATAGCATGTCAAGTGCCAGGAAGGAGGTTTACTACTTGCTGTGCAGCTGTCGATCAGCTGGTTACTGTTACATCTGTAGCACGGGTGTACAGTACTGGTCACCAAAGGGTTTCCGAACCTTGAAATCTCCAAGGAGGTTGGCTTGAGCATCACTTCCACTATTTTTGTTTGATACATACCGTAACCCATGCATTTGGGCAATTCTTAATGTGAAGCATGCCTGCCGTACCAGTTCTTTATCTGGGGTGAGGTGTTTATTGCCCAATGAAGTCGAATAAATACATTGTACTGTACAGTTATGTTGATTTGTTACAGAGAACATCTAATTCATATTGGGCATAAGTATGTGCCATTGCCCAGGCTAAGGCTTGTGGCTATGAGAGCGTAACTGCTGAGTTCATCTTTCAAGTTCCAGCATCCTAAAAAAAAAAAGTTCAAATCCATGTATAATATTTGCAGTGCATAAAACTTCTGCCTCTCGTGGTTACTAATAATTTATTCATGCTGCTGGCATCAACTTGGCATTGCCAGACTGTCTCAGTTCACTGGTCTGTAAACACCCAGCTACAGCAGAACACTTCTCATTTTTGGTCGAGTTTCACTTCCTCTAGACCTTTGTGCCTCGTTTGCCATTGATCATATTACAAGTAAAAGCTCACTCCTGCCAGCTCTAAATGAATACGAATAGAGACTGATGTTGCCTAAGTGTGGCATAAATTCTTAGCTCACGCTGTTTTGTAATTCCCTTAGAGCTGGAATGACTAAAATATTTTGCAGTTCGCTTCAAATCTTTTGATTTGGTTTCTTATGTCACTGCCACCATATTTTCTGTCATGTGCAATGGATTTTGTTTGTTAATCTTTTTTTTTTTTTTTTAAACAAGTATGCAAGTGCTGCCAACTCAGTGCGGTGGTAGCGTGGTGGTTAAGGAACCTGGCTAGCGTGCAAGTAGCGTGAAAAGTTGTGGGTTTGAATCCCAGCTGCCACCGCTGTGCCCTTGAGCACTTGGCACTTAACCCTAAATTGCTCTAGGGGAGACTGGCCCTGAACAATTGATAGATGACAAATTGTAAGTCGCTTTGGATAAAAGCGTCTGCCAAATGCATAAATGTAAATGTAAATTCCACATGAAAATGTTACCATACCAAATGATGTTACCATAGGTGTTACATTCTCAGCCCACAATCTTCTATAATTCCTTAGGAGTAGGAATGACTGTATCAGTACTGAATGACTGAAATACTGCAATCCCCTTCAAATCTTCAAGAGAAGTTCAGGCCACCTGTAAACCTTTTATTAACTGTTTGTTAAGCACATTTGCTGAAAATTACTTCGTTTGTTTGCTTTGTATAGTTTTTTGTCTAATTTCTTGTTGGACATTGAATCATTTGTGCTAAATTCCGATGGCTTCTCTTTCTTGTACTGGTTCCATATTAGACTAAATATGTTGTTATTTTAACACAAAGTCTTTATCTAGTCTTAAACTTTATCTACATTTTTACCATGGTAGACAAGTGTCGTTGGTTTTAGAGTGTAATATCCCCTAGTAGCCACCAGATTGCAGTATAGTGCTGAACAATGCACATTTTCTGCACTATAGTCTTGTTTAAACAAAAGATTCTTTTGTGATCTTGTTGATTGCTGCAAACCTGTACATATTTGGTAATATGTTATCTCAGAGAAGCTCCGACTATCAAGAACATGTTACGTCATACTCAGAATATTCTTTTGTTCTTTTTTTGGGTCAGTTGACCCATGCAATATATCACAACTGCACAGAGTTAGGACACCTGCTATTTAACAACTGAGACTGATCTTGTTGAGCAAAAATAACTGAAAAGTGGTCAAATATGCAGTGTGTCTGAGAAACCAATGAAAATACCACATCTTAAGAGAGTGGAAAAAAGTCACCTGATGCACAGCCCAGGAAGTGAGAAGCTCTGGGCCCACATGGCATGCCAGGATACCTGCAAACAGATTAAACAGGTGCCAAGGGGTGCAGTGTAAGGGGGCATCTTGCAGGCTCCCCAAGGACCAGAGCAGATTTTTAACAGGACAGATTAAAGGTCCCCTCCTCACAATCCTGTTTCACGCTTGGAGAGGCTCTCCCATGGCAAGGGGAACAGGCTAAGACTGGCTGGTGCTGGGGGCACTCGGGGAGATAGAAGTGTGGTAAGGGTCAAACCCAGCCTGAGATACTACACTGTGATTAGAGCCCCCCCACCCTCCACCCCCTCCCTCATTACCACCACACCCACACACACACACACAGGATAGGTTGGCTAATAGAATGCAATCTCACTAAATGTCTTACACTCAGGAATTAGTATGTACTGTATGTGACAAAACTCTTTGAATCAGACCTGAACCTGTTTTGGAGTCAATAGCAGCCAATCACAATGGAGCCAAAGAACTGGTGAGAACACAGGGTAGCTTTTTTTCCAGATCAGGACCCTTGGGCTGGGCCACTTCTGTCCCCTGATGCTGTGGTAAACTGGGTGCTGACAACAGTTGCTTGACCAATGTTTTAGTTTTATGATAGTAAATGATATGTTGGCCTTTGGTGACAGAGCTGTAATGTTAATGCATAATGTCTCCTCAGCCTCAGCATACACTGCCATTCATCAGACACTTTCACACTCCCTTTCTCACATTCACTTTCTGATAGTCCCTCTCTGTTTGTCTTGCACTCTAATTTTACTGCCGCCCTAGGGTTAGGGTTAGAAGCCTGTGTGGCTTCTATCAGAACAGTGTGGCAGAGGGCCCTGGTCTTCTGCTGAGCCCAGCCATGCATTGTGTTCCTCCACTGCTCCTGCAGATGTTTTTTCCTCTGGGGTGAGATCCTGACATTGCCCAGTCTGTGACTACTGGCCAGTCTCCAGAGTACACAGCCCAGAACGTGGGGTCTTTGGCTGCTCTGGGAACTCTTCCAGTCTCCAACCTCCTGAGATGGCATCCTCCTATCCTCAGTGGCCAATCGAGGTCTCTTGGCATCATCATATGCTGGAGTTGGATCTACGAAAAGAGAATTCAAATGAACATCTACATCAGGTGTCCGCCTCAACTCTTTTTAAAAAGTTCAGTTAGCAGAACTATTGGCATAGGCCAATTCAACTATTTAAAAATGTTTAACTTACAACTGCTAGCTATAGCTTCTTCCAGCTGGTACCTTTGAACTGGGCCGACAGGTTTGAAGCAGGTTTCACATTGATGTAACTGAATTGTGATGCAATTGATGTACAATAAAATCTTAATGTCCAACATGCTGCATATGTTTTCAATACAATAATATAGTTCAATAAAGTTTTATTCATGACCAAAATAATACATTTCCTGCATTATGAGCAGCAAATAATTCCTCCAAGATGCAGTTTCGGACATTCTAAAAAGTATACTAGCTTTGAATAAAATAAAAACTGTTAAACTCAGTTGTCATTAAACCAGTCTTGAGTGGAAGTGCAGGATATCTGTTTTAGCCTATTTACAGAGACTACACTGTGCTGCGACCATACAGGATGAACTGTTTAAGCCTATTGCTTTTTAAGACTGCTTGAGCTGCAAGAAGCTTTCATTATGACTGATTAATAGCCAAGTGAGAGAGAGATAAAGATAAAGGTATGTCTGCACAAAATACGAAACAGTCCAATCAATATTCTCTGTATCAACAGAACGCAAGTCATTCAGGTATGTTGTCAGCTGTCAGCTTGACTCGGGGATAATGATGCCCCTGCCTTGCATAGTCCTCAGGCACCTAGGCACATCACGTCCTATGTACTCAAAATCACCAGTTCAGCTGAGACACTATACCGTTGGTGTGGCTGCTGGATTGTGTGTATTGAAGGCATTTCTTTTCCAAAATTCAGCGAAGTCATTTTTGCAATGACTGGAGTTGACCAACAATTTAGTTTCACTTTCAATTACATTGCAGGGCACTTCCTGAACACTGGTTTTGTTTGTTTACCTCTTTGTCACCCCCCTCCCCCCACCTCACAACTGTTGTTACCTCAACACATTTCTTTTTTTTTTCCCCCATCTTTCTCTGATGTGGGCTGAAATGCAGCCCTACCTGTGCATTAGCTTTTGTGCTTCTTAAGAGCTGAGCCCTTGGTTTAGAGAGCGTCACAGCCTTGCAGCTCAGGATCACATTCTATCAGCTGAGGTAGAAATATTACATCAGCAAGCCTCTCAAATCCATCTGAAATCCTGATAATCTCCAATGTGGGCAGCTTGAAGGCCAATCCCTGGACCCGAGGCCGCAAAAACAGACTTCAGTGAGCCCCCGACGTGCAGCTGTGGGGTCAGGGAGAGTGGCCTGCCTGTGTCACGGCCGTGTAGTGTGCACAGCAGTGATTCAGCACATTTTAATTACGAAAGGGCAGGAGGATTAAGGCAAAGGCTTTCAATCTGTTTGTCCTTCGCATGTCGCCTGTGTTGTTATGGGGATGTACTGAGCCTAAACATCTGGAGTTAATTCAGTAGATCTGTCAACAATAGATATGTATATATGTGTGTGTGTTTGTTGTGATGTGTGTGTAGTGCATGTTTAAGGAACTACAGTAACAAAAACTCAGTTTTCAGTAAATTTACAAACTTTATTTTTTCCTGCAATTATTTATTATTTAGGAAACTATGGATATCTCAATGCATCCACATCCAACAATTATTTTGTCTTATCTTTTTTATTCACACGCTCATACACTCGCACACATTACACACCGCAAGAAGAAGAAAAAAATTGCCAAAAGCATTTACAACAGAGTCAATAACACATTAACTCTGGTGTGAGCCTGTGACCCACACAGAGAAGGGCCTTGGGGTGGAGTGGGGTGGGGATGGAGGGGGCGGGGGCATAAGTAGAGAGGGGGTATTAAGTGCAAAAATTAGGGGTGTCTGGGTATCACTCTTACTGTGAGGCAACTGTTCATGAAGTCAGAAGTCAGTAAAGTTCTCCTGTTTCAGCAATCACACGTTATTGGCCAGTCCTCAGTGGTAAGAGAGTCTGGAGCATATATACACATACAGTATCAACAAAAACAAAACACAGACGCATGTGGATTTAAACTGGAGGGTAAAGGGAGGGAACCAACAGCTGAAACAAGACTAGGAACAAAACTCCCAAACGCACTTATCTCTCTAAAGTCGTCTTCTATGTTACTGACAGCTATAGCGGCATGAGTCCTGATTTAAACATACAGTAATCAGCAACGTGCAGCTATTCACATGTGATCCTATTTACACCAGTTGCAGACCGAGTCCGTCTACACAAACCAGCCGTGACAGACCCCGGGGTAAGAAGGCTGTGCTGAATGGGTGTTTGGCTGTGTGCTTATGTGTTTGTGTCTGTGTGTGATACCATGTTAAATGTTCTTAAGTAGATAGTGTTGAATAGGCATTTGTCTCCTGTATTTGTCATCTCAGTCTGTGTGTGTGTGTGTGTCTGTGCACAGAATCCTCAAATTCCCCTTCAGCTGTTTTGAGTGGAATATTTATTACAGTGAAATCCCTGGCAAGGGCTGAGTCCCGACACATGAAATAGTCTGGACAAGAGAAAGAAAGGACTGTGTGAGTGTGTGTGTGTGTGAGAGAGAGAGATAGACAGATACCCTGAGCAGTGAAGTTGATAGAAGAGATGGGTATTTAATGAGCTGGAACCTTGAGTAATTCTATCCAGAGTGTATTTCAGGCAAACCGCCCTTCACTGTGCTGTGCTGCACTGCACTGTAGAGGGGTCCTCCTGTGGGCTATGGCAGGGAGAGTTCTGCGAGTTGAGAATAGCTGAGAATGTGTGACACACCCTGCTGGCCTTAGGTTCTACAGTACACACACACAAACACTTTACTATCAAGTGTAGTCTACTATGATTATGTATGGGTAAGCATCTATTGGTTTCCAAAACCACACCCAACAGAGTTGCCTTCCTGAACCACTGGGGCCCAGACATGTTAAAGAAGGGACTTAGCTCAGTGGGGGTAGAATAGGTAGACTATTCAGCTTAGTAGGCAAGAGGTTTTTAACAACCTGCTATATATATGGGCCATTTTCGGATCACTTTTGGCCCGTCTGTACCCTTTCATTTGAGGATCTGTAGCTTTTGGGGAAGTCTGCGGAGCAAATACTACATGTGTCCCTAGCCAAACATATACACTAATCTCAACTTTCAGACCCATTCACTTTCCAATCTCTCTGACACACACACACACACACACGCACACACACACACACACAGAGACAGCACGGGACCTATGGAGAAGTACAGACAACCACTAGCATAGTGTGGGTAGTGAGTGAGGAACGGAGAGAGCGAGAGGGGACCGCTGAGCCCAAAAGCCCAGCCTGTGACCACAGAGCTAAATATACTGAGCAGCCGGTGCAGGCTGGCCTGGCCATTGAGCTCAGCAGACAGCTGAAATATGGATTTCTCCATCTCTTCCTCCAGCCATCGGCCTGCGGGATAGACTTTAGGAGAGAATAGGAAAGTCCTTGTTAGGCAATTCTCTGCCTAAAAATACTGGTTTGAGTTAATGGTTTTGCTTAATGGTTTCTTCAGAGCAGTACTACTTTTGCTCAGTGTGATTGCGATCTGGACCTGGATCCTGGCTGTGTCGCTCACACATTCAGCTCAGCTAAAAAATTGAACTGGAACACCCAACCAAAATCCATTTTTGTTTTTCTTTTTTTTATTTCAATGTTAAAAGACTGAGCCTTTTGTTCAGGGCTTTAATCCATGCAACAGTCTGCATTCTCCTCCCAGGTTAGTTGTGTTTGTTCTTTGACTCTACGGTTCTATGTCAGTTCTTTAAAAAGAAAACAATTGGGAATGTTGTGTGGGTGTTTGAAGGATCTCACTGATGACTGACAGTAGTATTTAAAAAAGATACCATCAGGTGGTGACAGGTGGAACTAAGATAATACACAGGGCTCTTACATTACCCTTGTAGGTGTGTGTAACCTTTCTAGGTATGTTCACACTCTCTCCAAAGAGTGTCAGTCCAGCAAGGCATCCAGATCTGTCTACCCTCTGATGGAGGAACCCAATCCAGCCAAGTTCACCTCCCCTCGCACTACTTTCCCCTGACCTGCTAACAGTTAAAATTAGCATCTGTTGTAAGCTCCATCAAAGGTATAATTGCTGACCTCTGGAGGGGAAACCGAAACAACTATTTTCTACCCGTACCAGCCACACCACCATCACTACTACCACCCACAACCTCTTACTCCTTTGCCCACCCTCTCTCTCTCTCTCTCCTTTTTGTGAGTCTCTTGCCAGGGCTGCCCTACTGTAATTGTCTCCAGTGAAACTATGGTCGACTCTGGTGGCTGGAGCCGGCATTTCTCCCTACAGCGCACACACACAAACACACACACACACATAGACTGTGTGTTTACATGGCTAGCACTGCCTTTCTGCACCATCCGTGAACAGGCTCTCGGGGGCGTATAAATATTTATTTTATTTCATCCGAGGGTCTAAACAGCAGGTCTATTGTTTGTCAACCTGATGCAGGCGAAGGGGTTAAGACCCTTCCATGCGCTCACACTGTGCCTGTGCTTTACAAAGAATGTGAACAAAATAAACAACTGCAAAACATTCCAAAATTAAATTAGAGAAAGAGAAGAGATCGTCGCTCACATGCGCTTGTTCAAAGATCGAAAAAGAATAAAAGTTTCTGACAAGTTCATGGTGGTGGTTCTCTTGATGCTGAACAAACATGGCTCACCACTGCAGAAAAGGGCAGAAAGCAGACAAAAATTCGCTCTTCATGCTCTCTACTTTAAAACCACAGTAAATTGTACATCATATGAGTTTTGTTTCATCACGTTTTCATTACTGCTGCTCACAACAAGCTGATTTTCAGGCCAGCATAGTAGTCCAGTGTGTGGAGCAAAAGATTAGGAGAGTAGAGTAGATCCAAGCCATGAAGAGGAGACATCACTCTTTCTTTCAGCAGTCTAAATCTCAGCAAAGATCATATAAAGCGCAAGAGATAATCCAAGGGGATCGTCTGCAGTCATGAGTCACTGGAAGATGGCAGGTTTGAACTGAGCCAACTGATGACAGATGAAGCTGAAGGGGGAAATTAATTGGTTGAGGGGATAGGACAGCTGTGGGCAGGGGGTTGTGAAGGGGGGTCAGAACAGGCGATGGAGGGGCACACAAGTCCAGGAGCGTGCTCAGATGATCCCCTTGATGAAGCTGGTGTCCAGGTGTACAATGAGCACACGAAGGAAGGACATCTCCTTGCGAGTGTTCTCGAAGATGATGCGCGGGTCGTCCGACTGGCAACGCAGGCAGTTAGGAGCCATCACCATGGCGAGGTTGTTCACGTCCATCTTGGTTTTACTCACGTTCACTGGCTGGGCGAAGACCTGCACATGTGAAAGACAGAGAGAGGGATGGAGAGACAGAAAGAAGAGAGAGAGGTGAGAGAAAGACAGACAGGGACATTTAATGTTTCAAAACCCTCTCACTTAATCATCATGTGGACTTCTAAAAGGAAATACAGAAGCTTTACTCATACCAGTGTAAAGGACCAGGTGCATAAGCACACACATAAAGTAGTGTGGGGCGGTGTTGGCGTAGCAGTTAAGGAACCTTGCTAGCATGCTAGTAGCCAGAAAATTATGGGTTGCCATCATTGTGCCCTTGAGCAAGGCACTTAATCCTAAAGTTGCTCTAGGGGAGACTGGCCATGATGAAATTGATAGTTGACAAATGTTGCTTTGGATAAAAGCATCTGCTAAATACATAAATCAAGTAACAACAGGTTTGTATCCTCAACTCCTCACTAACGTATGCTAGAGAAAGGGAAGACAGAGAATAATTCTTCATAATAAGTCACCACACACACATAGAACAAGGCAGAAAGAATATGCTACAGAGAGAGAGAAAATGTGCAGTGTATTGTGTGCTGTGTGTGTTCTGTGAGAACAGTCTCCAGAGGGTTCTATTTTAACACCACCACAGTGGCAGTAAAATCAGAGCCACCAGAGGCTGACATAACAACATCTGGGCTATCTGCTTTTGTTCAGAATTGCATGTTGCTCATTTTCCTACATCTCATCTTTCTTACACACACACAGACACGTGCACACAATCACACACACATACCACCGCCACCTGTGTGTTTTTGTTGTGTCTCTGCTTGTGTGGTCAGATGTGAGTGTTCTGGCACTTTTCCTCTGATCCCCGTAACTAGTCATTAGTCAGCCAAGGGCTGCTGGGGACCTCATATTACCCATATTACAGTCATTACTCACACACAGGCATGCACTCACCTAGGCTGCTCAACTGAATCTCTCACTTGCATGTGTGTGTGTGTCTGGGTCTGTGAGACCATGTGTGCATGTAATACTACATCTGGATGATGGCGCATGTGAATAGGCATGCTTGTGTGTGTGTATATGTTTACATGCATGTGTGCGTGTGTGTGTGTGTGTGTGTGTTACCTGTAAGAAGTTGATGAAGTAGCACAAGACAAATCTGTTGAGTTCCGGTAGAGAGTGCACCACGCTGATGGCCGCTTCGGGGTCCTCGTAGTTGGTGATGCACTGCTTGTAGAAGCTCTGGGGGATCACTGGCTCCTCCAGCTCACGGTACCACAACTTCAGCAGGGAGGCTGAGACATAGAAGGGGGAGAGTTACACTCCTATATTAAACCAGTGACTAACTTTCAAACAAGATCACACAAACAGATCCAATGTTAAATTGGTTCAAAAATACTCAAAGGAAAGGTATTCATTTCAACCTTTCCCATGAGAAAAGAGGGAAAAGGTTGGAGTGAAACTTCAGATCTACATTCTAACCAGGCAGACTGGCTGTTGCAAACACACCAGTGTTATTATCCTTACTCAGTAATGGTGGGCTTCCTGATGTCACGAGGTTGAATTACTTTCTTTCTCCCATTTAACAACTGTTATTTTAACCACTATAGTTTTTAATTTAAACCTTAAACATTTGCCAAACTTTCTATTCTCACCTGGGACATTGGGATCTGAGAGATTCTCTGGAATTTTCCATTGATCCACCTGAAGCTTGAGGGCGTTGACCTCATCAATATCCCCTGGTACCCTATGAAGAGAGGGTGGACATTGGTCACACAAATGGGAGGGGGAGGGAGAATGTCTTATTGAGACACTGGCATGACTTTAGCATGACCCCCCCCCCCACACACACACACACACGTAAGTCTGTGAGTGAATCCATGTGACCCTGAGACCATGGTCACACTATCCCCCTAAAACTTAATTATAAAGGTTGGTTGACTGTATGTCAGTGTACGTGTGTGCGTGTGTGTTGACAACGTTAAGCTGAGCCGCCCAAAGTATTGCCTTACAAGCAAAGTCTAAACATGCGAGAAACTCGAGCGATGATCCATGAGGACAACAGCGATCAGTCCCAGAGACCAGTAACCCTCCTCACACACACACACACACACATATGCAGAAACACACACATGCATACATGCTCACTTACCCCTTCTCACATGCACCCACCTCACATGCATAGACACACACACACACACACACACACACACACACACAGAGAAAAGCCAGAAAAAGAAAACGAGCAAGGGAAAGACAAATAGAGACAGCAGACATGAAGCCAGTTTCAAAAATAAACCGTCAGAAATGAATTTCCTGGCAATTTCCACGTCCCACTCGGATAGCGAGGGATGTCAAATTTAATGAAAGGCAAAAAAAGTGAGGGAGGCAGACATGGAGAAATGTGTTTATCTCTGCTCTCCCTCTGTCTCTCTGGAGGGAGGGAGGTGAGACAGGGCTGCTGTCTGGTCATTGGCTGGGGGAAAAGTTAGAAGAGGAGGCACATCCTGTGCCACAATAGCCTGATGATTAAAAGTCCTGTCTTTGAACACACACACTTGCATGTGTACGCACACTCAAACACACACACACACACACACACACAGACACAAACACACACATGTTCACACACACACACAAATATTCACTCACACACACACACACACACTTGCATGTGTTCACACACACAAACACACACACTCACACAGTATAGTCAGATGGGACCAGAGAGAGGAGGATGCTAAGTGTAATCCTAAATGCATGTACACAAGTTTACAAACAAAATGTGGTCGTGCTGTAAACTCAGTTTTCCCACTTTGATGTGAGCCTACAGTGTGTTTAAAATTTGCTCTTCCTCTGTCATTAAAACACTCATGCACAGAAAAAAACGTCACACACACATACACTCACATGCATGTGAATAAACAATAGCCACATATTCTCTACATGGATATTTTCACTGTTTCAAGTGAGCACATTTGCCCTCTCTCTCATTACTATACGCATGCACCCCTAAGCATGTACAGATGTGTTTACATGTTTACGTGGCAGGCGCACACACACACACACACACAGTAAAGGCACTCAAACTCACACACACATACATACATACACACACATTCTCACTTTCCTTTCAAGTGTACGCAACAAGACATCCAGCCAGGCCTGGCTTCGTGTTTACACTTCTGTGCCCAGCAATACAGCGCCTGTAATTTCAGGATGCATCTCAGCAAAGCGTGACCGAGCCTAAACAAGTTGTGTTCACTCTCTATAGCCTTTGATTGAGGTTGAAAAGAACCTTAAATATTGTCTGGCTCTCCTTCTCACAGTAACAGAGATGCTGGCCTTTGATATGCTATTCCATGCATCTGATCTATTGCATTGTATTTTGACAGAATGTGAAATGGATTAATGTTTGTTTGAATGGACATTCTTAGTCTGAGTTTGTTTTTGTGCATTTATGACATTTATGTGTGTGTGTGTGTGTGTGTGTGTGTGCGCGTGTGTGTGTGTGTGTGTGTGTGTGTGTGTGTAGGACCACCCAGTGGACGATGTGGGGGCTTTGAGGGCTGCAAGCCTACAGGAAAACCTCTCAGCGTGCCGTCTCTCTGGGAAGGGGGTAAAATCAAAGCCGGCCGCAGGAACCGAGAGGTGACTAATTAACCCCGCCGCTTTAAAGAGGCAGAGTGTGTTTGTTTGGGTGCTTAACGTGGCCAGACATCAGAGGAACAACACACACACACACACACACGCAACCACAACCAACAGGACCAGTCCCCCTCGTCCTCCCCCCGAGCTAGTGAGAGGATGTGAAAGAGAGAGTGGTGCTCTCTCAAGACACTTCCTGCATTCCACCCTCTGTGCTGAAGGCCGCTGATGGCCTGTGGGGCCGCTGAGAAGACAGGAGAGTGCTGCTTCCTGGGCATTGTGATTAGGTGCTCCGCTGGATCACCCTTCCTAGCCACGAGAAAGACAGTCTAACACACTGCAGTTCTCCCTGCATGGGGTCTAGTGTGTCCTGCAGGTTCACCTCTTGTCAGTGCTCTCCTGGTGAGGGTTGCTGGTGTGGCCCCTTTCCTTTCCTGAATATACACATCCTCACTTCTCTGCAGGTCCACCCATCACAAACATTATTCATTAGTGTTAGAGTGGAGCTCACAGCTCACACAGCTGTATCTTCCTAACCCTTTATGGTGTGGTTGCTTGTCTTATGGATGTCCAATACACACACACACACACCTATTCACAGACACACATACACACAGACAAACACACACACATTTTTGTCCATCCTTACCTGAAGATGCCCTCGGTCTGCGCTCCGCCCAGCGCCAACACATACTGCGAGAGCTGCACCTGCACCCAGGGCAGCCTGCGCTCAGGGAAGAGCTGGCTCTGGCGCTCCATGATCTCCTCCAGGGCGCTGCCAAACAGCGAGGGTGTCACGATGGCGTTGCGTCCGTGGTCGATCTCCTCCAGGGTGGGCTTCCTCAGGCCCTACAGCAGAGAGGAGAAGGAGGAGGGAGAGAGGGACAAGCAAAAGGTTAGTCATGGTCATGTGTGTGTGTGTGTGTGTGTGTGTGTGTGTGTGTGTGTGTGTGTGTGTGTGAGGAGGAGGGGTGGATTACATATGGAAGTTTCAGGGGTCAAACAGAGAATTGAAACCCTGACTGATATGGCCATGCAGCTGTATATGCCAGCTGACAAGACTCCTGAGCCAAAAGTGGAATTACTAAGTAAAATCAACTAGTTCTAGGAAACTGCACACGTTTAAGCACAATACTCACAAACACTGGCTAGACAACAACAACAACAACAACAAAAAACCCTGCTTCTTTTGGTTCTGCTTCACATCAGGGCCTGGTTTGTGGTATTATCCAACTTATACCTTGACAGACCACACAGCAATGGCAGCCTGAATGTTGTGCGTCGTGTCTGAGCTGTACTATAAATACCCCCCTTCATCTCCACCTCTATCTCCACCCCACCTCCACCCCTGGGGCGGACAGTAGAAGGCAGCTGTGAGTATGCAGAGACAGCGGTGGGACAGGAGATTACAGGGTGGAGGGACGATGGGGAGGCCTGAGTGAAAGGCTGTCTGCACTACGTTTCCGCTAAAGCTACTGTTACCGTTACTGCTACCGCTACGCTAGCTCAGCTCACCCTGTGCTCCCTCAGACAGTAACACTCTGGTTTACAAGGGGGTTTATGGGTTGTGGGGATGACACTGGAGATGAGAGGTTGGCCTCCCTCCACACACGTTCTATAGATAAAGTTTTCTTTTCTGTCTTCCAAGTGTCTTCTAACCCCTGGGTGTCACAGGTTTGGAAGGGCCAGAACAGATGAACAGAGGAGCTGTCTGAGAAGATGAAGTTTCCTCCACACACACACAAATGGATACACACACATATGCAGATGCACATACACATACACACCTCAGTTTTGGTTAGCAGATTAGTGTCTGCTTAGCAGACTGGCTTCAGAGGGACTGTGGCTGTGATTGCTAACATATGTTAGCTCTCCCGGAAAGCTGCACGCTCACCACGCTTCACAGCCACTGCTAACCTCGGGGGCTTCAATAACTCATAACAACCACAGAGATGAGAGGGGAGTGAGAAAGAGGGGCTTTCCGAGCCTCGGTGCACTTCACAGGGAGGAAACAATAGGCAACCGAGTTCTAATTTCAGCTATCACTAAGGGTCATTTCAAGTGCAACTGCAGGACCATACCAAGACCTATATGGTTTAGTGTTCACAGTCTGAAACCAATTCCAGATTAGTCATTATGCACCTCTTAAGGTCACGCAGGCCAATAACAACCTACTTGGGGAAATTTTTTCAGCAATCCAACTGCAGCATCACAAAGTCATCTGCTGATCATTTCAATTTTCAAGGTATTTGTTTGTTGGCAAGTGAATGGGAAAGCGAACAAGCATCATCTTTCAACAACCCTGCCTGGCAACATTGCTCAAGAGTCAGTCTGTGTGTTGTTATGTTTGGATATCTTGCCCCAGTTCCTCCCCCCTTCCTTACCTTCTTTCCTCCAGTGACGGCCACCTTCTGTAGTTTGCGGTAGCAGTACTTGGCATAAGTGCTGATGGGTAGACCTGAGCACAGGGAACAAGATTAGAAGTGGTGATTGGTCAAAGCTGAAGTATAGTCATCAATCATGTGGACATTTGATTAGATTGAAAAAAAAAATCTTGGAGCTTGGAATGTTCAGGATTTTTCCAGGAATGTTCATAACATCAGGTTAAGATTTAGGCCAAAAGTCTTTCAATAAAAAGAAAACAAACAAAAAAGAAAACCAACCTGAAACACAATCCAAACAAAAGAAAACATCCTTTGCCTTTAATACTGATTGTGTACTGAGTGTGACTGTGAGCATGTGTGTGCAGGTGCATGACGGTGTGTGTGTGTGTGTGTGTGTGTATGGGTATGCCTTAACATGTGCATGTGCATCTGTTTGAGAGCTGAATTACTGCCCATGATGCCATGGTCCCCCATAACCAGGATGTTTTATTACAGTTCAGCGAGAGCATAAGAAAACACTCCCGGCAGAAGAAAGCCTAACAACGGATCCAGTTACCAGTCCATGATCAAAAGCAACTCCCCTGGCTGCGGGTACTTTTTCCCCCAACAGGGACATTCCAGAGAATTTCTTCAAAGTTGCCCATACAAAAATATCTACCGGAAAACAGCATCAATTAAGACCTAAAGTACCTACCATATACAACTACTGAGGCTTTTTAATGATTACTGAAGGTTAATCCCCCCTCACTAAACCACTGCTGTTTTTTACATTCCCAGGACACACGGCACAACTCCTGCCAGTGTAATGGATTCTCAAGATAAACCCAAATATGTGACAAAACAATTGCCGTGTTCCTCAGCTCGTAAGCTTTCCCCATTAGAGCTACCCCCTTCCATTTCCATCACATCCATTACCGACTCTCCACTGCAGACACAGACAGCAGTGTTTGAGTCATACGACTGTGATGATAAATAATCACACACTGACGCAGATGAGGAGGAGAACCACTTATTATCTGCCCCCCCCCCCCCCCCCCACACACACACACACACACACACCTTGTTCGCTCTATTGTTGACCTGTGCTTTATGAAGCTGATTCACATCTCTTAGTCTCTGTTAGGGGGCGATGAAGAGATGGGGAGTATAGGGCAGGGGTAACTGGATCCTCCCCGATGCTCATAGGAGACGTCCACACACCAAGGTGATTTACATGCAACAGGTGACGGCCCTATGGCGGGGTGTCCGGTGGGGGTCGGGGTGTGGGTGGGGGCGGAGGGCACAGCTGGGCGAAAGGGTGAGGAGGCGAGGTAGAGGCTGAGGAGGGCTGTGGCAACAGCAACAGGAGAAGGAAGGAAGGTCCCTCCTGATTGCAGCTGATTGGGCCAGATTACTGTGACTGTGAGGAACATGCACGGGGGTGGGGGGGGTCTGTGTGGGTGGGAAGGGTGAGGACGTGCAGAAGAAGAGGGTGTGCTGGGGAAGGAGGGGAGGGGAGGGGAGGGAGGGCTGAGTTGGGGACGTGCTGCTGCTCAGGGGTGAAGGGGATGTTGCTGCTCGCCCACCATATATCATATATCATATATCATAGAGGGAGGACAGAGAGAGAGAGAGAGAGAGAGAGAGAGAGAGAGAGAGAAGAGAGAGGGAGGGAGAGAGAAGAGAGAGGATGGACAGAGAAAGAGAAATTGAAAGGTAGTAAATAAGAGATATGGAAATAGAGGAGGATGAAAAAGTAAAGACAGAGAATGGTGAGAGCTAGAAAGAAAGATTAAAAGAGGGAGGGAGAGACAGATCAGCCTCAGTTCTCACATGATCTGATCTCATACCAGCAGAGAAATGCATGAAGTGAGGTGTGTTGTGTGGGGTGTAGGGAGTAGATGTGGATGCTCTGCTCCTGCTCCAGCTGCTTAGCATAGCTGTGTGAGGCAGGAGCAGGAGCAGGAGCAGGAGCAGGAGCAGGAGCAGGGCTGAGCCTGGAGCTCTGGAGCTCTGGAGCTCCCGAGGCCTGGATGTTAGTGGTCTGAATCTGAGATTATGTCTTTGGATCAGGGAGCAAGGAGTAGAGAGAAGAGCTGGTCTATGGAGGACTGGAGAGGGAGGAGGAGGAGGAGGCTGTAAATGGAGCCTGCTGTCAAAGTCGCCGGAGGGGCCAGTGAAGTGAAGTAGTCATTACCCTGCCTCAGCAGTCCTGCCCTGCCCAACCCAGCCCTGCTCTGGTCGGTACCGCTCAGCTCAACTTAGCTGAGCTCCTGCCAGGCCCAAGACAGGATGACCCGTGAGACGACACCTCCAACCAACACCCCTTTCACAACAGCTGCGCAGGCCATGGGCCAGAACCTCCACTAATCACTAACACACACACGCATGCACACACACACACAAGCACACACACAAGTCAGGTTCATTTCACATTTCCAAGCATTACTTCACACACATCTCGATATGCTGGTAGACACATGTTCAGTCTTGTATCTCACACTGTCTTACACAGTTCCACCCAGATCCATAGCACATTTGCATCAGCGAACTGGTCAACCCCAACATACTGTAAATCAACCAGCCTTTCAGATTTCTCTATACTTTCAATACATTCAAAACATTACACCGTTATGTACAAATACACACATACACACACACACACACCTGCATTACAACCCTATGAGAAAGATCTTAGGCCCTGCTAAATCTATAACAATAACATGCAAATATGATCCCTGTCTCATTCCTCTGGGATCACTTCATAATTGAATTATAGTTAAATCAGCAAACACCCGAGAGAGCCAGAGATCAAGAGCCATTGTGTTAGTACAATTATTAGAGTGCTGACCAGGCCATGTAGTCTCTGAAGTCCTCAGGAGATGGGTCTGTGGGTCTGTATGTGTAATGTAGAGTTTCTATGGTATGTGTTTATAATTGCAGTGATGCTTTGGTGTGTGACAGCATCAAAGGACGGGTAAGACGCACTGAGGACACTCAGAAGGACACACAAACATACTCACACACACATACACACCGAGGACTCTAAAGAGGACACACACACACAAACACTGAGGACTCTAAGGAGGGCACACACACACAAACACACTGAGGACTCTAAAGAGGACACACACACACACAAACACTGAGGACTATGATGACAAACACACTGAGGACTGATGAAGACCTGCGCCACCAGGGCCAGGCATTTCACATGGCCGCACCAGCTGGTCTGCCCTGGTGCTCAGCTCGCACTTTACCAAACACACACACACTCACACTCACACACACACACACACACACAATGTGTATATCTGATCTTGTTTTCTCATCGCCTCGCTCTCTCTTGCCTTAGCTCTGGTCTCCTTGTCCTTGTCTTTCCACATAACTCGGTAATCAAACACACACACTCCTCTCCGCTGTGGTACCCCTGTGGTGCACCACAAAATGGGAGTGTGAGATGGAGAGACAAGTGAGCGTGTGTAAATATGACATACACAGACACACACACACACACACACACACACACACACACACACACTTAAACACACAAAAATCATAGAGGGTGTTTTTCTCTCTAATGACAGAACCCTACACTAAGAAGGAACAGAGGGAGAGGAGCTGAAAGACATCCAAGAAGAAAAGGTAAAAATAAATAGAAGGGAGCAGCATTTGCATACAAATAGGTCCTGCTGTAACGGTTACTAATCCTGCAGAGAGAGGAGAAGAGAGAGAGCGAGAGAGAGAGTGAAAGAGGGAGGGAGAAAGGGGGGGGGAGATAGAAAGACAGAGACTGATGGCTTTCAAGAAAAAAAGAAAGAAAAAAAAAGTTCAACTTTTCTCCTCCAGGCCTTCTGCCCACAACATGTCCCATAATCCCTCTCATCCCCACAGCCCCAGAAGACGGAGCTCCATTGTGGGTCACGCGTCCAATGGGGCCCCCAGGCAAACCAACCGACAGACGACACAATACCACTGGCCCCGGCACCCCGTGCCCACAGACTCCTGTCTCTCTGACTCCCTTTTATAACCCGCGCCTCTGCAAAAGGGACCCGAGGGGCCCCCCCCTCCACAATGCCCCCTTGGCCATGTGCGGGTGCCCACTGAGACAGCTGGTGAGGCCTAGAGTGTGGGCAGAGCTGTTTTCTTCTGGCTTGGCAGTGCAGTGCAGCACAGGCCCAGCTCACCACAACAGCTGTCTCTGCCACTCGAGTCCACCCACCTCTATTCATGGCTGAGATCAAACACCCCGGCTCCTAAACATTACCCTCAGGGGACTACAGGCCCCAGAACTGTGTTCCTACCCTTCAGTCTGACACTGTCTGTCCAGAACTAACTTACATGTTATGAGCAGTAGCACAAGGCTATGAGACTTTCACTTGGACTGCCCATCAACAGGGCTCTTATCCAATGGGCTTAAAGTGGACCCAGCTTTCTGATTCCCACAAAAGCCTTGATTTGTGACTTGTAATTCCAGAGACAGGATCACTTCCTGAAAGATGCACTCCGGCTCACCACAAGGACATAAAAAGCCCCTCTCCCACTGGGAGTTCAGGAACTTTGGTTAGGGGAACTTAAGAGTTTCACAATCGGTCACAAGAGGAACTTTGTTCCTATGGTCTACGTTTGTTCTCCACCACAAACATAACTGAGATGAGTTGTTGTTAGGACACTGTGACGCCAAAGGTCATTCTGGGTCATCCTAAGCTGTACTGATACTGCAGAACTCACCATTATCTTCCCTATAGACTGTTTTAAGAGAGATTGATTATTAGCATCATAGCTGTTCACACAGAGTTTCTGTTTAAACATTCCATATGGCTGTTTGATGTAATAGAAGAGTAGCAGAAGGAATTTGTGATCAAAATGGAACACTCCAGCATTGTTTCTGCCTTTAACGTTGAAACAATCTATTCGTTGAAATGGCACACAAGTCTACTCCAAGAAACAGCATTTATTATTATGACTGCAGCTTCCGAATTATAATTGATGCAGCTGGTGTCCTCAATCACTCAGAAAGGCTTTCAATTGATCAAACAGAAAAATTCAGAACTCAAACTTACCCGTAAATTACCCCCAAAGTCTTATTTTTGAAGAAACCAAAAAGAATCAGGAACAAAATTGAAGAAAAAATTTTCTATTGTCTGTATGGCCAAGAGCACTCTATAAAATAAGTTTGCATCAACAACCATCTGTTCTTCCCCAAATATACATACACAGCACGCTCTAACCAATGAGTTTAGAGTAGACAAAACAAGTTTCAGTTGCCCTCAAAAATAAATCACTGTACACACAAACACACACATACATACACAGACACAGACACACACACACACACACACTTCCAGTGTGAGTCACTAGAGTCTGATTCATTAAAGCCTGAAAGTTTCCTGTGAGTGTCAGTAAACCTTATAAAGATCAGGGATGGCATGGCTCTAAGTCATGCATCCCACTGATGCCTCATCTCATGTTTACCCCTGTGATGTGGCCATGGCTGGCAATGGGAAATAGATAAATAAACACGGCAGCAAAAGCCTGAGGGCATCCACGCAGTTAAGCCTGACCTTACCAACATACGAGCAGCCGAGCATTGTGGGATATAGCCTGCCAACAAAGCACTCTGATTGGACGGATTTGGCCTTGTTTCTCCGAACTCTGGCAGAGCCGACTAACAATGACTGTTCACTGTGTCACTGTAAACAGTGTAAGTGTCTCTCTCTTTCTCTCTCTCTGACACACACACACACACACACACACACTTGTAGGGCTGACTCAGTGCTCACTTCTGGCCACTCTAACCCCCTTTGGCCATGTCTGTTGCTACTGGCTGCACAGCCAAGGGTGCCAGGGCCCTGCATGTGTGTGCCTGTGGTAAAGAAGCACACACAGCTTCCAGCGAAAGTTATATTAAAACTGTGACCAAATGGCACAGTAAAAAAGACTGGCTTGCTTCAAAAGCCTTCTCATTATACGTCTTTGTGTTTACTGTGGCACAAACAGGCAGGAATTACAGTATGGAAGGTCTGGATGATCAGCGATCAGCTGCTCTATACTGTGCTGAGCTAAGCTGTGCTGTGCCATGCTGTATCTTTAAAACCTTTTTAGAGGGACAGTTAAGGGATTCCAGGAAAAGGCTGTTGATGTTTGAATTCAACAGTGCCACTTCATTCCAAAGCACTTCATTTGTTTTACATTTTACAGTACATCAGCCAGGACTGAACGAGCTCCAGATTTTTAATCAGCACACGCACAACAGACAGCTAGAACGACTATGAGGAGGAATTTGCCGAAAACAGAGATAACTAGACAAATGTAGATACAGTTGTAAAACGCCTGAGGCCTGAGAGGCCCCTTGACCTGCAGTAGCAATAGTGTGTGGGAGCGGGGGCCAGCCAAACTGTCTGTTTAAGGGCACTAAAGATCCCTCCTGAGCCCTGGAAGCTGATTAATATGCAGGCCTATTGAGGACGCCGGCGAGGGTAATTATCTGCCCACAGATTTCACTTTTTTCCTTTTTTTACCCCCTCTGCCTCCTCCAACTGCTTTGAAACTCTTTCTTTGTTTTGGAGCTGCCTGCTTGAAAGGGATGTATTGTATGTGAATGCGTGTGTGTGTGTTTGTGTGTAGTCTGTGTTATGTGTGAAAGTGTGTGTATGTGTCGAAGTGTGTTGGGAGTGTGTGCGTGTGTGTGAAAGCACACTGAAAAGGCTAAAGCTGGATTGCTTCACAGAGGACTATAACCAGATTGAAATCAAGTTTTTTCATTTTAGTTTTCCAATCCTTCTATCTAGACATTGTATGTCTTGATGATTTCTTGACAATACATCCAAATGAGTTTCTTTAACACACAGACTCCAAAAATCTTGTTCTCACACTCGTCAAACCTCTCCCTACCTTTTCCAGCTTTCCACTATTCTTCCTTTTTTCTCTCTTCCTCTCACATTACTCTCACACTCCTTCATTTTCCTTTCTGGCTTCCTTTTTCATTCTTGCTCCTTCTTTACTTGTTGTTCTGATTCTTACCCTCTTTCTTTCTCTCCCCTAGCTCAATCTATCTCCAGTGCTCTCTCTCTCTTTCAGTCCACCATTCCTCTTCTCTCCCTCGCTCCCTCCTTCTCTCAGCAGTCTGACAGCGAGCCAGAGGACCGTGGGACTTGTGGAACGTCACGCAGCTCAAAGCTCTAATCTCTCTCTGTTAAAAAAAGAGTGAAGGAGTGAGGAGGAGAAAGTGAAAAAGAGGGAGAGGAAGAGAGATGTGTAAAAAAATGAGAGAGAGAGAAGGAAAGAGGGAGAGATCAAGGGATTGAGAGAAAGGAGGAGAGTGAGATGGAGAGAGAAAGAGGAAAAAAGAGAGACAAGAGAGAGGCCAAAACCAGTAAAACTGTGGAGAGTAGGGTGGGGCGATGTGGGGTGGAGGGTTGAAGGGAGCGGCCGAGAGAATCTCCCCCAGAGACGTTTCTCTTTGGCCAGCTGCTCTGCTCTCACTCTTAGCCTGACACCCCATAAAGCTCCACTCTACTGCTGTAGGTTACACACACAAACACAAAAACACACACACACACACAAAAACAAACACACACACACACACACACTGGCCAACACAGCAGGTACACTGACAGACATGTCTGTGATCCTGCAGACTGTTTTCATCCTTTCAACCTAATCCCTCAGACTGGCTCGGACCTTGTGTGTGTGTGTGCGTATGTACGTATGTATGTGTGTGTGTGTGTGTGTGTGTGTGTGTTTGAGTTCTCCAAAACCCCTGCACTTTCACACATGAATACTCCAGCCTAGAGCCAAAAGTGTCGCAGCTCAGGCTGTGCCTAGAGACAAAAGCTCGTTTCAAACGACGTGTGAAAGAACAAGTGTAAGAGCATTTAAGACTCTTTCCACTGACTAGCACTGGAGAACACATTAAAACCTTCAACAACTTCTGTGCCTAAGTGCTGGATCTTGAGGAATATTTGGGAACAATAGGTGGACAGTAGGGACAGTATCCATTGGCTGTATAGATTCATGAAAGAATGGTGTCTTCCAAACTCTTTTTGCTCTTGACTAGGACTGCAGAGTTCTATCTTCTAAGACTTCTATCTGAGGAAAGCCATTTGGCCACAATACTGTTTATCCTGAATATCTGTAAGTGTGTGTGTGCGTGTGTGTGTTTGCGCGTGCATGTGCATGTGTGTGTGTTTTTGTGTGTGTGTGTGTGCACGTGTGTGTGTGTGTGTGTGTGTGTGTGTGAGTGTGATGGGATGGAGGTCAGTCTAAGGGTCAAGGCTGGCTGCAGGGAGCCCTTATTTGCCAAATGTGACTCACCCTGCTCTTCTTCTTCCTCATTGTTCTGTTTCCTCTTCTTCCTGGACTTGGAGTTCTTCTTGTTCTTCAAGTCTTGTGCTTCCTGGATCTGCTGCAGGACTGAAAGCAAAGAGCCAGAGCAGGATTAGTGTATAAGAGGAAGATTCAATTGAGTCATTAAACAGACAGACACACACACACACACATACACACACACATTGCACTCACACACCAATGCGCTCACACAGATACACTCACATACATACATTTAAATGTGGTGACTGAAAAACATATCACAGCATTCTAGCCTCCTAAACAAGAACCCAAAACACACACACACACACACACACACACACACACACACACACAAACACACACACAAACACACACACACACTCCTCCTCCAACTTTTTTCCCACTTTTCCAGTTTTCCATCCTGTTTTATTTGGCATGAGTCCATGATAATTTTAGCCAGCAAAACCAATATTCCCTGGCGGCTCTGTGTGGCTTTGGGAACTTGAGGGAATTCCTGCAACATAAACACACCTCTGGACAGGCCTAGTCTTCTCACCAGGCACACACACACACACACACATCAGAGGCATCAGTATGACCACAGCTAAATCTCAGCTAATTCGCTCTCTATACTGTGGCGACAGGCAGCGCGTTCATCTGATAGGAGAGGCTTGGAGCTCATAAAGCTCAAGTCGATGATAGATAAACATCACATAAAGCATACTTTTCCTCCCAGTCGCTTTGTCTCTATTACACACACACACACACACACACACGCGCACACACACACACACACACACGCCCATAAAGTAATATGAACCTCAAAATCCTTCCCTATCCACTGCTTTACTATAGAAAGCCCCATCTACACTTGCACACAACACACACATACACACTTATCACAGATACATGCTCATGTACATGCACACTCACACAGTCACGATATACACTCACTCTTCTTGTCATTGCTGGGCTCCATGTGACGCTGGATGTAGCCCTCGAGGTAGCGTCGGAACTTAGGCGAGGGCGAGAAGAAGGCCAGGCTGATGGCCATGAGCTCCCAGCCCGAGGCCAGGCTGCACAGGCTCAGGTTAGCCGTAGTCTGACGCACCAGCTGCACGTACAGCTCATCCCGCAGGCCCTGCGGTGCACACAGGTTAGGAGAAATATTACACACAGTGACAACTTCAATTTGTGGGCTACATTTTATGGTAAAACGTGAAGGAGAGATTTATAGAACTTGACACACACACACACACACATACACGATAAATACAAAATGTATGCCTGTGTACATATTTGCACTTCTAGATATAGAATATAAGATAAATGGATGATAATTACATACATACATACCGTATGTCTGCACTCATTCATACGGTCAGTGAGATACAGAGATAAAGATGTTCACCTGTGTGCCCCAGCACTTAGTGACAACGAGCAGGGCAGCATGCCTGCGGTCAAGGCGTGCGGGCCGGTCGCCCATATAGGCCTGCACCAGTTTGAACATCTCGCAGGCCTCCTTCTTGACGGCACGGTCGCTGGTGATGAGCATGGGCTTCTTGATGGAGCCGCGGTTCCACGAGAGCATGTTGGCGATGGAGACGCGCCGGCGGAACAGGCCCTGCGTGTGCAGGTTCAGGTTCTTACTCGCCCAGTCCACCATGTTGGCATCCGGGCAAGGCTTGTGTAGGGTGGTGTACGGGTACTGGTAGCCACCACCTCCCCCGCCGTGCCCGCTCCCCACCAACTGCCCGCCGCCACCATCGTTGTTGTTGTTGGCACCACTGCCATTACTGTCCTGGCTGAATCTGTCATTGGCGCTGCCTGCTGGCGTGCCTCCGGTGCCCGTCCCATGCCCACTGCCACCTCCCTGTGGTGAGATCTCCAGCTGCCCCTTGGATTCCAGTGTTCCTGTCTGCAAAGAGAGAGAGAGAGGGAGGGAGAGATAGAGAGAGAGCCAGAAGGAGAGAGAGAAGAGAGACTTTTAAAATGTTGTCCTTCAGGACATGTTTGTTTGTTCTCCTGTTTGCCTTGGCCAAACTCTCTCTTAAGACTAAGTATGTTCCCAGTGAGCCACTCTCTGAGTGATGACTCTGACTATGGCAGACTAAGCAGAGGGATTAGTGGACAGACAGACAAACAGATAGTGAGAAAGAGAGAAAGAGAGAGAAAGTGGTGGTGAGGAAGAAAAGAGGAGAGGAGGAAACAACCAGTACCCTACAGCTGCTCCTCTTCATGACTACTACGGAGAAACATGAGAATGTGTGTGCAACCGACCTGAGAATGAGTCTGATCTGATTTCCCTGCAACTGTGAGTGAGTATTTATGTCTGTGTTATGTGTGTGTGTGTTTGTGTGTGTGTGTGTGTGTGTGTGTGTGTGCGTGTGTGTGTATGTGTGTGTTTGTGTGAGACAGAGAGTGGGAGGCTCTGTGTGTGTGTGTGTGTGAAAGACAGAGAGAAGGAGGATTGTGTGTGTAAACGAGCAGAAGATCAGCTTACTGTACTTATTTCCCCCCCTTAAGCCAGAACGCAGACCAGAAACCTGGAAACACTCGCGCAAATCTCTGTCCCCCCGAAATAGGTGACCCAATATGGAAATCACATTGCAACATCAAACGGTACCACGCACGCCCTCCTCCCCTCCCCTGCCCTCTCCTCCTCCTTCCCTCTCTCTCTCTGCCACTGACCCTCCTCAATAAAGCACACATTAAACGGTTCACTCAAGTCTGCTAAATAGCCCTGCATGGTCTTCAATAGGAGCTGGAGCCCATAAAGTTCACCCCCATCACTGCCTGCAAAGTCCTCCCTAATCCACTTAGCTCAATCTGGGGCACCAATAACTACTTCTGGAACAGATGCAACACAAAACAACACAATGGAATCTTACCTGACCCCATCAATCATTCAATAATGCTACTTTCTACCAATGATCCTTTGCATACGTACATACGTACTATAAACAAAAATCATTAAATAAACTGTCTCTTTCACACAAACACACACACACACACACACACACACACACACACTCACATAATTCACTCACAGCTCCTTTTGATTTAGGCGGTGCTGTTCAGGAGGCTGACGCAACAGCAATAAAGTCAAAAGCATAAAGTTATAGACCAGCTGCCTGGATCTTTTTGATTTTAAAAATGAATTAACTGACTCGTAAATAGAAGATATCAGTCAATTGGCTTGGTGGATGTAGAGAAGTCATTTAACTTTATTTTTACTAACCTGCATAAAACTGTTGCCATGCCTGATATACATATAATAAAATGGTTATATTAACACAGCACTCTCTCACACACACACTCTGTCTCTCTCTATATCGCTCCCTCATACACACACACACACACACACACACACACACACACACACACACACACACACACACACACACACAAAGCCAAATCAAAATCTGTTCACCATAACACAGGGTGCATTTTTTTTTTGTTTTCTCTGTCCCAAACCACAGGATTGGCCAATTCCTCAGCAGATTTGCGTGGGTAAGCGCTTTTGAAGCGATATGAAACGTTCTTTCCGACCCCTCTCTAAGGCGAGGGGGCTTAAGGGCCCGCCATATTAAACGAGTCGCATGACTGAGGGGCCTAGCTGAGCGTCTGCTCTAGCCGTTTCCGAGTTACAGGCTAAAACCGCTTGACGAGCAAAAGACCTGCTGGGTTCATTAAGTGCCTAATAAAGTGCACCGAGGCATACAGCATGAGTGTGTGTGTGTGTGTGTGTGTGTGTGTGTGTGTGTGTATGTGTGTGTGTGTGTCTTTGTGTTAGAAAAGGGGGGTCTACTCTATTCCAGACAGGCTGATAACAGACATGTTGAGAATATTTGAGGGTGTGTACAACTCCAGCCCAGACTTCTCCCCCTTCCACCTACGCTCTCACTCCCCTTGGTCTGGTGCTGTTTCAAACTCCAAATCCTTTTATCGTCTTCATCTCTCCATCCCTCTCTCTGTCTTTCTCTGCATCCGTTCCTCTAACTCCTACATGTCTCCCATTCAGCCTTTCCCCAACCCCTCATTCATGTGATACTATTACTGTCTCACCTGAGCTGAGACAGCACAGCAGGGATCTCTGTTCTTTCTTTTTTCCTTTCTTTTTTACTTTCTCTCTCTCTCTCTCTCTCTCCATCTCAGAGTTATAACACCTACTTCTTAACCTTGAGCCTGTACCTCTTTCCCAATTTGTCTTCTTCTCTAAGGCAGGCAACCTTGGGTTCCCAGTTCTTACTGTTGCTGCTGAAGTACTTTAGCAGTGTTCTGGCTATGGTTCCGCCACCCTGGGTCATCAACAGGTCAAGGCTCTAGGCTCTTACCCCTTGTAAGTGTGTGTGTGTGTGTGTGTGTATGTGTGTGTGTGTGTGTGTGTGTGTGTGTGTTTTAAGAGATTGTCCCTGGCTTCAGCAGGTCCCAGAGGAGTGTTCAGCTACAACTCCTTGGCCGGCGAACGCCTGGCCCTCTGCCCCCAACCCAACGGGGTGTCACAAGGCTCAGCCTGGCCAGCAGCATCCATGGCCGAGAGCGAAACGATGCATGGCGAAATCGCTCCAGGATTGTTCACGGCTGACAAGCAGAGACACAAAAAAGCGCATCCAAGCCAAAAGCCATGAATCCACTTTATGATCTTTCACTTCCAGAAAATTCGGATGGCTTCACGCAAACACTCTGCCTTTCCCAGCCCTCCTCCAGTCCCGGGCAGGCCGTCCAGACAAGAGGCGCACACACACGGCAGGAGGCGTCCCGTAGAGAGGGGCTTGTTTCCGTACGTGCTAATAGAGTCCATGCCTGGGTAATCCACTACTAATGGAGTCAGAGGAGCAAGTCTCTGTGGCTGTAGCTGCTGCTGCTGACAGGCGACTAGAGAGAGCCTGTCCCTGTCCCTGCCTCTGTCCCTGTCCCTGCCTCTGTCTCTGTCTCTGTCTCTGCCTCTGTCTATCTCTCTGTCGTTGTCTCCATCTCTCAGCCCACGCCCCCCCTCCTCAATCCGCAGTGCCACTACAGGATCCTTGCCAGCCCGCCTACCCACCAGAGAATGAACACTGAAATCACTGAAGAACAGTGTGCATGGATGTGTGAGTGCGTGTGTGTCTGCATGTGTGTGTGTGTGTGTGTGTGTGTGTGTATGTGTGTGTGAGAGATAGAGAGGAGAGAGAGAGAGAGAGAGAGAGTGAGATAGAGATCGGGTATGTACAGGGCTACTGAATATGTGTGTGTGTGTGTGCATGCGTGTGACAACGGTGGCCTATGCATACTTTCATGGGTAGGTGTGATTATAATGTGGTGTGTCTGTGTATGTGTGTATGTATGTGTGTGTGTTTGTGTGTGTGTGTCTGTGCGTGTGCTTGGCACATCTAAATCAGTATGGAAATCAGTTCTTGCTTTGTCCCACCAGGGCCTTTTCTGTGCTCAGCCCACTTTGATGTTGTCTTATCGTCTCACTAGCGGCCTCTCTCACAAAACTCTGATGTATGTGCTCCGTATGTGCTGTGTGTGTGTGTGTGCCGTGTTTGTGTGTGCATTGTGTGTGTGTGTGTGTGTGTGTGTCTGTCAAAAAGTGGGCTAGGATGAGTCATTCCCGTTGCCTATATATAGCACCCCCCCAGCTAAGACTTTGTGTACGCCACCTCCAACTGCTCAGAGTGTGGTCTTTAATGCCCAAGATGTTATGCAAGACATATACTGAACCAAAAAAACACACCCTCCAAGGCTGGGAATTTAAATTGAAATAAGGTAAATTATAGGTAAGCAGCTTATATAAAAATAAGGTATACTATAGATAAGCAGCTTATATAAAAAAAACACAGCATGCATGCACACTACACAGTATAGAAAAAATTGTTTCAAAATCACTCAAGCAAAACAAATCTTTGCTTCGGCTCGAACTGAAACTTGTTTGAGATAAACCACTAACTACCCACTCAGATATATAGTTGAGACGCGTGGAGCAGCGTGCAAAAAGGAAAAAACGAAACTTCCGGGGTGTGAGGCCAGTGGCTTTTGCTGGGCTACTATCCGAGTGAATCTTGCAGACTGGTAGGTTGTAGTGCTGTGTGGGTTCGGGGACCTCAATCCTCGTTGTCAGAAAAGCAAAACACTCCAGTTTGCAGGAGGGCACTGGCTTCATTCCAGCGCTTGTTTCAAACCAGCGCTTGTTTTGCCTTCTGTTTGCTTTCTCTTTTTCTTTTCTTCCGCAGTAAAAATAGTCTTGGAATGAAACCAGTGCTCTTATTAAGGTCACTCCTTACTAGTACAAACTAATTGTCACATAAGTGGGGACAGAGAGATAGAGAGAGATGGGGGGGGGGGGAATTATGAAAGAGAACATGGAAAAGAAGATGGCCTTGAGAGAGACAGACAGAGAGATTTAGACAGAGAAAGAGAACGAAAAAAAGAGAGATAGAGGAAGTTGACAGTGAAAGTCCTGAGAGAAGGACTCTGAGACAAGAGTAATTTATGTTCCAGTGGTTTAATAAAAGTGGCCGTCCGTCCAGACCGGGGAACTGGGGAAGGCGGATGGATGCGTAGCCAGCACAACCCCCACTAAGCGCTAGTGTGGGAAAAAGACACCGCTTACTTAAGACACACATGCGCGCACACACACACACACACACACACAAACATACATACAGACGAGCTAGCGCACAGGATCAGTCCGATATCAAACCACTTAGCTTAGGCTGTCACCTATGAAGCACGGAGAAAGTCATGTACTCACACACACACACACACACACACACACACACACACACACACACACACACACACACACACACCTCTGTGAGTCTTCCCTTTTTCGATTGCATTTTCTTTTGTCTGTTCCAAAAAGAGTGCTTCCTTTTTTCCTAGTCTAGAAACCATGGAGATGAGGTACTAACACACACACACACACACACACATAGAAATAAACACACACACACACACACACTCACACACAGAAAGAAGCTGAGCAAGACCATGCAAGTTTGGTACTCACACACTTCCCGCTCTGCTGGTGACCTACTTGCTGCTGCTGTTGCTGCTGATCACTGCCTGTGCCTGTGTCTGTGCAAGCTCACAGCACCATCCCCACACCACCGCTCTCTCTACCTCTCACAACTACATCTAACACTACTGCTACAGCGCATAGCCTCATATCTCTCTCTCTCTCAGTTTCTGTCTCTCTGCCTCTCTCTCTCTCTCGCTCTCTCTTTTAGTTTCTGTCTCTCGGCCTCTCTTTCTCGCACTCTTTCCCTCCGTTACTCTCTCTCAAACACATCTACTGCACATAGACTCATATATCTATCCATTTTCTCTCTCTCTCTCTCTGTTGTTTGTAGTCCAATAATGCATGCTGCTGCAGACACCACCTTTTCATCTTTCCATCATTGTTCCTTTCATGACTTCCCCTCTCTCTCTCTCTGTCTATCTACAAAACCACATACTTTCACACATCATCTCTCTTACCTTCATTTCTCCGCTTGCCCCTTTCTGTGCAGCATCCGTCTACCTCCTTTCTCTTTCTCGCTCTCTCTCCTTCACTCACTCTCTTTCCTTCACTCTCTCTTTTTTCTCTTTAGAACAACACCCTGTCTTATGATAATTAAAGCAGTATTTCTCCACCTCGTCTGTCGTTTTTTAAGAGAAACATCCCCCACGTCTCGTTTCCCTCCCTCTCTCTCTTTTTCTTTCTCTGAACATGATGACATCCTTCCATCCTCCCATGTATTCCAGATTATAAAATCCCTCATCTGTCTGTCCCTCTGTTTGTGTGACAACATCTTGCAACACTTTCCTCCCATGTAAACATCTCGGCATGGCTGGCTACTGCTTCAGTGCAGAAGAACATTTCTCCATCTCTCTTTTCTCCATTTTTGTACAATAACCCACTTTCCCTTCACTTTTCCATTAGATAAACATCCTGCAGTTCTCTTTTTCCTCTTCTAATGCCCCCTACTACAAAACAAATTCTTACCATTTTTTTTCAAAATCCCTTTCTTCTTTTGCCAACACTCCCCTCCACACACACACACATGCGTGTGCACACACACACACACACACACACACACACCCCTCTGTCTCCCTCACCTCTCCCCAGTAGCAGCGGCCACTCACCTGAGAGCCAGTGGAGGTGAGCGCAATGCAACGCTTCCTCTCCTTCCTCATCCTGCTCTCCTCATCCCTCTCTGCCTCTTGGCATACCTCCTTCTCTCTCTCCTCCTTCTCCTCCTCCTCCTCCTCAATCCCCTTCTCCTCTGTTGTGCATCTGAGGTGACTAAGCAGCATGGCTCATCTGAGCAAGGAAGTGACACCTTAAGCAGCACACACGGCGCTCGCCCTCATCAAAGCTTTGCCGCGTTTCATGCTCACCACACACACACACACACACGCACACACTCTTCTGTAAATGTATAATCAGCCTTGGTGAGTCGCTTGTTTTTTTATTCTTCATTTCTGTTTTCTCTTCTTTCCTTTTCTCTTCCCTCCACAGGCTCCTTAAATCCCCGTGGATGATCGGGCCTCCCAGCATTACGGGGGAGGATGCAGCTTGAGTCGATAAAAAAAAGGAGAGAAGGGAAGAAACGATGAGGGGAGAAAAAAAGAGGAATCTTCCTCCCCCAAAATAAGAAGAAAAAAAAGCAAAAAGAAGAACAGAGAAAAGAAAAAAAAAGTGCATAAGAGTTCCCCATTAGGACCCAAAATTAGGCTAACTGAAATAAACATGCACCAATCAGGCCACCAAATCTCTGGGCTCCCAAATACGCACACTCACAACAGGAATGCAAGACATGAACAGAAACACACACACACACACACACACACACACACACACCATATTATAAATAAGGGGTTTCACAGGAAAAATAAAGGGAGGGGAAAACGCGGCGACAAACGTGACACTGATGGCAGAGCGGGAGAGGCTCCACTACGAGATCCTTTTCCTGGAATGGAACACAGACTGTAGCAACAGGAAACACTAGGCAAGCCGCTTTCTTCAGCATTGTTTCTACTCCGACAGGATGGAGACAGACTTTTTTTTTCTTCTCAACAAATGGAGAGACAGTGAATCCCTCAAAGAAGTGAACAGATGAATGACAGAGCAGGTAGAGGAGAAAGGACAGAGAGATAAGAGGAGATTACAAAAGAGGAATGATATGGGAAAACTACACAATCTGGGGCCCCTGTTATCACACATGGAAGAGGTAGAGATGAGAGAAAAGGGACACAGGGAGGAGAGAAACGGGGAGAGTCACCAATGACAAAGTATAGCCTAAAAAGCACAGGGTGACCTGAGGGAGAAGTGTGTGAGCCTGTGTGTGGTGGGGAAGGGAGGTGTGTGTGTGTGTGTGTGTGTGTGTGTGTGCGTCACATTCCAAGCACAGCTGACCTGCAAAAATGTACCTAACTCATCACACACACGCACACCCTGTCACATGAGACTAGACCCACCTCACAGCTGGAGAAGAATGCACACACACACACATCCACACACACACACACACACACACACACACACACACACACACACACACACACACACACACACACACACACGAAGCCACATAAATACAGCTAAATCAGTGTTGCTAAAACAATGTAACTAAAATAGACTGCAAGAATGCATGTGCAGTTTCAGTATATATCCAAACAAACAAGCACATACACACGCAGAAGGATGACTGGCATTAGTTAGCACCTGTGAGGGGGTCCTGGTTGGTTCTGGCGAGGACAGGCTGGTCTGGGAGGTGATGCTCTTCTCCAGTGTGTCCACCTTCTCATAGGTGCGTTTCTGCCTCCCGCCTCCCTCCGCAGCCAATGGCGAAAGGGGTAGCTCGGCGTGACTGCCCCCGCCTGCCCTGTACAGGGAGCGGTTACTGGAGGTCATGTCCTCCCTGGAGCCTCCGCCACCATACTTGTGGAGGGAATCCAGAGGGGTGCGAGTGCGTGGTGCGGACCCCATCTCCGAGCCCATCTCCGTATCCAGGCTAGCCTTGCTGCCATGGATGGTGTTGGAGCGGCTCACCACTGCCCGCATCTCTGCCATCAGCTTCTCGTTGAGGGCGTTGAGTTCACCGGTGCTTCCCACTGACCCTGGCCTACCCTGCCCGGCTGCCGCGGCGCCTGCTGGGCCGGCCCCAGAACTCGCTCCGGGGGGCCGCCTGCGGTTCTTGCGGCGGAGGCTGGGCGAGGGGCCCGTGGAGTAGCCGGAATCCTGGTAGGTGACGGCCGCAGGGCCCGGATACTCCTGCTGCGAGGCCAGGCTGCTCTGCCGGCTGTGACGAGCCTCCATATTCTTCAGCACGCCGGCCTCCAGCAACCGCCATGACTGCTTCTTCTCCAGGCTCACCTCCCGCTGCAGCCCGCCAGCAGGTCCTCCTTTCTGGGCCTGGGCTGGAGACAGAGGCTGCTGCTGCTGCTGCTGCTGCTGCTGTTGGTGGTGCATCTGCAGCTGGGCTTGACTCTGCATTGCACTGGGAACAGAGGCTGATTCAGCTGCAGTGGGTAACCCCGAGGAGTGGGTCAAGATCAGACCCTGTTTGGCGTTGACCGCCGGATCCACGTTCACCATGTGCTTGATACACTCCCGCCCTGCGGGGCTGTACTCTGTAGCTGAGGGGCTCCTCCGGTGCTTGGCCCCCAGGTGGGAAGCTGGGTACTGGAGAAGCTTCGGCTGGCCCAACCTGGGCAGGCTGTGGCTGGGTGAGTAAGGTAACGGTGATGGGCGATTCAACAGGTGCGCCCCTTCGACCTCCATCTCCACCGGGGGTTCGTCATAAATCGGGGGGTCCATGGGTGGCTCGTCATAGATGGGTGCAGTGGCACCGTATTGGGGAGACGAGGGTCGAGGCGTGCCTGCCTGGGACCGCTGTGGGTTCTGGAATGCTGCCGCACTCACATTAGGCATGACCAGGCCAAAGTTACCACCCTCCGTCTTCTTGAGGTGGTACGCCTGCTTCAGGTCTCCCGGGGCAGCCATCTTGGCTCCAAAATGTCCAACACGGTCGTTGTGAGGCTGGTAAAGGGGCTTGGTAGCACTGCTACTGCTGCTGTTGCTGCAGTAGTGGAGGAGCTGTATGGCGCTAGAGGGTCCAGGCGATTGGTTCCTGCCAGTGTTGTTCACCTTTACCAACATGGCCGCCTTGGACCCGGGAGCTGGCTGCCATCTTTGAGCAGGGTCCCTGAGGAGAATAAGTAAAATGGAGAGAGAAAGAGAGAAACAATGAGTTAATTACATATACACACAAACACAGACAAGAGGGTGCCTTTTAATGAGAATTACTTTGCTGTGATGCGGCAAGACAGAAAAACCTCACAAAACACTAGAGACACGAGGTGGGATTTTCCTCAAGCAAGAGAACAAACACAAAATCAGCAACTGACATTCCCTCTCTAATGATCTGACGCACACACATACACACACACACACACACACACACAAACACACACTAACACAAACACACATTCAGTTGCAGACAGACAAATGCACAACTGCAAACATACCAAAACTTGTAAACAATATATATTTGCTGTTTTGGTGAATACACAAAAGACTTCTGGGTACATCCAAACAGACCCATATCTAATAGAAAAGAATGCATGGCTGGGATACCAGATCTGGCAATGAGTCCTCCTGCACATTCCTGCCTCTGCTAAAGAGGTTAAACTCTCTGACCTTCCAGATCTTTCAGTGGGGCCAGCAGAGTGCCCGATCAACAGACTTTAATATGAATGCGGAATGACCCTTAACTTGATAGACTGAAACTCATCAAAACAGAATCTGCATTTGGAAACCAGCGCAAAATAATCAATTCACAAAATACCTACCGACAATATACTGTATATCTGCTAAAGTGTGTATGTATATGTGAACCATTCTGTGAAGAAAACAAAAATTGTAAGATTCAAAGACAAAAAAGTAAAACACACGTGGGTAGAATGCAACCCCAGGGATTCTAAGGTCATGTCTTATTTATTGAGAAAACTATGTGGTTACAACAACGACTGATTTCTAATTGTGCCATTTTGGACTTAGAAATCAATAGAGGATAACATGTAGCACATTCATACAACCATTTGCCAGACTGCAACATCAAATCTAGGAAGGACTTGAACTGTAAACTACACAAGGTCTTACACACAAACACCCGCTCCTCTCGTGTACACACAGACTGTTTCCAGGACACCGTAGCCGCGTTTGCCGGAGGAACACAACAGGAAATCTGCTACAGTCGATGTGTTCCACTAAAAGGTCGCAGCACGGGTGGAACAACAGGAATTCACAGAGCTTTGTTCCAAAACAGGCCTGTTGCTCTTGACTTTTTTGTACTATACATGCCAGGCATAATCACGTCCTCAATCAACACACACACACACACGCGCACGCGCGCGCAAAAGCACAGCCACACATGCACACTCATACACCCATTTCCAGCCTGACAGTGAAACCACACCTTTATAAGCTACTGCCTCTCACCCCTACTCATTGTACCACATCCACCACAACTCCCTCCCAGTACACTCCAGTACCCCATATACATCCCACTTCACACATCCACACGCACACATACGGGAACACACAAACACACAGTCACACATCCTGAGCCAGTAAACATCTACTACCAGTAAGACTTTTACTACTTTTGGATACAACCTCTGAATCATCATTGCACAATATGAACACCCACACACACACACACACACACACACACACACTCAAACATGTAGTGACCAATTAAGCAAATTAACATTCAGAAATGTTGCACATGCCTTCACAATCATCACTGGGACACACAAACAGATACTGACCTGATAAACACCTTACTATAATCCTATAATGTTTACATACCTGAATAAACCTGGTGGCTCCCCCATTCACTCAAACACACACACACACACACACACACACACACACAGGCAGGCAGTAGGAATGTGCTGCGAGGCAGTAATCCTAAAATCTGCTGATAGATTTGGGTGTTTTAGGCTTATTATCAGAGCGTAGTCCCCTGTAGACCCTCACCTCAGGCCAAAAAACGTGTGTGTCTGCACTTGCCAAACCAATGGTTTCCTTCTGTCCATGAACCCCTGGGATAACAAAGAAAGAAAGGAAGAAAGAAAGAGGGAATGGAGAGAACTGAACCTGCACACCTAGCATGACGGCCACAACCTGCCCTCTTCCCAGCTTCATACCACCCAAACTCTGTCATCACTCTAGGAGTATGAGAGAGAATGAGAGAGAGAGAGAGAGAGAGAGAGAGAGAGTTACCGCAGGGTTTA
>JAIFZK010000005.1:14767500-14770000 GCA_027481765.1 Tenualosa thibaudeaui
TTAATTACCGATGGCCTAATGGTCTTATGGTCATATTATCATCATGAGAGGGGCTCTGCGGTGACCTAGCTGCTAACTGGGCCATGCTGCCTGACTCTGAGAGGACGATAGCCCTGCTCCACTGCAACAAGTTCAACCACTCTAATGGGATCATATATGAGTCATTTTGTCATGCAAGCAGATCCAAAACAAACAATGACAAACAGACACACACATACACACACCTCCCTTCTGACAATCATTATAGGTGTATCAGCACGAAACACGTGGAAGAGCACTGAGGAGGTATGAAGAACACATTGCCCCTCTATCTACACTCTATCCCCTCTTCATCTCTCTCTATGTCTCTTCTTTCCCTGGGTCTGTTTGTGTACGTGTGTGTGTGTGAACTCTGGAAACACGTGCCTGTGTATCATTTGTCACATGGGTAACGTATTGTCATGACACCACAATGTCAAAAGCCACAACGCTCCCTCCTACAAACTAACACACACACACACACACACCCACACACACATACAAAGACACTAAGTGGAGCAGCTCTCCTTGCATGCTGAAGCCCTCCAACGTATGCCACGGCATCTCTGCATCTCACACAGGCAAAAGATGAGGGGGATTACGCACCATTCCATGGAGCGTCGGCGGAAATCCCAGCAGATACACACCAGATTAGAGGCTCTGGCAGCTAATGAGCTCCAGCAAGGAAACGCAGAGACAGCCTCTCCCCCTCTCTTGCTCAGTCTCTCTCTCCCTCTCTCAATCTCTCGCCCTCTCTCTCTCTCTCTCAATCTCTCACCCGCTCGCTCTCTCTCTCCCTCTCTCAATCCCCCCCCCCCTCTCTGAGGGCCAATTACTGGGTGAGCTCCACTCACTGCCCTCTAGGGTACACAACCCCAAGTTGCAGTTCCTTAGGACTACACGTTGCCCCACAAGACTCAAAAAACAGAGAGAGCAGACTTAGATGAGGTTTATGTGTAACCTATTCCACTAGACTGACTGTAAGTACAAGAACTACACTAAAATCAGCCATAAGGAACCAAAGTGGAAAATCCTTGTCTAGTTTTCTGGTCCGACTGTTTTAGTATCTGTGTCTATGACGACAGAGGACATTAATAACCATTATGGCCTTTACCACCCCTTATATTATAGACTGCTGCTTCAGTCCTGACCTCCCCTTCAACAACCCCCAGTTACCACAAAAGACTGTGTGTGTGTGTATATGTCTGCGTGTGTGCGTATGTGTGTGTGTGTATGTGTGTGTGTGTTTAGGGGAGGGCCGAAGCTCCCCCTTGTTATTTCCCATCTCTTTCTCTCTGTATCCCTTAATGTATAGAGCAGCCTAAACTTACGGCCCAACTGGGACAGAGTGTAGAGCTGGGTGCTGGAGCGAGAGTGAGAGCAGTGGTTCTGCCCCGATTCTGCCGGGCTCTAGCTGTCCTGCTGCGTAACCGGTGGTTATATATAGTATATAGGCAGCAGTCTAAAGGCAGGCAGTAGCAGCAGCTGGGCCAGATTAAACGCATCCCTGCTAATTAGTGGCTGAACTGATCTGAGACACACGGAAAATGTGAGAGAGGGGATGAATTTCAGACCAAGAGGGGCCACTGAGAGAAAGAGAGAGAGAGAGAGAGAGAGAGAGAGAGAGATTGAGGGGTAATGAGACACAGGGATGTGTGGTTGAAGTAAAGTTAAAGGCTACAGTCAGGCTGAGATGGAGAGGTTAGAACAGATGGGACAGTGGAGTGGGGGAGTGTGTATGAATGTGTGTGTGTGTGGGGTGGTGGAGGTGTGTGTGTGTGTGTGTGTGTATATGTGTGGATGGGGTGGAGGGGTTAGTACGTGTGTGTTTGGGGGGGGGGTGCATAGAGGTACAAATGGAGTGTGTGAGTGAGAGGTGAGCAGGTGGGAATGGACAAAGGCAGGGTGCAAGGTTGAGAGAAGCATCTGGTGGAACACAGCCATGCTGCTGACTGGCTCCACACCAAATGGCTTGGACCTAGGACACACACACACACAACCTTGATCTGTTTTACTGTAAACACCCCCCCCAACCCACACACACACACACACACACACACACACACACACACACACATTTTCATTTGTCTTTTACTTTAAGAATTATAATTAAAAAAAACATTGGAAAATACATAGGGGAATACAAGGGGAATGGATGGGTGGTGGATTTCAGAGCTTGAATGAGGGCAAAGAGAGAACAGAGAGGAGTTCCACAGAGAACAGAAGTGGTTCAGTGAGTTTAAAGTGTGTGTGTGTGTGTGTGTGTGTGTGGGAATGAGCAAGAGAGGCTTGGAATGGTTAGGAGAGGTAGGTGAATGATCGGTTCCATCAGCCCCACAGTGTCAATGGCAGAAAGACAGAGAAAACGAGTTACACAGAGCTACTAGCAAAAGGAGCAAAAAGTGTGTGTGTGTGTGTGTGTGTGTGTGTGTGTGTGTGTGTGTGTGTGTGTGTGTGTGAGTGGAATGGTGAGTGTTGGCTG
>JAIFZK010000005.1:14772500-14775000 GCA_027481765.1 Tenualosa thibaudeaui
TCTACAGATTGACCTCATCGACCTGTTGTCTGGAACATGAGCCTAAAATACCCAGGCTTCCATCTGGTTCAGTTCACATCCTCATCCATAACGCTGGATATCTCACTCTGTCTATGAGTAGTGACAGCCTAGAGAGGCATTGAAAATACTGCACAGTCACACACACACACACACACACACACACACATCTACCTATAGATCTGCTCTTATATGTATGCATCTATGTGTGCACTATGTCATGGTGCTTACCACAAGATTCCTTACATATCTTGCTGTAAATATTAACTGAAAGGGGTTGCATTCCATGAGGCACACACACACACAGACACACAAGCATGCACACACACACACACGCACATACACACACACAGATGTCTCAAGCAAACTGTGTCATCTCAACAGACAATAGGGATCATGGACAACGATAATAACATATATTGTCTATAAACAGTGTACAAATATATACACAGATTACGTCACCCAGATTCAGAATGGAAAAATAAAAAAAGAGGTCTGAGAGAGGAGAGACGTGGGCCAACGTGAAAAGGAG
Source organism: Tenualosa thibaudeaui (assembly GCA_027481765.1). Taxonomy (NCBI): domain Eukaryota; kingdom Metazoa; phylum Chordata; class Actinopteri; order Clupeiformes; family Clupeidae; genus Tenualosa; species Tenualosa thibaudeaui. The sequence continues at coordinate 14,773,051 of JAIFZK010000005.1, forward strand.
AAATAACAATGTTGAGAGTGCATCAGAGAACACGTCTAACTTGATTTAGAGTAAGCCTGGAGTCAAATCGAGTTAGCAGTCAGGGTGTTTCAATTTTGCCCAGGGCAGCTATATTCCCAGAGTAGGAGCCCCACTCTGCCCGAGACAGGAGCCATCACTGGCAGCCACAGTCACAGATCCATACCCCTGGAGGAGCTCCAGAGCTGCTCAGCTCCTCTCGGCAGCTGTGGGTTTTCATAACGTCACTTGCAATAAAAGTGCTAAGGGTAGAATGCTGTTGGGCCAACACACACACACACACACACACACACACACACACACACACACACACACACACATGGCTTTATGGAGGGCAGGAGACTCACAGCAGGATAGGGTTGGATGGATACACATGGGAGGAAAAGCGGGAGAGGGGGGCCCACCCATGATACAGTTTATCAGCTGCAACAGCACAAGAGAGAACACACACACACACACACAACCACAAGCGGACACACACACACATATACATGTGCACACACAAATACACACACACACACATGCACACACACACACACACACACACACACACACACAGACACATACTTCACTGCCTTTGTTCTCACACCTCTGCTATCACTGTGGGGAAGCAAATACAAAATAGCAGTAGGAAATAGCTGAGCTAATACAAACACACACACAACCACCCACCTACCCCTACAGACATGCACACACACACACACACACACACACACACACACACACACACACACACACGTGCACACACACATACACCAAATAACTTAGACACACACAAAGGCTACTTTAGAGGGTCATTAATGACTCATCCGTTGAGTCCTTGACATTATCTGATCTCGAGCCGGAGATATAGGAAGTTAGCACTGACAAAGAAGAAGTCACAAGGGGGGAGAAGGGAAGTCCCAAAGAAAGACATGACAGCAGATGAGACAATGTGTGTACAGAGCACTAGTGTTCTTTGTGTGTGTGTGTGTGTGTGTGAGCTTGTGTGTGTGTTTGTGTGTTTAAACATTGATAGCCTTTAAATATTGGTAGCCTGGATGTTGAAGGTGGGATGTGTCTGTATATATGTATGTGAGTGTGTGTGTGTGTGTGTGTGTGTGTGTGTGTGTGTGTGTGTGTGTTGGTGGTGATGCTGGTGGGATTTTGACACTTTCTTGGTCCAATGCCATTGAGAGACCGGGCAACCGGGGGAAACTATGGATGGAATTTCTCCATGGTTTTAAACACAGCCGGTGCCTTCATACTCCACTTCATACCCCACTAGATGGCCGAGGCCAAGAAAGCAACCCAGCAACCCAGCAACCCAGCAACCCAGCGGAACCAACCCAGCCCTCTGGACTCCCAAGTCCCATCCCCCACAGCCACTCAACCTTTGCCAGCGGGCAAGAACAATGCGCTACTCAGCCCCAGGCTGCCAGAGGTTGGCACTGCCAAGCAGAGAGGTGTGCCACCTTAAGCCACAGCCGCCATGCTCCACCACAGGAGCTTAGTGTAAACTTCAGTAAGCACACACACACACACACACACACACACACACACACACACAAACACTTCCTTACTAAAGTCCAAAGCAGGGGGAGAAAAAATACTAACCGAGCCAAGGGAAACTGAATAGTGAATTGTCATTGGTTCATCTGGGCTGTCTGTCAAACAAAGAGGAAATGTTCTGTGTTCTGTCTGCCAACAGGTTTGTATCTGGCTTAAACTTCCATTGTGCCACTGACACCAGCTCACACACACACACACACACACACACACACACCTTAAACTCACTGAACCATTTCTGTTCTCTATGCAGAATGCCCTCCCTCTCCTCAACCTTTGAGTTCTGTGCTTGGCCTCATTCAGGCTGTGAGCTTCTAAACACCCAGACTCTCTGGCTGAGGACCTCATTGTGTCTGTGCCACTCACATCACTGGGAAGATGTGG
>JAIFZK010000005.1:14777500-14790000 GCA_027481765.1 Tenualosa thibaudeaui
GGATTTATCCGTATGGAGGAGATAAAAGAAGAATGCTCTCCACTGATTACTGGAGCTAGCAAACCCAATCCTCTTTCACCAAGACAACCTCTCTCACACAAGACTGAGGAAAGACAGAGCAGAGAGAGAGAGAGGAAGAGACTGAGGGGTATAACAGTGTGAGTGAGTGAGAGAGAGAGAGAGAAAGAAATACAGAGCAGTATGATATATGTGTGTGTGTGACACAGACAGAGAGAGAGAGAGAGAGGGAGAGAATAAAGGGTATTAAGGCCAAAGATGTCAAGGAGGGAGAGAGAGGGATAAAAGAAACAAGAGAAAAAGAGAGAAGGCAGGAGAGGAGAATAAAACAAAACATAGAAGCTGTCACTCAGGAAAATAAACATGACAAAACATGTTTGGCATTCGCACATATACATTTGAGTGAGTGTGGTGCTTTGATTCAGTCCTGACTGAAATGAGAACCGCTGGAGTAGGATTGAGTGAGTGTGTTTTGGGCTCACATGTCTCTTGGTAATGACATGACAAAGGACATTCCCCACACACACGCGCACACCCCACATACCCCTCACACCTCAAATACATTTGCTGCACAACCACACACACACACACACACACACACACACACACACACACACACACACACACACACACACACACACACACACACACACTCAAACACACACACAAACATGCACACACACACGCATGCATACACACACACACACACACACACACACAAACACACACAGACACACACACACACACACACACACTCAAACACACACACAAACATGCACACACACACGCATGCATACACACACAGATTTCCCATATTCCTTTCCTGAGAGCATGAGTCATTACCTTTTACCACTCACAGCCCAAGGAGTTCAGTGTGTGTGTGTGTGTGTGTGTGCGTGTGTGAACTACAAAGCCATACCACCACAGACATGATTCAAACACAATGAAAAAAACAGATACATGAAAAAGAAAATCACCCTGGAGCAAAACGAATGTCTGTCAACCAACTGAATATCATCACCTCTCCCTCCCCCTATCTCTCTATCTGTGTGTGTCTCTTTCACTGTGAGAGCCTGTTAATATGTGTGTTTGGGTGTGTGTCCTAGAGTGTGCTACTATGTGAGTGCATGTGTGTGTGTGTGAGAGAGAGAGAGTGTGCGTTAGTATATCAGTGTGTATGTGTGAGTATGCTTGTGTATGTATGTATGTATGTATGTATGTATGTATGTGTGTATATGTTAGCGTGCCAGACCTTGCCCCTGTGTCTGCCTGAGGGCCCCCCTGGTCATGAACACTAAGTCAACTTCTAAAGCCCATCACTCAGCACATTATGATGAATCTCCACACCCCACCGATTGCCATGAATCTCTTTCTCAGCCCTCATTACCTGAAGACTAAAGAAACTCTGCCTGCCAAAACAGTCAACAACAAAGTACGAATCACTTAGGCGTCAACCATCTATCTACACGCTATTTAACACCGCCAGTGTTACTGTAACTCCCCTCTGTGCTACTCACCCACATTACTGGAAGCCAGCGTGCGTTGTAGAAAGGTGAGACTGGCCTGGCATCCCATCCATAGCAGTAGAAAAAGAAAAGAAAAGATGTGAAAAAATGAATGAAAAGAGGGATGAGTGTTTGGAAGAGAGAAAAGAAGACATGAGAATGAGGGAGGAGATGAAGAGATGAGGGTATTGTCCAGCTGGCTGCTCTTTGTCTGTCTCTGGCACCTAAGAGGGCCAGGGAGCCAATCAAAAGTCTGAAATGTTTGGATGCTTTAAGCCGCAAAGCTACGACCCATATGTTACTACACGAGGGGTGCGGACCCCCCGCCGCACACACACATACACATATGCGCGCCACGGCCAAAGCCTGATTAGATGCAGGACGGATGAAGAAGTCATACTAACGACCAGACTCACATGAGCGCACAAACACACACACACACACATCCATATACACACAGCCATGTGCATACACAGCGCACAACACACACACACACAAAGAAACAGACACACACTCACATTCACAGTGGCATACACATAAATACACACATATTACATAGGAAAATGCATTTACAAACAAATTCATAACATGATTTTTCCATCCTCAACACCACTAAAAAAAACAATGAAAGCTATACTGAACAACACCAAACACCCAAGTGCTGTCTGAGCCATCTGTAGCTGAACCCTGCGTGCAGGCCAGACACACCCCACACCCCACTCTTCCTGTGAGGAGGTGAAGGGCTACAGCTCCATCCATAATAGCATCACTGCCAAGCCCAGCTAAAAGCTCAAACATTCCACAGAGCCACGCTATCAATCATTCAGACCTGACAGGCGCACTCTATACACACTCACAAACACACACACACAAACCCACACACATTCGCACACAGACACAGAGGCGCAAACGCACAGATGCACATATACACACACACACTGACTCTACTGTCCACTGCCCTACATGAGAGGTCGAGCTACCTTCCACTATCTCTAGGCATTAAGTGCACACACACACACACACACACAACGGACACACCTCAGGTTCACTCCCCTCTAGACTGAAACAACGAGAGATATGCAGAGACAGAGACAGCGGTAGAGACAGAGGCAGAAAGACAAAGACAGACATGGACACAGACACAAAGACAGACATGGACCGTGGCAGAGACAGAAAGACAAAGACAGACATGGACACAGACACAGAGACAGACATGGACCATGGCAGAGACAGAAAGACAAAGACAGACATGGACACAGACACAGAGACAGACATGGACCGTGGCAGAGACAGAAAGACAAAGACAGACATGGACACAGACACAGAGACAGACATGGACTGTGGCAGAGACAGTGACAGAGACAGACCCAGACATGGAGACAGAGAGCAAAGACAGACAGAGACTCTGATAAATGGCTCACCCTGGAAGCTGAAGCTGTTGTCAGCAGAGGAGTCAGGAAAGGACTGGGGACACAGGCAGCCTTTCTCCATGGCAGAGACGGAGAGAAAGAGAGAGAGAGAGAAAGAGGGAGGGAGAGAGAGAGCACAAGAGAGTGACAGAGGGAGGTTTGGAGACAGGCATACCCAGCCAGGGCACACCTTCTCTGGACTGAATCTGGCAGAGAGACAGCCTGCTCTGCAGTCTGTTGGCTCCACTGTTCACACACACACACACACACACACACACACACACACAGAGGCATACACTCACCTAAGAAAAAAATGTCCTGCCCAACTTAAAATTCCTGCCCTACTTTTAATTTTGTTATAGCCCCTAATTTACTTTTGAAAGCCTGGTAGCTAGGTCTGGCTGCCTATGTGGGTGTGTACATAAGTGTGTGTATGTTCTATGTATATGTGTATGTATATTACTTACACATCTGATATTGCCCACAAGCATTAGAAACATTCTAGTGAATCAGATTGAACAGTAATTTCAGAAAATAAACTGGAGGTCTCTTTTTCTCTAATACCTGAAGGATGTGATCAAAATCTATCTATTCCCTCCCTGCATTCAGATTCTAATGACACATCTTTGATCAATGTGTGTGTGTGTGTGTATGTGTGTGTCTGTGCACACAAGCGCTTGCGCACATGCCTATGGCTGTGTGAAACCTTTTGAAACAGAGAGCCTAATTTTAAACGTGCTTTTAACATGTGTTAACAAGTGAACGTGTGCGACCATTTAAGGTTGATTCCATTAAGGCAGTGGGACAGAACAGCACACTCACACACTCACACACTTTCACACGCAATCTCTTACACTTAAAAAAACATATTTTTGAACAACCTCTCTTAGTCACTCACTCTTTTTCTCGTCTCTTTCTGTCTCCCTCTATCTCTCTGTCAGTCTGTCTGAGTTTAGTTCAGTCTCACCAGTGGCAAAGATAAAAGGATTAATGCGGTTGATGGCACACTTCACACACAAACAAACACAAACACACACACACACACAGTGGAGTACTAATAGGCTTACTCCCTGACAAGCACGCAATGCATGTAAGCACGCACACACACATACACACACACACACTGCCGTCCATGAACACTTAAATGGTTGCTTATTATCACTAGCGACCCAGATTAAACACTGACTATGACATCATCAAAGTGAGTCAAGTCCATAGATTACCAAAGAGACTTGGGGTCAGGAGGAGTCTGTTTTTTTCCACTCTGAGAAAGAGGGACGAGGAGAGAGAGAGAGAGAGAGAGAGAGAGAGAGAGAGAGAGCATAGTCCATTTTCCACTTGAAAAGCAAGCACCAGAAGGACACTGCTAATGTGGGCCAAGAAATGTTTCACTGATACAGAATAACCATTAGAGAGGTGTGAATGTGAGGTTAAATGCTGTCAGATACACATGTGTGCACGGGCGCACACACACGCACACACACACACACACATAAAAAAGTCATCCCCTTTCCCTCCCTTTCCCCAACTCCTCTGCCTCTTCTCCCTCTTCTCTCTTCTGAAGTCCCTCTGTAAGTTCTGGCGTAACATAGCAAAGCCACAATCAGGCAGATGAAGTCATTACTAACGTTTCCCTGCTGCCGATGTTGGCACAAGTACTTCATTTTCATAGTTGTCCTTAATCACAGTCAGCAATGGTTCCTTTTGCATTGAGAGATCACACATATCCATGGAACTACCTGGCACATACCACTGTGCTGTAGTCTGTGATGAGAGTAAGACACCGCATTTAGATAGATTTGATATTTGCAAAGGGCTAACATGAAAAAAACTAAGACATTCCAGCTCCATGAAAACAGCAACATGAAATCTATATACAGCATACTGTGTCTGTAGGCATGACATTCTATCCACTGTAATACGACATTGTGGAAAAGATGCTGGAGACGCTGTAAACCTCAGACTGTTCTGCAGGCAGACGACAGTCCCAACCCAGCTGAGAGTGGGGCAGTAACGTCTCACCCCAGTCTACTGACACTGCCCCCACAGCAGACACGACTACAATAGGGGGTTTTACAGCAACGGCACAGCAACCACAGTCAGAGGACTGGGGCAAACCCACGCAATGCAACACACACATACACACACACACACACACACACAAACCAGTAAGATAACTGAGACAGGCCCACACAAAGCTACGGGAAAAGACTTCAAGCACCCCAGAGAAGAGAGGAATCCTCACCCATAACTGTAGGTTTCACTGTGGCCTCGCCTCTCAATTAAGCCTGCACCACACACACACACACACACACACACACACACACACACACACACACAAACTGAACCCAGACACACACACTCCCTCACTCAATCACTCAGTGTGTAAGTAATGTGTGCTGACGGAAACAGAAGCATTCATGGCTGGGGTGCACTCCTGCTGACAAATGCAGCGTTCTGTTGACTGAAGGAAACTCAAGTACTTCTTTGAATGTTCCGCTATAGAACAAATCCATTCCCTGGGCGGGGAACCACCTCAGCAAGTACTTAAGCAATGACACCACAAAGATATTAGCTAGGGTGGAGGAGGGGGCACAGCAGCAGGGAGATAAAGAGATAGGAACAGGGGGGAGAGAAAAGGGGATACAGAGAGAGAGTGAGAGAGAGAGAGGGCATGTATAAAAGTGTCTATAGAAACAGTCTTGGGAGAAAGAAGGTGAAACTTTAGGAACATTCAGCTCATGTCATTTCACCAGAGAAATAAACAAACAATTAGTACCGAATACGTAGCTTAGAACACAGACACACACAGACAGATGCACACACACACACACAGACACACACACACAGACAAACACACATTCACACACACACATACACACACACAGACACGCACACACACGCACGCACATGCGCACACACACATACATGCACACACACATACTTACACACACACACACACACACACACACACACACACACACAGGGGCGCACACATTCTGAGGCACAGAGGACTGACTGTGCCGCCGGCTTAGATTTATTTTGGGGGTGCTGACAGGAAAGTCTAACCACTCAATATCCACCTCAAGTCTCTGCCACGCAGCTCTGCGTGTGTGTGTGAGAGAGAGCATGTGTTTTGTATGACTCCTACTAGAGGCCTTATAAGGCCACTGCCATACACATTCTGCGTATGTATGGCGCATGTGTGTTAGTGGAGTCTGTTGTGTGTGTGTGTGTATGTGTGTGAGCGAGAGAGAGAGAGAAAGAGATGAGTGAGTGTAAGTGTGCCTGTGTGTGTATGAGCTGAGCTATTTAACAGTGCAGTCCACTAACCTTTATGTTCCTTTACCCAAACCACACAGCTCTTTCTGAGCAAACCACCAACCCATTAACCCCCTTGTCCTGTACTGACAGGTGTGTGTGTGTGTGTATGTGTGTGTGTGTGTCTCATTTAAAATGGCCAATGTGAGCAGAAACGTAGTGATTTAGAGGAAAAGGTCTACTTTATTCGATGTGTGCGTGTGTGTGTGTGAGCGCGTGCACACGCTTCTTTGTGACGATGATGATGATGGTGATTATAATGGTGATTCCACATTAAGGCCATGAGCCAGACTGTGTGGAGAGCCTGCCGCCCTGTGAGCGTCTGGAAAGTGGTTTCACGGGAGTTGCCCTCTTTAAAACCCGCTGGGCTGATTTTTTTTTTTTTTTTTTTACAGAGGGACTTTTCATCAGTCAAACACAGAGAAGGGAAAAAGCAACAGAAAGAGGAAATGTAGCGAAAATTTGGGTGAATGGAGTGTCGTTTCGCTCCAGTCAAAGTCTGCCAGAGTGTTGGCTTTCAATATTCAATGGATTTTGGCAGCCAAACTCAAGTGAGCTCAAACTGGCAGATGAAAACGGCCCTTCTTATAGTCAAAGTGAGTACAATGACTAAATAACAACGACAAAAATAAGCTCAGAATGGTTTCAAAGCAGTTTCACACAAAACCACAAAGACACTAGCTGCTTTGTGCTGCCACCACCTTAATCTCTCTCATTGCAGCTTATTTCTGTAAATACCTCCATCTCTAGTTTATATCCAAACTAAAACAAATTCTTTAAGACCTTTTTCCCATGATGTGCTTAAGCAAAATCCACATGCAAACACGGATCAGGAGAGAGTACGCTGCCCTGATGTGGATTTGCATGGGATTTTGCATTGACATTGTTAGAGAGAGAAGTAGTATGCTAACCTAAAGTGACACAGAAAGAAGAATCAGAGGAGCAGACTTTCACTCTTTCCCAGATATGTGAAGGGTTTTCCTAGATCCCATCAGCTTTAACCTGCTCAAAATCTAAGAAACATACTTTCAACATTCCACAGGTGTGTTTGTTTTTGCCTAGCTCTTGCTAAGAAAACCGTAAATAATCCTCCTTAAAATCTTAAATATACGTGCCTAAATACAGCCTATCTGAAGATTATAAAACTAAAATGACCTGCTGAAATATTCTTGAGGGTTTTTAAAAACTAATTTAAAAGTTTTAGACACAAACCTGCTGATGCTACACAAGGCAACTTCTTGGACAATGTTCCTGGGCAATGTTCCTAAGCATTGTTGTTCTGCTAAATTCCTATTAACAGTGAGCAACACATCTTCAGTAGGCAAATTGTCATGATCCTCCAGTCAAAACAAAACTCCAAAACTGCCCAAACATTCTACCCATGTATGATCATCTTTAGAGTATAAACCAGACTGGTTGTGGCGTGATGTTGCCCGTGCTGAGAGCTACACCCTAACACACCCCAGGGTGCTGAGTTAACCTGCTCCCAATCCCGTCATTACCTTATCCTCCCCTGCTATAGCTTACATTTACATTTACATTTAGGCATTTAGCAGACGCTTTTATCCAAAGCAACTTACAAAAGAGGATAACATTCAAGCTACAACACAATGAAAGAACGAACACGGAGTGCATATTGCTAACATAGAAACTGCACCATTTTAAGTTGAAAGTGCAATAGTGCAGAGAAATTAAATTGTTAAGTGCATTCTCAAAATTTACGCCAGGAGATATTCTTGGAAGAGCTGGGTCTTCACGAGTTTCTTGAAGGTAGAGAGGGTATCAGTTCATCTGGTAGCACTTGAGAGGTCATTCCACCAGCGCGGAACCAGATATGCAAGAGACCAGCAAGAGCTTGCAAGAGGCCAGCACCCTGGTCATCAGACGGTCTCATCCCCATGGCCTGGTGGTGTTTGAGAGCTCTGAGGCTAACAGACTAACAGAGTACCAGGATCATAGGATGAGCAGAGAGGAGGCCAGTGGAGGCTACCTCCCAGCTGGGGAGATTGGGGCTCCAGAGGGAGCTGAGCTGGGATCAAATTTAAGCAGCATGTGGACGCTGTGACTAAACAATCCAGTTAACCACTGCGATCAGTCTCACTCTTCTATCCACCACCTCCACCTCCTCTCCTCTCCTCTGCCCAATCAATCCCTACAGCTGTCTCTCTGGACAAAGCCACTTAGGCTTGTCAGATCTCTCTCTCTCTCTCTTTCTCTCCCTCCCTATCACTCCTTCTGTCTGATCTGTTATTTCTTTGGTCTCTGCCTCTCCTGCTCTCTATCAGTTGATCAATGCACTCAATCTCTGCTTGGTCAATACGTGCTAATAAGTGTTAGTTACTGAGCTACTCACTCCTCTATTACCCTGCTTTCATCAATAATAGCTTGACTAGATGCACTTAGCATATTCTTTCTATAAAGTCTTATAATATGTATTCTTTATTTTCTTCTCCTCTGTCACGTCTCACAGTCTTCTGTCTGTCTCGCCTCGTTTCACTGGCTCTCCAGTAGGCTATCAGTGGTTTATGTTTGAATAACCATATACAGATAACTGTAAACAGACTCTGCTCATGGGCTTTATCTGTCGCCTTCGGTTAGGCTGTTAACAGCCGATGAACAGATACCACAGATGACTCCATTCCACTGGCTAGTACTCACTCTGTGTGTGTGTGTATGTGTGTGTGTATGTGTCTTTTTGTGTGTGTGTATGCGTGCACTTAGATATGCTCACATATGTGTGTATGTCTGTGTCTCAGGCAACTGATATGGGCATGTGGTGTGTTTTTGAATGACATCATCCCTAGTATTAGTGGAGCGTAAAGTGAGAGAGAAGGAGATACAGACAATACTTAGAACAGAATGACCTCCACTGTTCTTCTTAAAAGAAAAGTGTGAGTTAAAACAAACAGATGCGGGAGTCGTGAGACATGGAGGGGCTGAGGTTTCTTGCATGCAAATGCGCATCTGTGTGTGTGTGTGTGTGTGTGTGTGTGTGTGTGTGTGTGTGTGTATGTGTGTGTACAGGGAGTACAGGAAGGGAAGTACAGTACTCAAAATATAATGGCTGGTGAGAATAACTTCATTCTACCACCACTGCTCTGCTATTCAGTTCTACAGCAGGTGAGGCAGCAAGCTTCCATGTAAAGAGGACCCACTGTAGAGATTGACATTGATGGAAAGTTGTGAATGTGAATGTGTGTGTGTGTGTGTGTGTGTACCCTCACACTCACCTTACAGCCTCTCGTCTCCCATCCAGACTGTCCCCTCTCCCGCTCGACGGCGTCTCTCTCCCACCGGAACTGTCCGGGTCCTGAGCAGGCGGCACTGGACTCACCCCCGCCAGCGGTGTCCTCCGCCCTTCTCCTGCTCCTCCTCCTCCTCCAGCGACCCCCAGCACCACACCAGCCCCGGGCAGTGATCCCCCACTGCCCCTCTGAGGCCTGCCGACCCCCCTGAGCTCCGTCTCAGAGCTCCGCTTCATGGCCTGCAGCTGGGCGAGGGGCACAATGTCGCAGCCCGTGGGCCGGTGCCACACCGTCTGCTGACTGGTGCAGTTGTAGTAGTAGAAGCGGCTGTTGGAGGTGTCGAAGAGCTCCCACCACTGGTTGCCGTCCGACTGGCGCACCGGCATGCCCGCCGGCGGCTCCCAGCCGCACTCGCCCGTCGCAAGGTTCACGTACATGCGCTCCCGCGAGCGTGGCTCCAGGATTTCCACCCAATCAGAGCTGCATGGGGAGAGAGAGGGAGAGAGAGGGAGAAAGAGAGAGAGAGACAGAGAGAGAGAGAAAGTTACAAAATGAGGATAACGAGTCAACGCTCACCAGCCGCATTGTCATTATGCCTTCCCGAGCTCCTAAAACTCCAAATGTATGATTTATATTATAAGAATATGAACAAAATATTTCACAATAAAATAATCAAGACCAGAAATACCGAAGAATTGTTGAGGTGGAAAATTAACGCAACAGGTAAGTGACCGGCTGGTAACCAAACTGCAAAGTCTAGGTCACTGAAAAGCTTCCTTAAAATGAAAGAAAAACCTGCATTCACATAGTTATGTCAGTCTGTCTGTGTTTCTCTGTGTTTTAGGTTAATCTGACTGATGCCTGAGCTCTGCAAAAGCACATGTAGAACAATGTCCACATGTTTCATGACCACTGCCAAATTACACTTGGCACCAACAGCAGTCCCACTCTCCTTCATGATATATTCGACTCTGTCTCCAGAGCTTATTTTCTGCCTGTCACATAGCGGGAGGCCCCAATACCACAGCCATAGTCATAGCATTGCTGGGCAACCACAATCCTGTCTAGTGTAATATCATGAGTCTGATGTTACACTACACACACCACATGAGGTGTATCTCACAGCTTCCATCCAATTCCTCAGATATTTCACCGCACACAGACACAGACACATACACACATTAACTCACAAGTTAATCGAAAATACAGACTTTACGCTGCTATTCAGAACACGTTGCCATAGTATGTCTCCATACACAAACAATACTACCATGCATATTTGCTATGACAACCGGTGATGACCACAATCCAAATGCTGTGAATCTGTCAAATGCTTCTATGGCTTGAAGCATCCACAGCTGAACATGAATGTGATATAGCAGAGCTAATGGGTGATGTCATTAAAAAGTGCCTCAAAGGCACAGTCAACAATTTTTGCTCATAGGGGTGTAGTTATTTAAGCTTGACAGCCAATCAAAATACAACCCTATCCCGCCATGGGCACATGTTTGTCTCCAAAGAGAAGAGTAAGGAGCATACATGTATAATTGTGTGATGCACTGACAATTGGGTGATTCAGCCTTCATTTGCAAACCTGCCAGTGTGAGTCCATCTCGCTTTGGATAGAAGCAGAAATCTGTTAAAATATCAGTCAACTTTAACTTTACGTGAACACCAGTTGGAGCGTTGACATAAAATGGATTCCAAGAGGACAGGAAGTGAATACAAGGGAACACAATGAGTAGTATGCTGTTGTGCAGTAGGTTGCTTTGATGTCCTCTGTTTGTTATCTTTACCATTGGCCAACCATTGTTGTTTTGATTGACAGGTGTGTGGGGAGGCAGAGTGGGTGGTTGTCCTTCTGTAACCTCATCACCACTCTTTTCGATGTTCACCAGCCCAGAACACGCTAACCTCACTGGGCTTGTGCAAGACCAGACGCACTGGTTATCGCCGGTGACTCACTCGCTTGGCAAGAGTTGAGAAGAGACGCTCATTAATCGACTTCCTGTAAACACTGCCCAGGTGAGAGACCAGAGCTAAAAGTCCATGGAAAGAAACACGGTGGAGAGATATGGAGTGAGTGAGTGAGTGAGTGAGTGAGACAGAGAGAGAGAGAGAGAGAGAGAGAGAGAGAGAGAGAGAGAAAGAATCTTTTGATATAGCAAATAGTTCAATATGACAATAAAGCACTTTTGAAGCACTTTTAAATATGACACATTTGAATATGAGAGACAAAGAGAGGGAGAGAGACGGGGAGAGAGAGAGAGAGAGAGAGAGAGAGGACAGGAGGAAAGAGAGAAAGAAAGGGATGTCAGACGGGTCGTCTCTTTCTCTCTGCCTCTTGCGTGCTTTAATCTGCTCTCACTAAGAGGCAAAACAAAGGCTGTGGATACTGGATTAGGAGACCTCTGCAGCACACTCCCAGATGGCACACATACCCACACACACACAAACACATACACACATACTGAACAAATGCACACGCTGCTCACGCTGTAAAAACACACACATGTGCTGAAAGAATTTCATTCAGTAAGCTTTTGTCACTGCTCTCAGATGACTCTAAATGTCGACTGGTTTTAACCCAGGCAAGTCGGCAAGTTGAGTCTTGAACTTGGAAGAAACAAATTCTAAATCATCTTTTTGGTACATTACACTCCTACACATACACACCCTCATTAACACACACACACATATGAACACAAACACACTCGTCTCACAAAACATTCCTAGTCTCACCCCCACCCTGGGCCTGCAGAGGTAACCCTCTGAGCTGGTTTGCTGCTGCTAATCCAGGGCAGTGGCAGCGGCTGCATGTTGGAGCAGGAACCGAGGGCACTGGAGACTGAGCGCTGCCTAACCACCTCACTGCCTGCCTGACAGGCCTCTAAGCCCTGTGGGAACCAGAGCCAGAGAGGAGGGGGAAAGGGGGAGAGGGGAGAAGGGGAAGGGAGAAGGGGAGAGAGGGGGCAGCCCTAACCTCTCACCTGGGAGGCAGT
>JAIFZK010000005.1:14795000-14830000 GCA_027481765.1 Tenualosa thibaudeaui
ATGACAAACACAGACACGTAAACAACTTCAGCCACTCATTGCACGCCTTCCCTCACTCAGCAGGCTGTCATCTGCATAATATTTCATCAACTCGAGACACCACAATGGCACACAGAGCTCTAAAGAGGATACTGTTTTAGGGACACCTGTCGAAACACCAGCTAGCAAGCTGGTACCCAAAGGATCATGAATTCATTACTGCAGTCTGCTCTGTTTTCACCATGGTAAATATGTGCGTGCCATGATACACACACACAAACACACACACACACACACACACACAGTTTTCTCAAATGCTAACCAAGTGAGATGCCATAGTTAGTCATGCTCCTATCTGCAGAAACAGTGGTCTGACAAAGTTTTTGTTCAGTTATCATACTTTGCTTATTGACAACGATTTTAAAAGACATTTGTCTTCAATTTCATATTTAATAATACTATGGTATAATGCCTATTGGAAGACAAATCAAGTGTGGGAATAAATGTTCTCATTCATCCAGATCAAGGTAGTTATGTGTTGAGTTATAGGCAACTGGACTTGTTCGGGAGCTCCAAAAGAAGTCTAATTGCCTAAAAGTTTGCACTTATAAGCATGACGGAAATGACCATATCACCTCACAGCGCAGTCCATAGCAGTGTCATTTTCTGGCTCTGATGTTTTCGCTGATCAGACATGGGTTGTGTCGGGACAGGAGAGGAAGCGAGACCCAAGAGAGACAGCCAAGAGTAACAGATGAAGGGAGGTATGGAAGCCATTACGGCAAGGGCAAGGGAAGAGGGGATGGTCTCATCCTGTCATCTCAGTTACAGGGGCTCAGACTGGGACACTGCCAGGATGGGCTGCCAGCGATTAGCAAACTCCCAGTCGCAATCTCACACTGGTCCACTGAGTGCTCTCTCTCTCTCTCCCTCCCTCCCTCTTTCTCTCATTCTGTCTTTCTTTCTCCAAACTTCACATCCCCCGTGACAAGGCCGGGGGCCAGGAGACTGTGGCCAGAGAGGCCTTTGGCTGACGAGTAAGAAACGGGAGGAGGAGGCCTTCAAACAAATTACACACTTTATCAAGAGTACAGCACGCACACAGAAACACACACACACAGACACACATACACCCACACATATACAGACACACACACAGAGGCTGTAAGAGTTCTTTCATCACTGTACAAAAGAAGAGCATGGAGGCCTTTGGCACTCTTTAATCATGTGCTAGAGGGAAGAAATAGTGGGAGGTAGGGAGACAGAGAGAGAGAGGACAGTAAAACAAGCTGAAGACTAGTGGAAAGGTGACAAAGACCAGGCAAGTTTAGGGCAATTCCACGTCATTGGTGTGGCGGAGCATGAGAAAACATAGCATCATTCCAAAATTGTGTATATTTTGTACAATTTCTGCATGGCAATTTCTGACCTCTACAATACAAGCAAATCCTCAAGTTTCAGATAATCATTCACAACACACAACCTGTACCTGGTATTTTATTTGGTGTTTATGGATGTGACAAAAAGTTCACCTTTCATGAGAAAAGAGCGAGTACATTTCTTCAGAGGAACTAAAGAAAGGAGCACAGGGCACAGGAAACAGGGAGTAGAGGAAGAGAGAGATAGAGAGAGAGAGTAGAGAGATAGAAGAGGAGGAAAAGAAAGGAACAAGATTCCGTTGGTAAGGAGGGATGAAGGAGTGGATTAGAGAGTTAGAGAGAAGAAGAGGATAGGGATCGAGAGATGTGGGCAGGGGAGGAAAGGATGAGAGGCCATCTCTGACCATGTGTTTGACCACAGAGGAGCATCCCTCTTCCCACTCGTCTGGCTGCGAGCTTCCGGCTGCCCGCCAAGGTGAAAATGAGTGGCCTGCCCCCGTACCCACATGCCCATTTGGTCCTGCTGGCGTGTAAGCCGACACCAGTGCCCAGTGGGCCAGTTTAAAATGGGCAGCGGAGAGGGCTCATCATCTCCAGCATGCCAGAGCAGATGCCAGACACACACCGACACAGACACACACAAACACACACATAGACCTGCCGCACCCTACTCTTTCTGGGTCACCACAACTCAAACCATCAATTTGTGATCATGTAAGACTGAATCATCTCTTTATCATCTTTCGGTGTCTTCCCCAGTCCTCCGCCTCGCTCTCTCCCTCTCATACAAACACACACACACACACACACACACACACCTCTTGCCATTTTCTCTAGGCTGTATGTATCCATCTCAAATACCTGTGTGTGTGTGGGTTCAGTTGTTTCCCCTCCTCTCTCTCTCCCTCCTCTGACTCAAGCCCATCTGTGCAAGTTTCCAGAGTCTATCAGCAGTGATCTGCAGGAGGCCAAGTTCCCACAGGCAGTGTACAGATGGACTCTCTCTCTCTCTCTCTCTCTCTCTCTCTCACACACACACACACACACACCACTACCACCACATAAAGACAGCTCACCTTTACTCACCTGAAAACAGATACAATGCATCACACACACACACACACACACACATCCTTAGAAAACACAACACGCACTCTCTCTTTCTCACTCTCTCTCTCACAAACACAAACACACACACACACACACACTCATGCATGCATCATCATTCACACAGATGCACAGCCAACAGTACAAACCAAAGTATTCCAGGTCTGTTTTTCCTCTTACTCTTACCCTCTCACTCTTCATTCTCTTGCTACTGGGTTTCTCCCACTCAGCTGTTGCTGGGCTCTGAGGGAACGTCTGGAGATGGAAATGTGTGTGTGTGTGTGTGTGTGTGTGTGTCTATTGGGGGGGCATAGCAACAAGCCTCACCTGTTCCTCTCACTTCACAGAATAAATAAACACTAAGAGGTGCTGCCATTCTTACGTCTTTCCCTCATCAGACACACATAAACACACACACACACACCCACACACACACATACAGACACATACACACACGCACATGCACATATACAAACACACACACACAAATGACCCGCTGTTCTATAGTGCTGGTCTACGCATGGCCATCTGCTCCTGACCAGAGGATGGAGGGTGGAGTCCTGCAAGCAATTAACCTACTGCCCCTCCCCAACACACACATATACATACACACACACACACACACACACACACACACACACACACACACACACACACAGATATACATACACATGCATACACACACACATATACATACACACACACAAATGCACACATACTCATACACATATATACTGACAAATCAATCCCCGACACACTCGCCTGTACTGCCGACACAACAGAAAACAATCTGGGCTTTTTCTGAAGCCACAACAAGAGCCTCTCTTAGCTGGCCAGAGGCCCAGATCTGGTGCTCATGATTAGTGACGAGAGAGAGGGAATGAGTGGGAGAGATGTGAATGAAAGGCAATTAGTGACTATGAGCCAGAAAAAAAGAGATAGATAGATAGATAGATAGATAGAGAGAGAGAGAGAGAGTGCTGTAACAGTATTACTGTAAATTGATAAAGCAAAGTGCAAAAGGGTATGCTAGCTGTCTGCTGTTTGTAATGTATGTGCTGCTAACATGGAGTGAATACAGGGACTGATTAAAAAAGTTTTTAGTAATCTCTTTTCATTCCAATAAAACCATTTTCTTGTTCACACAAAGCAGATGAACACACACACACACACACACACACACACACACACACACACACACAGCTAATAGTCCTGAACTCCTTCAGGGAGGACATGAGAGAACTCTGAGACAGAGCATACACTCTCTTTGACTTTCAGGCCTGAACGCCTCCGTATCTGAACTGTGTATCTGCTACTTGTTAATGCTTCTACATACATCCACGTCCAGCTGATAAAAGCTGAAACCTCCCTTACAAACTCTGGGACTTTAAAACAAAAAAAAATCTTCATAGGATAAGGCCACTGCTAATACATGGTCCATGCACCATGTGTGTGTGTGTGTGTGTGTGTGTGTGTGTGTGTGTGTGTGTGTGTGCATGTGTGTGTATGCGCATCTGTGTGTGTGAATGACAAAAAGCTGACCCAAGACCTGACCAAAGTGAATGTTGAAGTTAGATCAGCCGGATCAGAGCTGGGTCAGGCCTCGACTCCAGATTAGGCCCAGAGTCTCTGTCCCTGTGGGAACGTGCCTCCCCATCTCATCTGGTTAGCATTATCTAGTGCTAGTGATTGATAGCCATCTTATTTGTTACTGAGGCCCAGGCAGAATGCCACGTGATGCAGGCTCTGTGGGTTATCTGTTATTTCTCTCCAAGTGTTTTCCGGATTCTTCTGAAGACCACCACACATGGATTGTGTGTCAGAGGTTTCCATAAAGTATTCGGAGAGGGCTGTGGGTGAGGGGGGTGGGTGAGGAGTGTGTGCGTCTGTGTGTGTGTGTGTGTGTGTGTGGCAGGGCGTTATCGGAGATGCTGCTTGCATTTTTGTGTGCACTCACGCACACACACACACACACACACACACACACAAGAGAGACGCTTCAGAGGAGGTGCTGATGTGTCTGCAAATGTCTGCTTGTAGCCGCATCAGCGCTTATTGTGTGCAGGGGGATCTGAGGGTGAAAGCTAACCCATCCCCACCCTGCACCATGATACCTACCACCACCACTGCCCTGGCAAACTGAAGCGTAATGCAAATACAAATATAGAACGCACATTCACTCATTCACTTGTTTGCATAGCCACCCTGCCACTTGTTTACTCACAGACTCACACAGACTCCCTCACTCACACTCACTCATTCACTCCCTCATACTGGTGTGTTTGTGTGTTACAGTGGTATGTGTTTAGTAAACTCACAAGCAGAGACCTGATGGTATGGTGAGATAAAAGCAAAGGAAAAAAAAAACGTTTTGGGATGTACAGAGATTCCCTCAGAGGAATGACATAAATGAGAATCAGTTAAGAGAGCTGTGTGTGTGTGTGTGTGTGTGTGTGTGTGTGTGTGTGTGTGTGGTCCTTTTGGGTATGTGCTACCATTTGGGAGCTGTATCCCTTTCTCTTGTAAGACACCTGAAAGGCATTTTTCAGTGTGTAACTCAACGCTTGGTGAAGCAGGATCGACACAGACAACCTGCGAAGTTCAAACTTGGGGCTTGTGTGTGTATGTGTGTGTGTGTGTGTGTTGTCTCAGTCTGGGCCACTGGGGGATCTATCTTTCAAGAGAATGTGTACAGGGAGGGAGGGAGAGAGGGAGGGAGAGTAAAGACAGAAAGAGAAAGAAAGAGAGAGGGAGAGAGAAAAAAACTTCTAAATAACCGTTCAGTCACTCTTAGACACACCTCAGCCTTACCTGAAATAATACACAGGTATTGCAGCACCTTCACTCTCTCTTCTTCCTTTTCTTCTTATCTAACACATTCTGTTATCAGTCTGTTTGTATCTTTGTTCGTGTACAACTGTGTTTGGACTGAGGCCTGCCTGTGTCTTTGATGTCTAAGTCTCTGAATCCTTCACTTAAAAACATGAACAGCAGCTGAGTGAGTGTCACTGACTGAGCTCTGATCAATACCTGTTGAGCCAACACAAAGACAGCCAAACCTCTCACTGCACTCAGAACAGGTGACCGGTAATTTTGTTCTCTAAATACAGTCTGCATGCATGACACATTATTTTATTATTTAGTAATCAGCCTGTTTACTGTTGTTGTTGATTATGAGGCATGGCATTGATTGATTGGCCGTGACTGCTGAGTGAACTCTGTGATTGGCCGTGACTGGTGAGCAAATACCTCTGATAGGTTGTGACTGTTGAAGGAACTCTGGGAATTAGTAAGGGAGTGAACTCCTGATCACCCTTGTCTTGGCTTGTGTAGCTCAAAAAGAGTCACACAGGGTAAATAAACCACTCCACACACAAACACACACACACAAATATACAAACATACATTTGGCCAGCACATACCCACAACCATTTGGATTCTTTTGTGTACCTTTGAGAAGGTGTCTGTGTGAGCATATGTGTGTGTGTGTGTGTGTGTGTGTGTGTGTGTGTGTGTCAACCTGGAAAGGGTGGAGCTGTCCACGAGTAGCGACCTGCAGAGTCTCCACCAGCTCTGAAACGGGGAGATGAAACACTGAGAGCAGCCACTGTGGAGTCATATTACCCACTGGAGAACAGAGAGAAGATGAGAGGAAAAGAGAAAAGAGAAGAGAAGCGAAGAGAAGAGAAGAGAGGAGAAGAGAAGAGCTCCCACTGTACACACACCCAGGAGCCTGTAAAGGTCTCAGGCCACAAATATCAGCTGCAGCATGGAGAAACACGAGACCACCGCTCCCCACCCAGTAAAAAATCCAGTCTCACTTCTACCTCCGCTCTCTCTCTCCTGGACTGCTCTGTCCATTCATCCCTCTCACACCTCTCTTTCTCTCTATCCCTTGCTCACTCCATCTCTCCTTCTACAGGCTGTGTGTGGGTGTGCTCTACTGTTTCTGCCTTTCTTCTGCATTCCTTCTATTAATAACCTAATCTGGGGCGTAATCTGAGCCTCTTGGGGCATTACACCTTTACAAGGCAGGAATGCAAGCTCCAGTAAGAACTTTATTCTCCACCTGATACAGGCCGACATGCAAGTGGACACACACACAGACACACACACACACACACACACACACACACACACACACACACACACACACACACACACACACAACTTGCATATAAGCAGGACATAAATGCAAACCAACAATTGCTGTTTCAGTCACTTTACAAGGGGCTTAAAACATGCATAATACTGTCTCTCTCTACACATGCACGCACACACACACACACACACACACACACACACACACACACACACACACACAAAGCTGTATGTTTACACACACAGCTTTTAGTGAACATTAGTACTAAGAGTTGGCAGGCATGTTGTGTAAGTGTACTTCATGGCAAGTCATCACTTTCATTTATGCACTTCTACTCACACACACACACGTACACACACACACACACACACACACACCCCTCGCCCTAAGGTCATGATACCATGCCGTCGGCATCGTGTCTTAGAGCCCCCCGCACATCCCAGAGGGGAAAAAGACCTCAGCAGCCAGTCACGCCACTTAGCCATCAGAGTTTCCAGGAGAACAATCTGACGCACACTCGTCAACACACATACACACACACACACACACACACACACACACACACAGAGACACACACACACACACACACACACATTGCCACCCCCTCTGCCTGCCAAAGTCTTCCACACTTCACCCCCACTGCCCCATCTTCAAAGGCTTTTCTCTGATTAAATTTATACTTTCTTTTGGATGCCTCCCCATTAACTATAAATAGCCATGCCTCCACTGTTTTCCTCAAAGGCCACAGCATCAGGATGTATCCAGGAGATGGGCAACAACAAAAGGGATGCAAGCACAAACACAGACTCTAAACCAGCTAGCCAGCCAATAGTCTTTATCTAACTATGAGTGTGTGTGTGTGTGTGTGTGTGTTCATGTTTTCATTAAAAAAACATAGATAGTGAGATGGAAAATTGAATCTCTGTGTGTGTCTGGTCTGTGTGTGTCTGGTGTGTGTGTGTTTATATGTGTGTGTCACATTCACTTTTGTGCGCCTGTATAAAAAAGGCCTAAGGAGAAGATGTCTGCCTGTATGCTCCTATTTTATGTGGTGTGTATACTGTATGTATTAGAGCGGAGGACAATCTGGGTTTGTGAGTGGAATAAAAGCATGGATCTAGCAGTGTGGTGAAACTGAAGCTCAGCTCATCTGCTGTGGACTGCATTAAATTTCCGCTCGGCGCTGCATAGCCACTGTGGTCTGTACTTAAAGCGTTCTGCAAGATTGCGTGGGGTGCAATCTTTGGCACAGACGTGTGCATAGGCGAATGTCTCTCTGCATGTGGTATGTGTCCATGGATGTGTGTGTATGGGAACACCGTGTGTGTGTGTGTGTGTGTGTGTGTGTGTGTGTGTGTGTGTGTGTGTGTGTGTGCGATGAAAGACAGGATGGAAATGCTGTGCTGTGTTTTCCTACACTATAGTTACCTCCACTCATCTGTAGAATCTATATCTCCCACAGTCTGGCGAGGCCATACACTCCTGCTGCCTGGGCATACACACTGCTCAAACACTGCTGAAATACACTCTGTAGTCACAGCGTCCAGGGCAATCGAGGAACTCTAATAACAGAGGAGAGGCCAGTGCAGGCATGGAACCGCTACAGTAGAGCAAAACAAATGGAAATAAATTGAAAAAGGGGGAGAAACTTGACAAGAACAAATGATAAGAGCAGAAAATGGTATTCGGAAAGATAATGTGTGAGAAAAAACAGGCAGACAAGGAACAGCAAGCTGGGTAATGCATCTGCAAGAGGAGAGCCATGTACCCACATGTCCATTAATGCACACATATGTCTTTTTCATGCTTTTTTCATGCTTGTATTATCAGTGGTGTGTGTGTGTGTGTGTGTGTGTGTGTGTGTGTGTATGCAGTAGGTGCGTGCAACAGTCTATGCTGATCGAAGCAGTCAGCTAAGAGATAAAACACACCTGCTGTTGCCATTCAGTGCATATGTAAACATTTCTAAGTTTGTGCATATCTGTTTGTGCCTGCATGGATGTGTATACCAATCTGTGTGAGTGTGAGAGTGATTTGTGTGTATGTGTTCTGTTTGAACATAAGCATGTGTGCATGTCGCTCTCTCTCTCTCTCTCTCTCTCTCTGTGTCAGTGTATGTATGTGTGTGTGTGTGTGTGTGTGTGTGTGTGTGTGTGTGTGTGTGTAGTACATGTCTAGGGTAACCTGCATCTGTTGCCTGCTCTGACCTTTTCTGAAAAGCATGGATAATGAATTAACCATGTAGGATCAGTCAGACAGGAAACACAACCCACCCCCAGTAGATCCTCCACTGACAGAGAGAAAGAGAGAGACAGAGAGAGGGAGAGAGGAAAGGAAAGAGTGGGAATAGATGGATGGAAGAGGACAGGCTTACTTGAGCTGACAAAACTAACAAAAAATCCCATAAAAGTTTGGGAAAATGAAATAAATCCAAACACTCCAAAAGAAGGGCTCCAGCAGCTGCTGGCTCACAATTGCTTGGTGCACAATATCTGTCGGACAGATATAGGAAAACGTGTGTGTGTGTGTGTGTAAGATTACTGCTGTTCTCATTAAGAAACCACAGCCATGACTGACAGAAGTGCAAGGAGACGGAAAGGGCTTCTGGGACACTGGAGGACTGACACTCCCATCTGATTGGAATAAATGCATGTGTGTGTATATGTGCCCGTGTGTGTCTGTGCGTGTACAAAGAGAGAAGATCCCGTCAGTGAAATACAGATGACATCCACAACGGCAGTTAATTTTTCCTTGTTGTGGCCATTGGGGGATATATGCAGAGTACTCTTAAACACAAACTTTAAGACTGAGAAAATCGCTTCTCTTCAGAGTGAGTTCATTTGTCTTCTCACAGCATGAGCCCCGCGTCTTAACTCACACACAGAGAGCCAGCGACAGACAGACAGACAGAGAAAAAGAGAGAGAGAGAGGAAAAGTAGAGGATAGGGAGCAAGAGATCAGGGAAGGGAAAAAGAGAGACAGAGAGAGAGGGAGAGAGAAAGAAGGATGGAGTGTGAGCAACAGACAACAAAGTGTGAGCTGAGAGTCCTTGCTTGATCTGCCAGAACATGCAGTCATTCCTGGCGAGACATGCTGTGTCTCTCTCTCTTTCTCCTTCTCTCTTTCTCTCTCTCTCTCTCACTTGCTGTCCCTCACTGTCCTTTTAATTCCTGCGATTACCCCTTGCACTCAACACCACATACAAAGCATCCATCACTCATGAAGAGAAATCCCTCTCTTCCCCCCTCCACCCCCTCATCCCTTTTGCACTCATTCACCTCAATCATTCATTCACTATCCCCTTCCATTTTGTCCTCCAAGACAAATCAAGGCATTCATCCTGATGGTACTTGTGGGAACGTCAGGCGATCCGTGTAAGTTAATGACGCAGTGCACCTCATGTCAAACAATATGAACCGCTCTACCATCTAAATAACATAACTCTGGCTAGCGAGGGAGGTTATCCTCGTTTACATAAGCTCATTCTCTAAATAAATCACTGACACGCAGAAGGGTGCGAGTGGAGAGTCTGTATAAGCAAGCATCATGTACAAGCACGTAGCTACAACAAGCTGGTGCCAGGAGAGAATATATATATATATATGTTGTACGAGTGGCAAGTGTTTAGCCTGAGTGAGCGTGGATAACACTAACATGCACCACAAATATGGAGCTTGTTTGAGCATGTGAGGGGTTTTTATGTGTAAGAAAACTCAGCCAGGCTCATACAGATAATGGCTCCCCTCACACCCCCCTTTCCTAGACTACAGTAGAACGCTTTCTTTTTCTGCTCTGTAATTAGAGACTGACACACCAGTTGACTTTTGGTCTGAGCAGTGAAACAAAGTGGAGTCCTGGATATGAGGGTGTGTTGGTTGGGGCAGGCATTTGCATTTTTGGGCTCAGGGCTGGACCCACCCAAGAGGCCAATTCTGACGCCTCATTTCTAGAAATCTTTGTCCAATGTGCAAAAAAGCCTGCAGTGGCCATAATCACCCCAAAAGTCAACTTTGTGTCTAGACAACAAATCTGCTTCGCATTTGCTGCTAAACTGTTTCCCTGTTTCCTTAAAATGCCACACACTCTCCTCAAGCCACACAAACACACAGCATTCCATACGCCTAGACACACACAAACACACACACACACTCTCTTCCCGAACCACACAAACACACAGCATTCCATACGCCTAGACACACACAAACACACACACACGCATGCATGCATGCACACACACACAAGCACAAATAAATTTGGGTTACATTTCACTGGAAAAGGACATGTTTAGTGGAATATCAGCACTACGACTACTCAGTGCCATACCACACACACACACACACACACACACAGTTTCTCAGTGCCATACTACACATACACAATCCCTTGAAAAAAAATCGCACAACCACACTGGAACAGACTGAGTGTTCTATGAAGGAAGGACAAGGGGAAAACGCTTCATTAGGCTGGTGATATTCCGAGTGCTCCCGGCGATGTTCTGGGCTCATTCCCAGTGGCAGGCCAGGTTCCAGTAGCTCTGGGAAGGGCTGGGGGGGTGGGGGTGGCGGTGGGGAGGAGTGGGAGCGCAGCATCGGAGCGACGGCAGCATGTTGGAGTTGGCCCACGAAAACACACATTTCTGTTCCACTAACACATCTAGCAGACTTCAGCCCTTCAGTGAGTACATGGTCTTTCAAAATGTAGGCAGTGTGTGTGTGTGTGTGTGTGTGTGTGTGTGTGTGTGTGTGTGTGTGTGTGTGTGTGTGCATGCAGTGTGTGTGTTTGGTGGAGAGAGAGAGAGAGAGAGAGAGAGAGACTCTGTATGTATGTGTAGGCATACTATATATGTAGGTGTGTGTGTGTGTGTGTGTGTGTGTGTGTGTGTGTGTGTGTGTGTGTGTGACAGAGAGAGACAGGCAGACTAAGTGTGAGAGTGAGAAAGAGAGAACATTTGTACATGTGACTATTTTCCTAACCCATGATGGGAATTACATATGTTACTCCTCCTGGAACATCAGAGTAAGGGATCAGAGCAAGGTAAAGACAAGGAAAAAAAGAGAGCTCAAAAACAGAGGGATGTTGCCCATGTCCAGGAGAAGAAGAAAAGGAGAAATGAAGGAGGAGGAGGAATAGAAAGAGGAAGGGAAACAGTATAATGAAGCAGAGGTCAAGTGGCGGTTCTCTCTTCCTTCCCTGTCATAAAAATACGAGCCGGCTGGGAGCCTGCACCTGCGTCCACAAACATCACCCTGTTGACCTGCCCGCCCGCATTCCCCTCCCTCTGTTTACTGATCTATCACTCTCTCTTTCTCTCTTGCCACTTCTCTATCTGTTTTTGTCTCCCATTGTCTCTCTTTATCTCTTCTGTTCACCTCCTCTATATATATATATATATATATATATATATATATATATATATATATACTTTCTATTTATTTAGAAAGTATTTATCTCTCTCTATCTCCTCTCTCTCTTTCTCCTTCTTTCTTCATCCCTCTCTCATTTCTATCCATCAACTTTCTGTCCCTCCGTCTCTCTCCACCTCTCTCAAGCTCTTCTCTACCATCTCTCTAACTCACTCTCTCTTTTTGGAACAAATGGAGTGACAGGAGAGGCCAGGTAGGCAGGTGTTTAACTGCTAATGTGGGCCGACTTTCTGGAGTGTAAATAATTCTTTAGTCCATTTATCTCTCTCTCTTTCCTTCTCTCTCTCTCTCTCTCTGCATGTCTCCCTCTCAGAGGAGAGTAAATAGTTGTGCACTGATCATCAGATGCCATGTGAAAGGGCTGTTTCCACACACGGCGCCCTAAATGTTTACACAGTCACAGCAGGTTGGACTCACACTCCTATCCGTTTGCACGCACGTGTGTGTGTGTGTGTGTGTGTGTGTGTGTGTGTGTGTGTCTGTGCGTGCTTTTTTTTTTTTTACTCTCTAAAAGTGTCCATGAAAGTTTTGCATGCATCAGTATATTTTTGTGCATTGTGCAGGCACACACACAGACACACAGGTCATTCAGACACTACTGTTCCATCTTTTCACTCATGCTCAAAGAAAGAAACACACACACACACACACACACACACACACACACACTCAAACACACACTGGCATCCAATTGCTCTACTAACAGGTTGCTTTCGCTTTGTCTCCCCCCCCCTCTCTCTCTTTTTCCCTCTCTCTCTCTCTCTCTCTCTCTCAGGAAGGTTGCAGCTGTCCATGTTTGCTTGGGTGCAGATAAAGAGGGATTCTTAACAGTGCAAAAACACATGCAGCAGAGATGGAGACAGTGGAGAGAGAGAGAGAGAGAGAGAGAGAGAGAGAGAGAGAGAGAGAGAGAGAAACAGAGCTCCCAGTGCCAAAGGATAAACTGTCACAAGCGATCACCCAGACCCCTCTGACTGATGAAGCGCCCAGCCCTAAGGCTGGTGGCGTCGGCTTAGATGTATGCGTGTGTGAGTGTGTGCGTGTTTGAGTGTGTGCATGGGCAGATGCCCTGGTGGGCTAAATGGTTGAGAGGGGACGTTATGGAGACTGTCACGGCCTGTTTGGGAATATAAGGAGGATTGGTAGGAGGGACAGATGAGTGTGGTGGAGGGCTGTCTGTCTGTCTGTGTGTATGGAGATGATGGCAGGGGGTGGTTGGATGCATAACTCCAGGTACATGCATGATAGTGTGTGTGTGTGTGAGAGAGAGAGAGAGAGAGAGAGAGAGAGAGAGAGAAAGAGAGAGAGAGAGAGTGTCTGTGAGTGTGTGTTTGTATGGTAGGGGTTGGCAGGTCGCCAGTGGGATAAGATCTGCTGGTGCCTGCCATCCTAGCCCCTCAAAGCCCAGTGGGACTCTCCTCTCTCCTCTCCCTCTTCCCTGCCACCCAGGCTAGAATTACCTCCACTAGTCAGCTATAGAGGACCAAAGTGCACTCTACTACTATGGCCACTATCATATGCAGCATACACAACAAAATACAATACACACACACTCACACACATATGCACACACACAGTACACACAGTTACACATTTTATTGATGGGTACACACAGATTTAGACATATCTGCATGGACACACATACTCTCTCACACACACACATACACACACACATGCTGAGAGTTAAAGGGGCTCACCTCAAATTTCCTCTGCCACTAAGTCAATAGAGTTGTAATGACCCTGTGCTGTCCTTGAACTGCCTGCTTGACGCCAAGCTCAGCACACAATGTCTGAATAAACTCACGCCCTCATCCCCTCTCCACCTCCTTCCCCACGAGTGAACCCTATTCAGATAGATCTGTTTTCAGCAGACTTTTGAGACACACACACACACACACACACACACACACACATCCCATTGCCCCCTCATGCCCTAACCCCTGAACCCTCAAAGACTTAACTGTCATGAATCACCTTCACAATTTTCACGATTTATGCCAATTAGTGTAAGAATTTGAAGCTTGAGGGCTTCAGATTGGAGGGGACACTGGGTTTTAGACAGTACACAGATAGCAAAAGTTATTTGGCCCACATTTGGCCAGAGATCCATCTTTACATTTGGGCAAACAGTCATGGCAATCATCTCTCCATCTGCCTCTTTCCCCAGTCTCTTGTTGCCTGGGCTCTCTCCGGCATTTTTCAATGGTATGGTATAGACCGACGCACAATATAGCAAAAATACATGCTTTTAAATCCTATGGCTGTAACTGCTTTGGATCACATGCAGCGCATAAAGCTTTAAGTGCGTCCACTGAGAGCTACCTCCAGTTGGAGTTAGTGGATTTATTTCTGATGGTTTCGTTTGATCAAATTACAGCAGGCCTTCCTCAGTGAAATGCGATTAGGCTTGTGTTTGAGGCTGTGTTGTACACCGTGACAGATTGGGAGATGTCAGTGTAGCTATTTAAATCACCAGACAAACCAAACAAAATGATGTTACAGGATGAAAGAATCTCCCCTCCACTCTGCATAAATATTTAATGGCTTGTGCTTAATGCCAACGAACCAACTATTTGCATAATTCCCCGAGTCTTGTGCATCACAATAAGGCGCAGAACAATTTAGCAGGAAAGATTCAGATGCTAATTCATTTCCTTTATGCTAATTAGGGCACTTTTTATCTGCAACATCAAAAGTAAAAGGGAGCTAAACCATTCAATGATTGGCTGATGGAAAACAGTCCTCCAGTTAGTTTTTTTTTTAAATATATATTTAAAATAACACTGTCTGTAAAGCCCAGTGCTTAAAATCTCATTGCATATACTTTAAAAGGGTTTGGGGGGTTGGGTGGGGGACGGTGGGGGCATTGGCTGTCTTCCATCTTTTTGGGATATTTTATACATTTATATTTATGCATTTAGCAGACACTTTTATCCAAAGCGACTTACAATTTGTCAACTACCAATTGTTCAGAGCTAGTCTCCCCTAGAGCAACTTGCTCAAGGGCAGCAGCGGCAGCTGGGATTCGAACCCACAACTTTTCATGCTACTTGTATGCTAGCCAGGTTCCTTAACCACTGACCTTAATAAGATGAAAATTACAGCTTGATATGGAGATGATCGATGGCCCTCTCATTTATCTCCTGAGGAGCTGCAATACAGAAGGAAAGGCTAAGGGGCATCCTCTTTTACTAATATATGGACACACCACAATACGTCATTCAAACAGAGCAGAAAGAGAGTGGGGGAAGGCCAAAGAGAGACAGAGAATGAGACAGAGAGAGGGAGAGAGAGAGAGAGAGACCGAGAGAAAGAGAGACAGAGAGAGAGAAACAGAGACAGAGAGAGAGAGAGAGAGAAGGAGAGACTATTAGAGAACTCCTTCCCTCCCCACTACATTCTCATGGCGCTAGTCCAAGTATGAAGCTAATTTTCCAGCCCCTTGACTAGCAAGGATAAACTCCCTAATCTGGGATCAATTACAATTAAAGGTATTAACATTCCTGTGCGGCAGCTTCCAGCCACACTCGTTAGCACAGACAATGGCGCTGATTGTCATCTGCATACGACCGGCCCCACCATGCCAGCCTCGCTCCCACAGGTTGGTAATGACCACTGGGAGATTGGACTTCTCTTTGGGGCCCATCCGCTGGGCCTGGCCTCAGGGTTAAAGGGCCAACCAGAGTGAGTAAAATGTGAGTAGGAAGAGGATGTGTGTGTGTGCAGGCGGGTGCTTGTATGTGTGTGTGTGTGTGTGTGTGTGTGCGTGTGTTTTGGACCAGCGCTTTTGCTTTGCTGCTAACAGAGCCAGTACATGCTGATCATCCAACAGGCCTTGACTGCAGTTCATTCATCAAGACCCAGGAATAGTAAGTGGAGAAAAACTAGCTCAAAATTGAGGCCACCAAAAAAAAAAAAAAAAAAAAAAAAAAAAGTCATTAAACTCAGTTTCAAGAATCCACATTACCTGACATGTTCTATCAGTTATACCCCCACCCTCCTCAGTCCTCTGGTATACACCCCTGCCAGGTGGAACCGTGGCAGTAACAGATAAAGATTTTAGAGAAGAGATTTTAGAGAACTTTTACCAACAAACTTCCTTATCGTTCTGAGCCATCGGGGACATCATATTCTGTTGGTTTGGCAGAAGTGAAGGAGGTCTACAGGAGTGATAATAGTGTGGGAGCCATTTGCTCCTGTCATGTGGGCCCTGGTGTGATAACACACGCTGGGAAAGGCACTCCGTCTCCCAGCTGCTCTTCCACTGCTGCTGTGCCCGTCAGGTGGGAAGGTGCCACACATTTCACCTTCTCTTTAAACAGCAGGCTGGGAAGTAGGGGGAGCGGTTGTCCACACACACACTCACAGACATACACACACACACACACACACACACACACACACACACACACACACACACACACCCCAGTGCCGATGCTGGAACAGACAGACAGGCAGGCAAGCAGGAAGGAAGGCGGCCGTTTGGTCCGAACCCTGGAGGTCCCCAGTGGGTCAGGGTGGAATTTTTCCCTTTCTAAAAGCACTGAGCCACACACACACACACATACACATACACCGGGAAGACCTTTGCTGTGGGTCAGGGTCATGGGGGGACTATTTTTAATGTCACACACAGCCATTAAAAAGGACAAAGGAATGCCCATGGTTTCACCCACACTGGCACATGGGGAACAGAAAACATGTGAGACTGAATCTGTGTGTGCGTGTGTGTGGCTGTGTATGTGTGTGTGTGTGTGTGTGTTGGAGACATGGTTTCCCTGTCTGGAGCCATGGTCAGTTAGTGACATATGTTTGCTGTTGTGTTGACTGACGACTGTTTTACGCTCCTGAATACACACCCGAAAAGACACGCTTTCCCATATCCTAAACTAAATGCTAATAGTGATATTTAATCACCCATGCAAAGCCTGTGCACTTGGAAGGATAACAGTCAATAAAGAAAAAAAGACCTCATGTCTCCAAACCCACAAACTGACACCAAATGGAGAAGTGGAGATCCCAGGCCGTCTATCAGTTAATGCAGCGTGAACGCCCTCTGACAACAGGAGAGACTTAAGGCCTTATAGGAGGCCTGACTCATCTGTGAGGGATTACTCAGCACTCGTGACTATAAAACAAACACAAACAAAAGAACTCCACGGCCAAGCCTGTCGCTCTCACACGCCCAGATACAGCAGTGTATTGAAAACCAATCCATCTTGAGAGAGAGAGAGAGAAAGAGAGAGAGATCTGCTGTCGCACATTGCCGTGGAGATGCTGGTGGAGTTTCGTCTTGACCGTGTCACCTTGGGGGGTGGGAATGCCGAGAGAGTTGGTTTTCTGCCAAGCGTGAGAGAACATGTCTGACCCACACCTGGTCTGACTATTCATACAGCCAAACACAAAACACACCTTTGAACACTCTCTGAAAACACACAGTGGTGAAAGAGAGAGAGAGAGAAAGGGAGAAATTCATCATTTCTATTTTATTGTATTCTATTTTTCTGCCTGTCTTTTCAAGCTGTGATGTACTGGAAAATCAAGCCCAAGTTATTGTACCTCAGACTCATAAAAGTCCCCAAGCTTATCGGTCCCTTAAAGCTGCTGAGCATACTCTCACCCCCGACTTCCTCATCACCCCGCCCCCCATCAGCAACACAATACCCTCATCCCAAACCCACGGTCACCTGGTACTACAGCACCTCTGACCTCTCATAGTAAACAACCTCTTCAGAGAGGGAGAGAGAGAGAGGGAGAGACAGAGACAGGGAGACAGATAGGAAGACAGAGAGAGAGGGAGAGAGAGAGGAAAGAGGGAAAGAAGGAGAGAAAGAGGGAGAGATATTCATTTTGGATTGGTTTTCTTGACAAACAGAGCCGGGAATGTGGACCTGAGGATTTAATTAGTATGAATGTGTGGATGGGATGGAGGACACATCTGCTGAACAGTGCTAACACATCTACTGCAGTGGGAGCGTGGGCTGGTGTGTGTGTGTGTGGGGGGGGGGGACTATAAGCTGTAAAGAGGCACGCTCACTTTCACTGAGCCTCAGAGGTAGTTATTAAAGGGAGCTTTTTCAATTAGAGAGGACTTCTAAGGGCCACTGCAAAGGCAGGGGACAGAGGAGGGGCCCTGGGGCTTTAAGTGTGTGTGTGTGTGTGTGTGTGTGTGTGTGTGTGTGTGTGTGTAGGGATCAGTCAAGAAAGACAAGGAGGGCGGAACAGTCTGATTGCTCCTGGGTTTACAACGTCTTACCACGTTGCTGTCTCCCTGACTCACCCCCCACCACCACCACCAGTCCAAACACACACACACACACACACACACATCCACACACACCACCACTACCACCACCGCCCTCCTACTTCATTTAGTTCAGTCCCATTCCCCCATTCTCTTTCCAATTCCATCTAAGTGTTCCCAGACTTCGGGATGTCGGAGGAACGTGCGGTTGACATCGCTGTCCAATAAAAATCCCGACACAATATTTCCAACCATCCCCACTCCCAACGATCCCCCCTCATAGGGAAACACCAATCCTTGACTGGAACCAGCACTTTTACGTGCGACACACACAATACAGAACATTCCAGAATAATGAGACTAACACACACAATGTGCAATGTCATGTCGAATAGCACGTTTTTTTTTTCTTTCTTTTTTTTCTCACCCTATCCCCGTCCGCGTAAAAACATCTCTTAGTGCACGGCCCAAAAATGGAGTCAATGTCCCAGAACGAGCTCTGGCATGGCTAATGGCCTTTAAACAAGCTCCTGTCGAACCATCTTAATGAGCAAAGCTTTCACAGACTGCCTTGCCTACAGGAACGGCAATCTCAGCAGACCACCTCATTTGTGCATGATGCGTTTTAGCAAAAAAGACACTCTGGAGTGCTGTGAGTAATTTTCGTATCAACGCTGCGGGAGTGAGTTACGCCGCTCAACTCGATTCCAAGAGTCAGTCTCTTCCAGACGACCGCAGACGGGCACCCACTGGGGCGATTACTTGACTGTCACCTCACAGAGAGAGCAGGGGAACAAACATTTTGTTAATGATAGAAACTAAGGTTTTGGGTTCTGTGCCACAGTTGGGGAGGATATTGTGTTTTCTAACAATACAACTTCCCTAAACGAGTCTGTTCCGCTGAAAAAGGGGAAAAAACGTCAAAAAAACATACAGTAGCCAGACCAGGCTTTTTCCCTTTTATTTCCACCAGAAATAATTTTCACTGTTCTTGGCCACCTCTCTCTGCTCCACTAATGGTAGACTTTCACTGGAGGAGGAAGGCTAGCCCACACAGAGTCTGGCCTGGAGGAGATTAGGAAACACTCATCAGTAATTCATGATTTGCCATCCACTGGGCCAGCTGTCAGAGGACCAAACTCATTTAGCTGGGGGGGGGGTATACCCCAACTATTGTTGTCCTCCCAGATAAGGTTGTCCCCCCCCCCCCCCCCACACACACACACACACAGACACACATACATACACTGTCCCTTTCTAACCTCCGCCTCACCCCCACCCCATCTTTGCATGTCCTCTCAAGCCTAACTCACCATGACTGATCAGGTAGCATCTCCACAATGGTCCCTGAGCAGGATGCTGGATGCTGTTGAAGACTGGTGGGCCCACACCACAGTACATCACACTCATGCTCAGAGACAAAACCAAGCAAAATTGAATGACCTGAGAGAGCCTGGTCGGCAGCTGAGTGACATAATAGGGGGCTTTGGCAGAAGACAAAAGAGAGACATGTTTATTTGGCCCAAATGCAATTATTTCATAACCACTGGCCTGATAGTCCCACTGAAAAAAAGTAAAGTCCAACTGCTTTACAATCACATGCATCAAAGCTTTGTGAGACCAATCACACACACACACACACACACACACACACACAGCAAGAGCAGCAGCAACACAGGGCCAAGCTCCAAAAGGAGAATGCCACAGAGCTGGAAGACACAGGCCAACTGGGAGGACATGATAGCAGTAGGGAGTGTTGTTTCTGGTTACAGCTCCAGGCTTCATGGTCCAGCCAAGCCAATTTGTAATTTCATCTGAGAAGATTCTAAAGTGGAAACTTGTAATTAAATGGTTACCACAAGCAGCCAAACCAGACCCTGCATTTCAAGCACCACAACAAAGCATAGTTTGTCTCTACAGCCACCCTATCCAATCTCAGCTGTGACTTAATACACAGCAAAGTATGCTGCAACAAAAGGGACTCAAACATTGTGCAATCTTCATCTATTTTAGGCTGGCAGCATGAACTTTCCAAGGAGTCTGTACTTCATAGGCAGTTGTTAAAAGTTCTTGAGTAGGCCTAATTTCATAAATCCATTACCATCCGTTCCATTTTAGTATACAGAATTTAACCCCCCCTCCCAAATTCTCAATGGTAAGAGATTGTCAACTCTTTTTTTGCTTATAGCAAATCTGTACATTCATTCCACAAAACTACAATTGGTTTACACTTAATCTGTCAGTGTGGCCTGGGTCTCATACACTACCTGTAAATCTATATGGTCCAAAGACAGACTGTATCTGTTACCTAGGTGCACAGGCCTAAAGTGAAAAAAAGACTTTTGTGTCAAGGCACAAATAGCAGATGAGTGTACAACGTACAGCTTGTATATCCACGTTCAAAATCCACGTTTTTCATACCACTCACGTTGACACCTGGGAGACGCGGCATATGCGTGAGTGGGTGCCCGGGGCACCAGTGTGAGAGTTCGCTGAACCGTGCAAAACCGGCCCCTATAGCCTAGAAAAAAGCATCTGTTGTTCAACACGCCAGCCAAGTTCAGGCAGCCCATTATCCAACTAATTTATTAATTCATCCTAAAACTAGCCCATAAGTGTGAATCTGCAACTTGGCCAGACTGCACAGTAGCCTAAGTGTCAGTTAATTCTTGAAATGTACCACTTTTTTTTTCAATTTCATAATTAACATATAATCTACATATGATATGTAGAAATAGTCTCTGTCGTCATCGATATTTAACACGTGTGCTCATTGACTGAGTGCCCAGCTGATCACTGTAACCCTGGCAAAATCACAACCGCAGACTTGCCTGCTGAATTCGTGTCAAACTCTGCCAACATGATTCTGACCTTTGAACGTAAAATAAAACTTCCACACTTGCAAACTCTTCCACACTGCTAGGTGATTCATACACACAATATGTGATTTGACTTGCAAATCGGTTGCATTTACATAATCAACAACTAACATATAATTTGCCAAAGATACATTTCATACATTTACATATACTGACAAGTTCACTTTCACAAGTGTTCACGAAAAACTGCATTGACAAAAGTTCGCAGAAGTGTATACAGTCGCCAACCAACTGCCATGAATGAAGCATTCCCCAGAGACTATTCTTCATCCAAAACAGTTTAACTATATATGCTTAATGTAGTCTTATCAAAAGACCTTTGAAACGTATGTCTTACCTTGGCTCAGACATTTTCCTCACATTGTACGAACAAAACAGTTGAGATGAAACTATCGCTGGTTACAGTTTTCCCACACGACTAAGGAACACGGTATGTGGCCAGTCTAATGTGGATTCTCCCTCAGTACTGCCCGACAGAGCGAGTGAGGCAGACGGTCAGTTTCCCTCGCCCTCCCCTTTTTGGGCTCGGTCTATCCCGTGTTGTATGGGGTTCATATGGTGTGTAATCTGATATCAGTACTGTATCACACACGACCATGTCTTGTGTGGCGCAGAATTCTTACTACGAGATATTTGGCGTCATCTAGCGACGAAATACAAAAATTATTGCGGCCTTATAGTCTCGAAATGTACATGTACCCTGCTTGTCAGGTTAGCAGCCTGTGATGAAACGTGAGAAAATTACCTTGCAAAAAGTCATGTCATGATAGATTATCTAGGCTTAATTTCTGGAATGTGTTTCTACAGATGAAATTGTACACGTCAAGGCCAGATTAACCATTATAGTTTGGGCGTCTGCCATGTTTCTAATTTCCTTACTAAAATTATGAACTAATCATAATCTAAATGTTCTGTTTTGTTCTGCTCCTCCAGTTTTTATTCTATGAGTTGTAGTATTGTATATTATTACATTATCACAGAAATCTATTTATGTGTACAACAGCGTAATGTCTGAATAGCCTATGTGATTCTAGATGTGCCCACTAAGGCCACTTGAAATAAATGGACACAAAAAACAGTTGTAAAAAGCAGTGGTTGGGCATTCAACACTTTATTCACAAACTAATAAACGCTATTAAATGTCCACTGGTAAACCGAAAGAAACAAAAATAGAGGAATGATAAATCTATACTGTACAAGTCATTGTTATGTTAAAACCCATCTCTATTCTTTCATATACAGCAGTCCCTTTAAAAGTGCAGAAGAAAAGTTTAATTCCTTTCTCAGCTGTCCTCTTCATCTTCATGTTATTCAAATATTTAATTCATTCAGTTATTTATTAATTAGGCAGAGGGACCATACAATTCAAATGACACACCGTCTTGTACAAAAACATTTTTCAGTCCAGATTGGCAGGGTTTGAGGGTGGCATTCAAAGTGCGGCTATAAAATCAATCAGGTAAGAATTTGTCTTATCTTACAGCATGGAGCATATCACTGTAAAGGACCATCTATTCTGTGTACTATAAAATATATATGTATATATATTTCAAACATTAAAATGAATGGCGACATACATTCAAACACATACAGCAAGTTTTATATATATTTGTTTTCTAGAACTTGATAGCACCATGTATAGCGGAAACAAACTGACCAGAAGCACTGGTTCAGTGGCGGTGATATCTTTTCTTTACAGAATGGAACTGTGGTAAATACAGAGGCATAATGCTGGCTATTGACTGAAAGATTTATGAAGACAAATAAAACATAATATGAAGACATGAAAGCTGAAGGTTCCTTTGTGAGAAGTCTGTTTTCCCCACTAGTTTTACAGGCTGAAAGGATTGTACTGCATGAGAGAACATTGAGGTTTCTCTTGTCTGGCTGTTTAAATGAATGCTGTGTGAGTCCCTTGTGGAACAGTGTGGGTCATTGTGTGTTTGCAAGGAACAAGTCAAAGTATGTGAAGAGCAGGGTGACATGGAAATGATATAAGCACTGTCAGTCACGCCTGTGCGAAACTGTGATGGAAGTCAAATAAGACAGTTGTTTTACTCTGTTAAGAAGGTAGAATTGTGGATAGCCACAAACAAAGTATATAGCGTCCAATAAAGGTTTTTTTCTGTTTTTTTTTTTTTTTATTTGTTCTTGAACAAAATGGCAAACGTTGGGCTATACTGTATATGAAACAACATTGACAATGATGACACATCTAAAAAATATATAGATTTTTTTTCATTTGCATTTTCTAGAAACAAAATATGATAAGGAGAGAATTAGCTGCAACACTGTGATTGGATGGCACTGGAGCATAAGATGACGTCATGTTGACACGGTCAGTCCTATAACCTATAACATACATTCGTCTACTCACCCCACAAAAAACAAGGCCTGTGTGTGTGTGTGTGTGTGTGTGTGTGTGTGTGTGTGTGTGTGTTATAAAATAAATAAATACACATACGCATTTGTGCATGTGTAACTTGGAGTGTGTTGGCCAGATATTGCATGGGGAATGATTTTGCCTTTCATATGTTGTGACCGAGACTAGATGAGCTCATGTCACAATGATTACGACACACACGCACAAACACACACACACATACACGGATGGAGCATACCAATCAACTTGAATTACAACAAAGCCACCGTGTCTTCACTGTGCAAGTCGCACAAGGCTGCGTCAGACAAAAAAACATTTTTCAGAGATAACTCAATGTGCCGCAAACACTGAAGCTGGGGGCAGGGGGTGTTGGGGTGTGGGAGGCAGTGGCCGATGGCTATAATATAAAAACTGGGAAAATAATCACTAAGTAAGATCATGTTAACATGGTCACAATATAAAAGCTTTACTGGTGTAACTTAATTAATCTAGTAATCAGAGTTTTTTTTTTCTTCATGCCCCTCACCCCCACCCCCTCAAAAAAAAAAAATAATTCCCACAAATTTTAAACCAAAACATTTCATATTTAACAATGTGTTTTTGACTTCCATATTCAGTAATGTGTGCTGTGTTCCATGCCTACGTCTCCAACTGTTAGTTTACAGTGTGGAACCTCTGAGGTACTGGGGCCGGAGAGTGGACTGCTGATGAGATTAACTGTGGGGTCAAGGGTCACAAGTCATGGGGTCAGCCCTGGGCAGGTCGGGGCATGACAAGTCGAGACGAGATGGGAGGTGGAGGACAGAACGTGTTGAGGCGATGGGTGTTTTGAGTTCCAAGCCTCTTGGCTAACCAAGGGCTTTAGATGGAGAGATCCGGTGATAGGGGTCAAAGAGGACAATTGGTAGGAGAAGGCCTTTGAGTTTGGGTAGGATGGTGGGAGGAGGTGGTCGCTGGTTCTTAAAGTCAGATGGGCCCCTCACCTTTGGAGTCCTTCAGGAATTCGCTGCAGTCACAGAGGGATGGGTGGAACCTCCACCGCCCCTTCCGTCTTCTCAGGGACACCTTGTCCTCCTCCTCGCTCCCACCCTCCACTTTATTGTCCTCATCTTCATCATCCTCTTCTTCCTCCTCCCCCGGTAGGGTGTTCTTGTTCTCCTCCAGGAACCTGTCCAGGAGGCGTGAGGACGACCCCCAGACACCTCTCTCCTCCTCGGAGGGAGTTGTGGGAACGGGACTGGATGAGGAAGAGGAGGATGTGTCAGAGGGGGAGGAGGAAGGGGAGGAAGAGGAGGGGCGTGGATTATGATTAAGTCCCAGAGCCTCTCTCAGCACACCAGCACCTGCCTCCTTCAGCAGCAGAGCGGGCGTGGCCAGGGTGGTCAGGTAGATGGCTGAAGCTGATTGGCTGGTGGAGGAGACCAGGGCGTGGCCACCTCCCCTCCTCCCACTCTCCTCGGAAGCCAGCGGGCGTCGCTGGGGGTCGGGCTGGTTGTCGTTGCTGAGCAGCGCAAACATCCTGTCCACGGCGCTGCTGAAATTGGTCCAGTCCTCCAGGCTGATGTTGAAGTCCAGTTTGAGATCGTAGGCATGCTCGTCAAGTTTGTACAAGGGTTCAAGTTCTGACCAGTTGGATGTCCGGTCCTGTTTGACTGGGCCAGAGTCTTCAGGGACATTAGCCTTCCCAGCCCTCCCAAATCTGTCCTCTGCAGGTACAAAACACACACACACACACACACACACACACACACACACACACACACACACACACACACGCACACAGATGCACACAGACCTCAGTAAGATATAAAAACCAGACACACATACACACAAGAAGATACACTTCCAGAACCTCCCACAATGCAATGCAACGTGAGAGCACTTCAACAAAAAGCTAAAAAACAAAAACCAACATCCACACTGCTACCTGTTCACTGATATGATAGGCTGAGTCAAGTAGCAGCAATGGACACTTGTGAGATGTGTTTGTTGGAATGATCACTAGATGGAGTTGAGGATTTGTGCCTGACCAATTACTGTGATGATGTAGAACCCAAAGGACATTTGTGAGAAGTAACTGTAATCATAAGAGACACAGAATTGTTTTTAAGAATTACCACTGAAGTGTATTGATACAGATTTGAAGCGGTCAGTAGTGTGTGGTGGAGCATGGGAAATGTAATGGCAGTGGATAGGGGGCCATGGTGGATGAATAGAGCCCTCTGGTGGTGGGAAACAGAACAGCGTGAGATGGGAGCAGAGCAGCTCTGGCTGCATGCGGTGCAATCAATAGAGGTCAAACAGTCGGCTGGCTCAGACAAGCCCGGTGCAAATCATGCAAGCCAAAGGAAATGATGCAGAGAAGAAACTGATTAACAGGCAGATTGGGAAAGAATAGAAGATTCAAAAAGGAGAAGGAAAAGAATACAAAAGATAATGGTGAGTTAAATAGGTTTGGTTGTGGCTCGGTGGTGGCATCGAGTCCCCAGGGGATGACAGCAGGGTTTCCAAACTCACAGTGATTTGGAGACGGGCTTCTTCACTTTAGGCCACTTGCGACGGTGAAACTGCCTGATGCGACAAGCAACAACAAGACAGACTGTTACCTTGCCCCACAAAAGCAGATGAGAACCCACCCTTGTGCACACATACTCTCATACGCACCCAAACACACACGTGCGCACACACACACAATCTCTCTCTCTTACACACACACACACACACATACACACACAGACACACACACAAACATACACACAGCCTACATATACAGCACTCAGAAGTAAGCAGTCATGCAAGAAAGTGTGAGGTAGAAAACAAGAAAGAGAGAGATAGAGATCAAAAGTGCCACCACAGCCTTAAAGGAAACTGCTGTAGTGTAGTTTGTAGTTGGTGCAGACATTTTTACAGTGTGGTTCTTTGTTATCCAAAACCCATGTAATTGAAAATGCATTTCTCATTAGGATACTGTAGCTGCATGCATGTGTGAGTGTGTATGTATGTTTGTGTGTATGTGCGTGTGTGTGTGTGGGTGTGTGTGCACGCGTGTGTGAGCGTGAATGGGTGTGTGTGTGTATATGTGTGTGTGTGTGCGTGTGCGCATGTGCGCCCATGAGCGTGTGTGTGAGTGATTGAGTGAGTGAGCTAGTCTGTGTGTGTGTGTGTGTGTTCTATACTGAGGGTAAGTCTCAGTGCCATTACGATGTGTTGAGAGAGATAATAACTCTATGGTGGAGGAAAGATACCTGTATTCATCAAAGCTGCTGCGATCTTTACCGCCTGAAGGAGAGACAACATCACTGGTTAGAGAGGGCATACGAGGACAGGGAACGATCACAGTAAGGCACGCCACATGAACCCTTAGTCAGGCCACCACATGAGGACACCACTGGGTCCACCACTGAGAAAACACCAGATGGCCCAAACCTTCAGGCAAGTTAGAAAATCTGAACCAAAACCCAGGGTTCAATATGAGTTAAAGCATTATGATAACACACAGACAGACACATACACAGCAAAAACATTTGTGCTTGTATTAATACTGAATGCCCTGACACAATGCAACAATTACATCCCCAATATTATTGTCAAGAGTCTCTACTCATTTATCAGTGCTGTGGAAGACAGAATTGCTACAACGAATTTACCTGTGGACTTTGGTCCTACAACTGGTCCAGGGTATCATGAGGAATTCAAGATTTGAGGGTGTGTGTGTGCGTGTTGACCTTTTTGTGTGTGTGTGTGTGTAACAAACAAGGAGGACAAAAAGCAATGCAGGGGCTTGAGTCTGGTGACAATGAGGATGATGAGGATGCCGGGCAGAACACATTCTCCATCTCACTCTACCAACAAGTGTGTGTGTGTGTGTGTGTGTGTGTGTGAGTACTCTTATTCCAGCACATTAGCATGCACATTTGGAATGGAATTTGTATGAATCTGCTCTGCATTATACTGTATGTGTCATTGTCCTGCTGAAACTGCAGGCATATATATGAGTGACATATATGTGTGTGTGTGTGTGTGTGTGTGTGTGTTTGTATAACTGTGACTCACCCATGTCGAGGCTGCGCGTGCGAGGGTTGCACTGCTTGTGTCCTTTGCAGCCACGCAGCTCCATCAGCTGAATGTGCAGCTCATTAAGTAAATGCCGGTCCAGAGTGTTCACCGCATTAATCAGCTAGAGAGAGAGAGAGAGAGAGAGAGAGAGACAACACAAGTAGAGTAAGCAAATCTGAAACTAACCCCAAGGCACCGTAATAGTTGCAGAGCTGAATACATACTCTATTGACACATTTCAACACATTATTGACAGCTATTCAGATACTTAGCTTGTCCAGTGATTTGAGCTACAGGCTGAAACGTCCATGTGAGAGAATGGGAGGAGGGCGAGGCACTAAAGGAGGAACCCACCTGGTAAGGGTCGGTGTTGAGGTCGAAGTACTCCAGGAAGCCTGTGGCAAACTCGCAGAACAGGAAGTTGTGTGTCTCGTTGATGGTGCGCAGACACCAGTAGGTGTTGTTGTTGGCACTGGTGCAGGCACAGAAGGGCCCCACTGGAGATGGAGGGAGAGGGAGGAAGAATGTTCCAGAAAACATCTGACGTGAGACCCGCTCAGATGGGGGATGCATAATGTAAAACACTCCTGCAGAGTGTCTTGTTTCTCTCTTTCTCTCTCTGTCTCTCTCTCTCTCTGTCTCTGTTTGTGTGACAGGTTTTTTAGAAAGGCTCACTGTGTATTTACAAGTGTTGGTGCAGAAGAGTACCTGTCATTATTATCATTATCATTAATCTTGAGTATGTGTGTTGAGTTTGTGTGTTTATTTGTGTGTGTGTGTGTATGTGTGAATGTGTGTGTGTGTGTGTATTTGAGATACACTATTTGTGAATGCGTGTGTGTGTGTGTGTGTGTGAGTGTGTATATACTTGAGAAATTATACTATTTGTGGATGTGCTCATGTGTGTGTGTGTATTTGAGAAATTATACTGTTTGTGAATGTGTGTGTATTTATGTGTATATGTACTGTACGTGTGTAATGCACTCACTGGTCCAGAAGGGGGCAGTCTGCCAGTGCTGGTTGTCGTGGGTGAAGCAGGTGAGGCCGGGCATGCTGCAGGTGTCATTGTTACGCAGACGCTTGAGCAGCTTACGAAGCTTCTTCCGCCGCTTCTGCTCCTGTAGCAGCCATTGCTTCTTATCCTTCTTCTCAGCTTTCCTGCACACACACACACACACACACACACACACACACATGTTAAATTTTTTTCCTACACACTTACACACCCATGGC
Organism: Tenualosa thibaudeaui; assembly: GCA_027481765.1. Classification (NCBI taxonomy): domain Eukaryota; kingdom Metazoa; phylum Chordata; class Actinopteri; order Clupeiformes; family Clupeidae; genus Tenualosa; species Tenualosa thibaudeaui. The sequence goes on from JAIFZK010000005.1 coordinate 14,823,786, forward strand.
CAGTGCTTCTCTTTGTTTTCAGACACACATGCAGTGCACACACATATCATTGCTGGTCAAGGTTCTTATCTGTTTTCCTCCAGACAAACCACCATCTATCCAATGCACATACTGTATGTTCTCAAGCATCTGCTCAACACACACACACACACACACACACACACACACACACACACACACACATCAAATGAATTTGCTACATATGTGAATAAAGACAACCCCTTACCTGAATGGATGAACACTGTCTCCCTTGTACTTCCTGAGCTTCTTAAACTTGGACTGATAGCTGGAAAACATAGAGCAACAGTAAGCCACAGCTGTAAGTGGTGGTGGGTTAGGAAGAGTAGATCCCAATACCATATAACACCCGTCTCAGTGGAGAGGCTCAGTGGGTATAGATTGCTAGAGATGTTTGAGATTAAGTGAGATTTTGATGTCATCTCCTCTTACATGTATTTGTTGCAGTCACATTCCTCAGGCCGGGATTTCTTCAGGTGACCTCTGACCTCTCGAAGGTTCTTAATCTTAGTCTGCAGAGTTTCAATCTGATGGTTACAAGACAGAGATTAGAAATACACCCAGTTTATTGAGATGCACAAAACCATATGTAAAGATGTGGACAGAAATATATTGTGAGATGTAAGATGATTAAAATGTATTTAACACTGCAACTGCATAATGGACAAATCTCATGGAGTGAACACAGAAAAGATATACTGTACATGCAACAGTGACATCCTACATGTACAAAGAAAATTCTTGTGACAGCACACATTAGCTCCATTTACATGAATAGACTTTCTGCCATTCCGATTAAACTAGTCTGATTAAAAATTCTCGTCTGTTTACATGTAGCAGCATTCTACTGCGATCAGACGTTAAGTGGTCATTTGACGTAGGCACACATTTAGTCTGTTTTGAAAATCACCTCAAAATGGTAATCAAAGAGGTCTTTTCAGTGCGGCTCAGAGGTACCCAAAGGAGTACTCTCAGTTCACACTGAAGTAGGCCAATTTTGGATGAGGGGTGAGCAAATTATAATGCTCTCAGAACGCTATTGTTACTGTGGGAATTTCTGTAAGAACAAGTAATATATGTGTGTTGAGTGTATACAAGAATAGAATAGTGCATGCAGTAGAATGTGTGCTATAAAAAGAATGTACAAGAGATTTATGTGCATGACAGTAGATGTCTTTGGAAAACCATGTTGAAACCATGTTTGGAGCATCATCGTAAAAGGACAGAGACTGAGATCTTGTGTAGGATTGGCTCTGTTCCAGCTACATCATCTACTGTTAGGAGTATTTAAGGTAGACAAATAAGGTAAAAGGTTAGAATGGTTGAGGATCATCGATGTATAGCCATTCTCTCGGTGAATGCATTAAAGACTTGGTTGAACAAGACAAACTTCTCTGCTACTTTGGGTTTTTCTGAGAAACTTCTCCACATTACCTTGGCAAAGATATCACCAGCCTACGTGGTCCCTTAGTTGAGTGAAATGTCGTGGATGATCAGAGCGACAGTGAAATAGCTATAGACTAATAGCTGAGGCTTTAATTCCGCAAAATACAGGTTTGTTCATGTTGAAAGAAGAGCGGTGGGCTGTCCGATCGAGTGTTTATATGATTGTTCAATCGGAACAGGAATGGAGTAAACCACCTCTTTCATTCTTATTAAAATTTTAATCGGATCAGAAATTCTATTCTGATCAGGGTGTTTACATGGGTCATTTCTATTCTGATTGAGCTGTTATTCTGTTTCTATTCCTATTAAAAGTGTCTAGTGTGACTAAAAGATAACCATATAGACTTGCAACCATGAGATATTATATGAGGTATTATAAATACTTTATAAGCCTTTAGATAGATAGATAGATAGATAGATAGATAGATAGATAGATAGATACTTGTGTTATACCGTAGGAAATTCTGGTATCTGGTTAGCGGGAAAATGTTACCAAACATTCATTCAGAGAAAGGTGCCACACACCTCGTGGTCTATGTGGAGCTTGTGGTCTTTCCAGGCTTGCAGTGACTTGTAGAGGCCAAGATCACACTTTACTGTGTCATTAGACAAGATGGCACACCTGATGGCACACCAGATATCACACCAAGAGCTTATCAACAGTTCAACAGTGCATTAGGGATAACAACTCTCATCCAACTTACTATATATGTATCTGTTTTCAATCATAATTTAAAAAAGAAGCATATGTATAAAGAGAGAGCACACACACACATAAACACACAACAATGTACTCGTACTCTCTCTCTCTCTCTATCTCTTTCACACACACACACACACATACACTCACCTGTGTGTGACCTTGATGGAGTTAGGCAACGCGAGGCTGTTGCTGTTGGTCTGGGGAGGCACAGTGGCTCCCCCCATACCACTGAACTCCTCCTCCTCATCCTGTGACCCTGGGGCTCGGTTCTGGCTGCGGTTCCTGGGGGCCATGGAACGGTAGCGGTCACCAAGGTCCACCGCGAACAGGTCTCCGCCCATCTCCATGGAAATGTCACGGGTGAAGCGATTGCGGGAGTAGCTCTTCAGGGCTTTCAGCTCTGTCAGTCACACACACACACACACACACACACACACACACACACACACACACACACACACACACACACACACCAAGACCAGATCTCAGATTCACACTTGCGCTTCCCAATGTGCCCACAGGGTGGCATGCAAGAGCTGTGCACTACAAGCCAACATCTCTAAGGTGGATATCCACAGAGACATCAGATGAAATATGAAAGTGTTTTTCAAGGATATTTTTGGATAAATGGATTTACACTGCGAGGATACAGGGACACTTGATATATTAGCTGCAACAGTAATGCACTGAAATACAATCTTCTGGGATGATATTACATTAAAAAGGAATTATACATATCATCATAAATAAATGAAATAAATACACAATTATGTAATGTCAACTGTTAAAATGTTCATCAGTACATGTGATTGTATTATCGTTTGGTATACATGTAAATACGTACTCTTTCTGGACAGTAGCTTGCTCTTCTTGAAGGGGTTGAGCCTGTAGAAAGGCAGCTTGCAATTGCAGCCGTCAGGTGGGGGAATGCTGCTGATGCTGCTGCTGCTGCTGGTGGTGATGGTGGTGGTGGTGCTGGTTCTGGTGGTGGTGCTACTACTGGTGCTGGTGAGGCTACGCTGGTACAGCTGAGCTTTCATGCTGGACGGACTCTGGTTCTTACGCACAGGGGACGAGTTGGCCATCCCCTTGCACTTATAAAGCCGCAGCTTACCAGTGGCATCCTCCACACACTGCCACTTCTTCATGGGGAATTGGGGAGAGAGAGAGAGAGAGAGAGACTTGAGTTTATCTTCTAATAACAATGCTCCACATATTTGTAACATAAAAACCTGCATCTGTGGGGCAAAAGGAGGAATGTAAAGGGAAAGATGAAGACAAAGAGTGAGTGATAGATAGAGGGATAGAGTTGATGTGAGAAAGAGAATACTGTGGAGAAAAGACAGAGGGGAGGAATGACGGGAGGTAACATAATAACAAAATAACAGACAACGAGACGGTTACAATAAGCTTGTTTTCACACCACACACACACTCAGACACACACACACACACACATTTCCATTACTCTCCCTCAGCGTAAATGGGTTTTAATAAAGACATAGCCAGTCTGTTTTTGCTTTATTACATTTAGTGTGTTCAGTAATAAGCGACCGGCTGCTGCTGGGTGGAGGAGGGAGTTTGTGTGTGTGTGTGTGTGTGTGTGTGTGTGTGTGTGTGTGTGTGTGTGTGTGTGTGTGTGTGTATTGGGGTGGGGTGAACTGAGGTGAAAATATGTCTGGATGGGGTGTGCGTAGAAGCTGGCCCGCCTGTATCTGTCGCCGGCAATTAAGTCACCTCACCAAATCACTCCGCTGACAGAGAAATGCAAAAAAAAAAAAAAAAAACATGAAAGAGAGAGTGAGAAAAAAAAGATAGAGCTGCTTGCCTTTACAAGGACCTCAAAGTCATTAGGTCATTTAAGGCTTTCTACACACACAGCCGACCCATGTTAAAAATGAAAGAATGTAAGTAGAAGAGACAAGGCTTGAGTGTGTGTGGCATGAACACAAGCAGTGGTTCCTGACTCAGGGCGCAGGGGGAGGCGGGACACTGATGGAATACCAAGGAGGTGAGCGCTAATGCTAATGCTAATGCTAACACTAACACCAACGTGGCTACAGGCCTCTGATGTCACACTGATGAGCTGTGATCATCGGTCAGTGGGCCCCGGGGAACAGACGAATATCATTAATATACAGAACATTTTAGGACAGGGGCCACTAGGGTGCACGTGTGTGTGTGTGTATGTGTGTGTGCATATGAATAACGAGTGAATGTTTCATGTTAAGTTCTGCTAAACAACACAGACAGGAAAACAGAAAACAATGTAGCAGGATGACACTGATTAAAATGAATGGAGACCCTTCGTGTGTGTGTGTGTGTGTGTGTGCATGTGTGTGTGTGTGTGCGCGCGAGTGTGTGTGTGTGTTTGTGTGTGTGTGTGTGAGAGAGAGATTAGTTTATTAGAGCATGTCTTCAAATGCTTTTTAAATGGCAGGCAGAACTAATCACACAGAAGCTCTCTCCACTGCTGTAGTATTAGCAATCAGAAACATCTGTGTGTGTGTTTGTGAGTGTGTTTGTGTGTGTGTGTGTGTGTGTGTGTGTGTGTGTGTGTGTGTGTGTGTGTGTGTGTGTTCATCCAACAGACCAGATGTATGTGATAATTCACACTTCTGGTGCTGGACCATGCAGCAACATCACCCCCACCATTCCCTCTCCATGGTTTTATCGGCCACACACACACACACACACACACACACACACACGCGCGCACACACACACATGCGCACACACAAATGTTACCTCTCTAATGCACACGCATACACACATCTAATCACATCAAACACATCTCTGCTTTCAGCTGTGTGTTATGAGGGTGGTGAAGATTCAAAGAGGCTCATCTGCTCTGCCTCCTTCAAATATGACAAAAAATCACAGCCACCACCACCACCACAGCTTGACAACACCAACACACACACCACCTCAGCCACCACCACCCCAGCCTGAGACTACCAACAGCCACAACCATAGCCTGACACTACCAACACATACCACCACAGCCACAACCATAGCCTGACACTACCAACACATACCACCACAGCCACAACCATAGCCTGACACTACCAACACACACCACCACCACAGCCTGAGACCACCAATACACACCACCACAACCTAACACTACCAACACAGACCACTCCAACCACCACCACCACCACAGCCTGACATCACCAAAACACATGGCACCCCAGCAGCCACCACCACAGCCTGACACCACCAACACACACACCACCCCAGCCACCACCACCACAGCCTGACATCACCAAAACACACGGCACCCCAGCAGCCACCACCACAGCCTGACACCACCAACACACACACCACCCCAGCCACCACCACCACAGCCTGGCATCACCAAACACACGGCACCCCAGCAGCCACCACCACAGCCTGACACCACCAACACACACACCACCCCTGCCACCACCATCACAGCCTAACACCACCAACACACACAACACAGCCACAACCATAGCCTGACACTATCAACACACACCACCACCACAGCCTGACACTTCCAACACACACCACCACCACAGCCTGACACTATCAACACACACACACACCACCACAGCAGCCACTGCCTCCACCTCTATCTCCTCCACCACTGTAAACTACTGCCAGCAATTGTGTGCCTATTCTAAGGGTAATGGCAGGACCAAACAGCTAAACCCGTCTGTATCTGTTGGACACACACAGACATCAAGAGTATCTCACAAAGCCTTTTAATGTTTGTTTGTTTTAGGTCACCTGTATTTGACCTGCAAATCGTTTACAACTGTGTTGTAATGTTATTTTTCTCCCACAATAGTGTATGTAGGCACTATTACGTATCTGTCTTGTCCATACTGTGTTTTAACAATTACGTGTATCACCAATTGTTCCTGGTGAAACGTTGTCTCGTCTCACTATGTACTGTGTACTGTGTACTGTGTACTGAAACGCGCAAGCTAACAACTTCAGTGCCAAATGGCAAGTGGCAGGACCTGTTAGCCTGTTAGACCTGTTAGTCTAATGGCCGGATAGGCACATGTGCAAAAAAG
>JAIFZK010000005.1:14832500-14837500 GCA_027481765.1 Tenualosa thibaudeaui
GGTATAAGCCTATGAGCCCTTGCTGTTGGGAGTGAGAGGGTGAAGTGTGTGTGTGTGTGTGTGTGTGTGTGTGTGTGTGTGTGTGTATGAAGATAAGAGGGTATAAGCCTATGAGCCCTTGCTGTTGGGAGTGAGAGGGTGAAGTGTGTGTGTGTGTGTGTGTGTGTGTGTGTGTGTGTGTGTGTGTGTATGAAGATAAGATGGTATAAGCCTATGAGCCCTTGCTGTTGGGAGTGAGAGGGTAAAGATAGTGTCTGGAGCCTGATGGCCTGAGGGGCAGACGTCGGCGCCTGCTGAGGGGGGCAGTGTGAGGACCAGTCTGTGCTGACTCACCCGCGCTCCACCAAGAAGGAGTCTCTCCACACTTTGCCCCTCTTGTTCAACTGGAACCTGAGATGGCAGAGGAGAGGAGAGAGAGAGAGAGAGAGAGAGAGAGAGGGAATCGATTAGTCACTGGCTGCACTAAGTCATCGCTCAGGGGCCTGTCGGCTGTCTGTGGGCCAAAACCAAGTGCCGGAAAATGAAGTTTTCTACACAAGGCAAACCATATATTGGCTGGACGATCACACAACAGGTATGACTGCAAACTTTAAATGAATGGTGTGTGTGTGTGTGTGTGTGTGTGTGTGTGATATGTATGCATTTGTCTTTGTGTGTGTTTATGTGTTGGCATATGCATTATGTGGTTGTGTATTTATGTCTATATGGTTGTTAAGAGTGTAGGTACATCTGTGTGTGTGTGTGTGTAATCAAGTGCCTGTGATTGGCTTGGATTGATTGGTGATGGGGGAACGGGAGGGCCAGTGAGTGTGTTCTCCCTCTCTCTCTGTCCTCTCTGCAGTGCACCCATGAGAGAGAGAGAGGCACAAAGAACAGGGAAATGCACAGGCTGAAAAACTCTCCTTCACTCTCCACTCATTCGCCACCCCTCTCTCTCTCTCTCTCTCTCTCTCTCTCTCTCCTTGTGACCTTCCCTACTGATATGAGCTATTGATCCAGCCGCCCCAACCAACTCTCTCTATCTGTCAGATCTCTGCAGGTGGGGGGGAGACAAAGAGGAGTCTTAAAGAGAGAGAGACAGAGAGAGAGAGAGAGAGAGAGAGAGAGAGGTAGGGAGGGAGTGAAAGTAAAAGAAAGTGGGAGGGGAGAGATGAAATAGGTACCCATGTCTCTACACCCACCGCCTCCCAGACTGCTTTCATCCTTCTCTGTTTCTCCATCTATCCATCCTGCTCCTCTCCTCTCCTCTACACCTTCCCCTCCTCCTCCACTCACACCCTCGCACCACCCCGCACCACCCCAACCCCTCCTCGCCTCACTCCTCTCCATGCCAGCCAATTTCACGGCCAGGAGAGGCTATTTATTTGTGATTACAGAGAGGGTGATGAAAGGGAGAATGAAGGAGAGAGAGAGAGCGAAAGCAAGAGGGAGAAGGAGAGAGAGATGGAGAGTGAGAGAGACACACAGAGAGAGAGAGAGAGAGAGAGACCCCCTCCCTCTTCTCGCCCTTTTTCATTTCCCCCCAACATCCCCCACACACTGCCATCCACCACTTCTACTTGTCACCACCTCTATCTCTCTCGCTTTCTACTCTGTCTCTCTCTCTCCCTCCATCTCTCTGTGTCTCGCCATTTCATCCCCTGGCAGGCCACAGCCCAGAGTTATTATAAGCCAAACCCATGTTGACATGAAGGGAAGGACGCAGATGGATGATTCCCCTCCTCCTGCCGACCCACGGGCCCGTCTGCTTTTTCCCTTTCGGGACCCATTTCCTCTCCCCCTATTTTCTCTTCCCTTCTGCGCGTAATGAAAGCAATATCCCGGCGAGCGGAAGTGGGCTGTGTTGGCGGAGGCGGTGTGTTATTTCACTCGGGCAGCTCCGGCTGCGTGGTGGCGGTTTTTGTGGCGGCCCTGATGTTTGGGTCTAGTGCCACTGTTTCTCTAAGGCCGGCTGGCATGAGGGAACAGGGGACGGGCGCAGATGCTGTGGGCCTCAATAGCTTTGAATGTCATCACCGCGCACAGCAGTCTTTCGTTCATCCGTCAATCAATCAACCAAGTTTGGTCGTGCTCTTCAGCAGGCTTCTCTCATCCATGAGATTAACACAGTGATGGGCATCCATAAAGTGATGGAAAGTCACAGAGATGCAACACTGAAGGTTTTTGTTTGCACTGTGCCATCAGTATATAATCAATACAACTGGCTATGCTACATGCAAGAGCACTCTTCGAAAACTACTAAACACTACACAAATGGAATGGCTTAGCCTTAGTAACATGAAGACTCTATGGGACTGTCTGAAGTGAATATGGGAAGTCTGTCTGAAGTGTTTACAAAGAAGACTGCAGAAGACTGTGGAGCTCAGAGCAGGCTTCTGGCCCTCAGGCACTCTGTGTCTTTCAGAGCTTTTTAATGTCCCATTTAAACTTCATGCTGTGAAGTTTAGCAGGTGTTTAGGACTGGGTGGAAGGATTGATAATGCCCTCTGGCAGTCAGTTTTCTGAGGTCATAAACAACAACACCACACAACACACGCACATCACACACAGACAGACACACACACACACACAGACACAAAACTAAATAAAAACTAATTTTCAAATGCTCATGCACCTACAGGTGAACGCATACCCACAACAAACTGGTGAGTGTGAGAGGATGCACCTGTTAGCCTGGCGGTCAGTGTCCAGCAGCTTGAGGATGGATTTGCCGTCCATGTCGGGAGGAATGTCCAGTCCAGCGATGTCCAGGATGGTGGGCGCCAGGTCGATGTTCAACACAATATGGGGGTTGCTATGGAAACAAAGATGGACGTTCCCCAGATAGTTAGAAGTGTGTGTGTGTGCGTTTGTGTGTTTTCACATTTCACACTAGAGCTAGGGGGTAGGGCAGAGATAAGAGTCTGTGTGTGCGTGTGTGTGTGTGTGTGTGTGTGTGTGTGTGAGAGAGAGAGAGACACACAAAGAGAGTGGGAGAATGAAGCAGAGATAGACAGAAACTGTGGATGGAAGATGGACAGATACATATAAATTTTTTCTTTTTTTAACTGGGAAAAGCGGGTTAGTTCTGGAACGCCTGTCTCTTTTTCCCTGCTCCCCAGAGTTGTTGGCTGTCTCTGGTTGAACTTTAAGCCAGCCCAGTAGAGGGCTGGCAGGCCAGACACCCACAAGATTTAGCCAGATTACACTGGACCACCTCCAGCAGCAGGGCGAGAGGGGCAGAGGATTTCTGTGTGGGTGTGTGTGGATGTGTGTGTTTATGCGTGTTCCACTATGTGTATTATGGACTTTACATTTCCTTGACAGATACAAGATGTGGGCATGTGTGTAAGTATATATAAATTTGCTATACTGTCAGATTCATATACTTCTCACAGGGTCAAAGAGGTGTCAGCAGCATGGGAACAGTTCGTCCACAGGTCTTGGTATGTCACTGAGTGTGCGTGTGTGCACGTGTGTGTGTGTGTGTGTGTGTGTGTGTGTGTGTGTGTGTGTGTGTGTGCCCTGGTGTGTAATAGGGCAGATTGATTCGCCATGGGGATAATCCCAAACACCACACACTCACCTGCTGACTCCATCTTCCAGTCCTGACAACCTTGCAGGACCCCCTCACACCTCCCCCCCTCCTCTCATCTCTTCTCATCTCCCCTGTCTCTTCCTCCCTCTCTCTGTTCATACTCCCCGGCACTGCAATTTCCCCTATCCGTGTTTGCATCTCCCCCTCCCTTTCACTAGGCACAAAAACTCTATCCCTTCCTCTGCCCTGGATGAGATCTCTCTCTCTCTGTCCGTCCCTCTCTCTTTTTTTGTCTCTCTATCTTGTTCTCTTGCTAGCCTCACACCCAAATGGAGAGCAATCTCATGATCTCTGCATGAGATGGCTTTGGCCGGCTTAATCTGCTTTTCTGGGAAGCAGTTAGCATGGGAGCTCTGAGTGCACTGGTAAACAAGCTAAAGGCTAATGCTATTAAACACAGCCTCATGCAGCTCCGCACAGCCAGGACCATCGCCCGTCTGCCCATCCGAGATGAGTGTATATGTGTGTATGTGATATATATATGTCTGTATATCTCTTTGTGTGTGTGTGCGTGTGTGTATGTTTATCTGTGTGTGCATGGCAGAGAGCTGAAAAAAAAGTTTAGGAGGGCAAGTGCTCCTGTGTGTATATGCATATCTCTACAGTATGTCTAGTCTATGTGTATCTGTGTGTGTGTGTCTGTGTGTGTGTGTGTGTCTGTGTGTATCTGTGTGCACAGTAGAGAGCTGAAAAAAAAAGTTTAGGAGGGCAAGTGGTTCTATGTGTGTATGTATATTTCTACAGTATGTGTGCTCTACATGTATGAATGCATGTGCGTTTGTGTGTGTGTGTGTGTGTGAAGGGGCTTGCCAGAGAGACAAAGTGGCCAGCAGGCTTTGGTGGCAGGGAGAACAGCAGAGCTTTAAACCCTAAAAACTCTGGGCTGGGCTGGATGTCTGGAGCTCTGGAGGTCTGGCCTCTGCCAAACAGGCCCAGTAGTGAGTGCCAGAGCAAACAGCAGAAGAGCTCAGGGCAGCCATGCCAGAGGAGCCTCCACTAGAAACTAACCAGATGTGGCCCACCTCAGCCTGCACTCCAAATGGACATAGTTCATTAAATTTGCTTGCATTTTGTCTCTCTCTCTCACACACACTCTCTTTTTCTCTCTCTCATTTAATCATTTCCTCTCTCCTTTCCTCCACCTTTCTGATTGTCCCTCTCTACACGTGAAACACGTGTACCGTGCTTAGATTCACACACGCGCACACACTCACACGCACACGCACACACACACACACTCACACAGATACTCACATAGTTCCACCCTCAATGTTAGGGCCTCGTATGTAGAAGGGCACTCGTATGTCAAACTCGTAAGGCATAGACTTGCCCTTGACCAGGCCAAACTGGCCGATGTGGTAGCCATGGTCGGCTGTGTATATGACGTAGGTGTTGTCCAACTCCCCAGTTTCCACCAGCATAT
>JAIFZK010000005.1:14842500-14845000 GCA_027481765.1 Tenualosa thibaudeaui
ACTGGTGTGTGAATGCATGTGTGTGAATGCATGTGTGTGATGGGTGGAAGGGGTGAATGTGAGGCATGTGAGGCACAAGTTCAGGAGAGAATGAGAGGGAGGGAGAGGGATGAAGACAGCGAGAGAAACACAGAAGGTGTCAGATGTCAAGTAACATGAGAGAGAGGTCTGAGAGAGAGGGATGAGGAGGAGACAGAAAAGAAGCCAAACAACCAAGCCTGAGATGTTACGAACAGGGCATTTACTAGACACTGGACCAATTTTCTGCAGACAGACAACAACACCACTGCAGCAACACCAGCGGCAGTACAAGAATTGCAGTAAACAACAATCGGCGGGAAAAAGTTCTTTAGGAGCACAGAGGCCAGATCCAAAGCAGAGATGCCCAGCTAAGAGTTATCATTGCTAACTGGACTGCTAACATGGATAATTTAAGATGCTAAACCTGGCTGACACTGCTACAGGTTCTGATTGTGCCAACAGATAGATAGATAGATAGATAGACAGACAGATAGACAGACAGATAGATAGATAGATAGATAGATAGATAGATAGATAGATAGATAGATAGATAGATAGATAGATAGATAGATGGCTACCTTTGAAGTAGATCTAAAAATTTGAATCACCGTTCCATATCAATCCGCTTATGAATGGTATTGCATGCTGTACTTTCCCCCTTAATGGTAACTATAACAGGTTATTTTCTGTAGTTCATGCACATGATTTCTAAATATAAAGAAAGTTATAGATAAAATGACATCCTAAAAACAAACAGGAGATAAGTGGGATAGCGGCCTTTCGAAGAGACCAGTTCAATGGAAATAATGACTCAGCGAAGGTAACCCCTTCGTCTCCACCTCGCCAACATTTCCATCAGGAAATTCTGTTTGTTGAACAAATGTGGAAACAGTAATAACAATAAATAGAGCAACACATGACATGTATAATGTGTGTATTTCATGCATGAGAATGTAAATGTAAATAGACTTTTTTTTTACATGTTTTCTTTTGCCAGTTATATAGATGTATGTTTATGTTGTACCACTCATATACATCACAACCCCATAGTTCATTCCGCTGCGTATTGGCCTCACATTTCACATGTGCTTTGCCTGTAATTATTCCTCATGAGTCTTTATGGGGGTGATGAAGTGCTGGGCTTCGGACTGCCTTGGGACCTGGCAGACATATTCATTACACTAATAACAAATCTGCGGCCAACACCTAGACATGTGATGCTGGGCTGTTATTGTGTGAGAACGCACTGTGTGTGTGTGTGTGTGTGTGTGTGTATGTGGACTGGGATTTCGCACTGCACAGCCAATCAATACAAAGACCTCTCCTGAAAACACAGGGGTAACATTTTTGTTGATGGACAGAGTAACATGAAGGGAGAGAATAACAATATTTTAAATATGAACAATCTTCTTCATGTATGGCTACATAATAATTGTGTGTGTGTGTGTGTGTGTGTGTGTGTGTGTGTGTGTGTGTTTGTTTACTGAGTTTCAATGAGTTGCTGTTTCCTTTTCTGCCAGAAATAAAAGAAAGAAAGAGAGAGGAAATTATGGAGACTGGGGAGATGAAGGAGAAAAGAGAGGCAGGTAAACGTAGAAAACGTAGAAAAAAGGGAGATGAGAAAAAGATAAGGAGGAAAAAGAGAGGAGGAAAAAGAGAGGAAGGAGAGAAGAGGGGGAATGAGAAGGAAATAAAAAAAACTGGCCCCAGCTGGCAGCTAATTAGCACTGGAGCTGGAGAGATGAGACATTTGACAGCAGCAGGAGATAGAAATGTGTGTGTGTGTGTGTGTGTGTGTGTGTGTGTGTTTGTACTGTGTGTCTGTGTGTGTGTCTACATGTGTAGATGTATCTCTTTTTCTCTCTCTCTCTCTCTCTCTCTCTCTCTCTCTCTGTCTCTGCAGATGTGTGGATGTTGCACTCTGTGTGTGTGTGTGTGTGTGTGTGTGTGTGTGTGTGTGTGTGTGTGTGCGCGTGTGTGTGTGTGTGTGTGTGTGTGTGTGTGTGTGTGTGTGGATGGGCAAGTCTGAGCAGATGTTTGATTTTGTGTGTTTATGTGTATGTCTGTCAGTGTGTACTGCAGCAATGTGTATGATGGGTAAATAACACTTTAATCACTGCATTCAGCACCTTCAACTAAGACCCTCAAAATAGTTTCATAGCCTGTCTTCATGTTTCAACAGAGGGAAACAGCTACTGAAAAAGACACAGCTCCACTCACAGTGGTCCAGTGGAGTGCCATCAGGTCACAACTGAAGAAGCCTTTTGGATGAAAGGTGAAACGTCATTAAGCTCCAAAACAGAAGTCCAGTGTCATACAACTTAGCACTTTGACTACCATGACCTGGATGAATGAGAATCTTCACAGATGCTTTGAGTTAGCCTGGTGAGCAGTATGAACATTCTAAATCCACAGACAGCTGAGCTGGATCTTTGGCTTGGAAATTAAGCTGATGGGAAGATGGACATTGTTAACTCTG
>JAIFZK010000005.1:14850000-14902500 GCA_027481765.1 Tenualosa thibaudeaui
TGTGTGTGTCTCTCTCTTCCTGCACCCGCTGTGGGCCACTCTGACAAATGGAGACGGGCCGTGGGTGGGAGGCAGGCAGGTGAAATCCACTGTATGTGAGCCTGAGTCTGAGTGTAGGCCATGTGTGTGTGTGTGTGTGTGTGTGTGTGTGTGTGTGTGAGGAATGAGAAGACTGCAGGGGCCTGTCAAACCCAATGGCGTGCCTAACAGTGATAAGGCCTACGCGCTCAGCCAGGGATGTTCTTCTGCCCTCCGTAAGAGCTATCTCTTTTATGGGCTGTCATACACACACACACAGACACACACACACACACACCTGAACACACACAAGGATACTGTCACATTCTTTTGTGACTCTGTCTCTCTTCAACAGACTCACTATAGCCATTCCCCCCTACACACACACACACACACACACACATACACACACACACCTGCACACATAGCCCTCTTTCTGTTTCACTTAAACACACACACACAAGCATACCCTTTCTTTTTTGGATTTGCTCTGTCTCAACAGACTCTCACATATACACACACACACACACACACACACACACACAGACAGACTCTTAATACTCTCTGCATGTGGTAGATGAGGTAGCAGTGGCCAGGGGGCAAAAGCACATCCACCTGATGTAACCATTCTGATCACAATAGCAGCCCTTGTACAACAGGGATGTGTTTCACCTTGCAACAAACGCTCTCTCTCGCAAAACACAATCCCACCCAGGTATCCAATAACCACCCTCGGGTCTGCTCAACCAGATCTTGTCTGTGGTTCAGATGCTGAGACACAGGCAAGATCTGGAGATGGACACCACTGACGGTGCGTGAGAATGTGGAGGACATATTAAAAGGAATGCTATCTCTGTTGGGAGCAGCTGCTGAAAAGGTATAGCCAAGATCTGGAGTAAGGCAAGATGTGGGAATGTGTCTACGTGTGTGTGTGTGGGATTACTGCAGGCTTTAGCGTGTTTAAGATCCTGACATGGAAAAGACAAACATGAGGGGCCTCCCACTGGGTTACATGCATGACACATGGGACATGATCTGGAGGGCGGTCATGTCATTGGGACTACTGAATCGTGACTAAGCTACATATCTATGCAAAATCACTATAAGCTTACAGTAAGATGACTGCATATAATAATGGCATACATGTAATAGTACATGACACACTAAGTGGATTGTTGTTGTGTGTGAGTTAATCTATGCCCATGACTTTGTGCCTGTAATTCTGGTGGAGTATGTGTGTGTGTCTAGAATTTATTTGCTCTGTAGTCTTATTTCAGTACATCCATCATAGGCTTATTTATGTAGGCCTATTTAATGAGTACATGCTTGTATATTATATGAGCTTAGTATAAGTCTGAGCTTATAGAGAACGTGAGCATGGGAGGGTGTACCTGTGTACCAAACTATTCAGTCTTCTCAGTAAACCCTAAACCCTAAAAACACTAATGGGATACATTCATTTATATTTGTATGTTTGTGTGTGTGTGTGTGTGTGTGTGTGTGTGTGTGTGTGTGTGTGTGTGTGTCTGGGTGACATACCTGTCCTGTAGCCCGTGTTGTTGAGATAGACCCCGAAGGTGCGTGGCTCGTGCTGGGCCTGCCAGGAAGGCGAGGAGCAGTTCTCGTTATTGGTGTACGTGTTGTGGTTGTGCGCGTACTTCCCCGTGAGCATGGAGGAGCGCGATGGGCAGCACATGGGTGTCGTCACGAAGGCATTGGAGAAATGCGTTCCACCCTGCTCCATGATGCGGCGCGTCTTATTCATCGCCTGCATGGAACCTGCGGGAGAAAGAGAGAGATAAAGAAATAGAGAGATAGAGAGAGAGGATGAGAGAGAGAGAGATAGTTAGCCTTTTTATTGCTCGACAATTTGCATTTACTGGCTGTACTATATTCTAAGAGAAATGGAAGAGAAAAGAAAGAATGATCCATTGCACCAATCCATGTTACCAGCTGAAAGTTGAGTCAGCGTAAAAAAGTAAAAGAGATTGTGGGTGTTTGTGGGATTGTGGGTGTTTGGTGTATGTGTGGTATGAGCAAGTGTGTACTTGTGTAATACCCTGATGCAGCCAGATGACAGCTTCACTGTTCTCATTTTGCGAGGATTACTGTCAGATCTGTTATTGATTTTTATGGTGTCAATCAGCCGAGAAAAGGCTTAAAGATTTAAAGAGCCGCTACCATTCAAAGCTCGTGTAGGTGTCAAAGATGGTGATGTTTCACTGTTAACGTCACTGAGGCACACAGACCTGTCCCTGGATGATGCTGCTTACTTTCCATCCAACAATAAATCGGAAACCAGTAAGTTAATTTGTGTAATGTACGAGACCCACAAGCACATCTCACCCCTTTCAAAAGAATGAAAAATAATTAGCACTGCTGCTAACTTAAATTAAATTCAGTCGAGCGTTCCCAGGTCGAAAATGAATGCAGCTGAATCGGCACAACAGTGACATTGAGTAAGATGACTAGATCATTTGCACGTAGAAGTATTAATGCGTCTGCATTCATTTGTTTCAATTTTATTCCTTTGTGGGCTTTGGAACGGCCATTTTTATTCATTCAATTTATTCATTCCAATAAATCTCTAGGAATGAAAAAGCGGAAGAGACTAGGCAAATTCCTCTAACCATGTTTGGCGCGCGCGTACACATACACACACACACACACACACACACACACACACACACACACACATACACACACAGACACACACACTCACTAATGCTCAAAACCCATGAAACACAGGAGACACAGCAGCATGAATAGAGCCAGCATGTAATCTGTTCAGCTAATTATGAGAGTATGAGGAGGTGGGGGTATAGTGCAGGCAAACTCTCTCTCTATTTATCTATCTCTTTCCCTCTCTTTTTCTCTCTCTCTCTTTCTCTCTCTTTCCCTCTAGTTCTCACTGTGTTTTTCCTTCTCTCTCTCACTCGCTCCCCTTTGAGAACAAAAGAGGATTAAACTAATACACACAAACAGTAGAGCGGATCTTCATGGATGAAGACATTCATGCATTCATTCGTGCTCAATGGGCCTTCCGCAGTGTGCTCTCTTAAAGCCTGATGTGATTGCAAAGGTTTGCAGCTAATTTTCTCTCATGTACTTTGCATGTCCAAAAGGACCATAGCATAGAAGAGGGCCTCCACTTTTGAGCAGGGACTGGGGCCTCTCTTTGAAAGGAGCAAGTGGTCTGATCACACAGAAGTGAATGAATTGCTTGTGCAAAGGCTTTTATCTGATCGGTTTGTAAAAAAAAAAAAAGATCTCTTGCTCAAGACTAGCAAGTTGCAACTGGGCTCAGACACACACACAAACACACACACATACACCATCCAAAATGCTGGTGTGGTGCAACAGTAACATAGACAAACACATACACACACACACACACACACACACACACATAGACACACACACACACACACACAGAAGGGCACAGAGCACACAGGCACTGTGTTACATATGCACCACAACACATTCATTGACAAACACACAAGCAAGTGCAAGCACAAGCACACTTGACACATAAATCCAAACACTTCAGTCACATGGTCAAGGCCATGTTTACTGACAGACAGCAAGGCCTGGGCCGGCGCGGCCGCTTGACCTTTTCAGGCCCGACGGGCACACTCAGACAGACACTAAAGGTCACATGCAGAGACAGGTTTACACTGGGCCCCACACAAAGGGCAGACGGGGGGGCCATAGATTTTTACCAAATACAATACCACAGCGCTAACCTTCAGCTGAAAAAAAACAGCGCTTCAAAAACACTTGAGCCTCGAGTGTAAGCTAACGCTGACTGGAATGTGGAAAAAAGGGTTTGTTTTTAGCCAAGAGTTAGGACCAACAGACACGAGAGAGAGAGAGAGAGAGAGAGAGAGAGGGGCAGACTAAAAGGGACGAGACGAGCGAAGGCAGAGGAGGAAACAGGAAGGAGGACGGACAGATCCTCACACAGATGGGATTGAAATTGAATAAATACGAGGGTGGGGGATTTGAAAAGAATAAACAAGAGCTGATGATATCTAAATAGGAAAAAATAAATAAATTTGAAAATGCCATGAGAAATGACAGAGTGGGAGAAAAGAATGGCACAATTATCTTTCTACGTGCTGTACTCCAGAATGGAGTTACCATTTCATTTGGGTATTGTGAAATGGCAAATTGCTTTGAAAATGACTTTGACAAGGTGCTATTGGATTTGACTCCTGCATTCCCCCACTGTGTTTGTGTGTGTGCACGTATCTGTGTGTGTGTGTGTGTGTGTTTGTGTGTGTGTGTGTATGTGTGTGTGTGCGCTCGTGCATACTGAACAGTATCATTTCTCATCTCCCTCTGAGATCAAACAATAAGGGAATGGCTATCCAAATCTGCAGAAGGGATCTAGGACTAATGTAGTCCATTAAAGTCTGCTGCCTCTGCGATGGGGCCGGATAAGAGGGTGATTAGCTGGAGGCTGAGGCTGGGAGTGGGTGGGCTGTACACAGAAAATGAAATCTATTTCCAGTGAAATTCTCAGAGTCAAACAGACACTGGCTGAAAGGGGAGTGATATGAAGAGGCCTGGAAATGACAGGGATTTTAGTCTGACACAAGAACAAAAGTAGGAGAGCAGCATCATGTAAAAGTGAGAAAGTGTGTGTGTGTGTGTTTGTGGGTGTGTGTGCCTGTGCGTGTGCGTGTGTGTGTGTGTGTGTGTGTGTGTGTGTTTGTGAGTGTGTGTGTGTGTGTGTATTTGTGAGTGCTTGAAAATACATAGAAATACATGGATGCCTACAAATGAGTGTGTGAGTGAAAGAAATGAAGAGCCAGCAGATTAGAAGAGAGCATGATGACAGAGAAAGCATTGAGGGTGAGAGCTTATAGGCAGACAGACAGACAGACAGACAGACAGACATAAATCAACATAGACAGAAGACAGACAGACAGACATAAACCAACAATACCCGCAAGAAAATGTGCGGATTGTGACTCCTCGTCTCGTGGGCTCACACCTGCTTCACTGCGGAGCACAAGAGCCACTTGTGGCACAGCGAGTGGGGAAACTTTCTCCACTTCCTAAGGCATTTTAAATAGCTGCCATCATGTGAACAGGGACTTAAGGTGTGATTCAAGATCTTCTGCTGAATCTCCTGGAGGAACCAAACTAGAACTCAATGCTGGATAAATCTGTGTCTTCTCTTCTCCTAC
Source organism: Tenualosa thibaudeaui (assembly GCA_027481765.1). Classification (NCBI taxonomy): domain Eukaryota; kingdom Metazoa; phylum Chordata; class Actinopteri; order Clupeiformes; family Clupeidae; genus Tenualosa; species Tenualosa thibaudeaui. The sequence goes on from JAIFZK010000005.1 coordinate 14,855,217, forward strand.
TCCTTCTTCTCTCTGTCTCTGTCTCTTTCTCTTAAGTTTTATCACTCTGAATACTTCTCTCACTCTGTCTCTGGTTCTCTCTGCTGAGAGGCGTTTTGCTTCTGTAGCGACAGTCAAAGCACCTCCTGGGCTTCTGGGAAACCCCATGCCACTTGAAATGCAATTACCGTCTCTTCTCAGTTCAAATGTAATTTAACGGCGGTTAATGAGACAGCTCCCTCTGCTCTTGCAGGACACAGCACTGGGATGCCGGGGGAGAGAAGAGGAGGGTGGGAGGTTAGGAAGGTTAGAGTGTGTGTGTGTGGTGTGTGTGTGTGTGGTGTGTGTGTGTGGGGGGGGGGGGCATACTGGTAGAGGTGGGGGTCTGACTGACGAGGGGGAATACACACAGTGCACTATGTGAATAGAGTGCTTCAGGTATATGTCCGGTGGTTTAGCCCCAGTCTGGGGGTGGGGCTTGGAGGGTGAGAGGGGAATGAGTAGTAATTGAGTGGGTGACAAAGTCTCTCCCCAGCTGTGCCAGATCTGATGCAGATCTGATTAGTCAGAGCACTCTAATCTGAACTGAACTCTGCTGCTGTTGGTGCAGACTGCAGGGTGAGAGAGAATAGAGCAGGTGGTTGAGCTGAATAGAAAGTGAGAAGGAAAGCTGATGCTGACAGAGCGACAGACAGGCAAGCAGGCGGACAGGCAGGCACAGAGATGGACAGACAAACAGACAGATGCAGACAGGCTGCTTATTACAGTCAGAAATGTCATGTTCATGCAAAGCTACAGCTAAAGGTGATGTTTAGGTTGAGTGTGAGAATGAGAGACTGGGGGGGGTGACAGAGGGCTATGCTGTATATGAACACAGGGAGGGAGCAGCTGTTGGAGCAGAGATGATGAACTGGTTGGATAATGGCAGCTGAGAGGATGCAGAGGCCCCGGGGCAGGAGAGAGAGAGAGAGAGAGTGTGTGTGTGTGTGTGTGTGTGTGTGTGAGAGAGAGTGTAGAGGGCAGAGTGAGAGACAGACCTAAGACATGCTGACAGACAGACAGACAGACAGACAGACAGACAGACAGAAAGACAGACAAAAAGCAGAGCCGGGCCACTCAGGGGGAGAGAACTGGACAGACATGGAGACACAGTAATCTTATTCCTTTTATAGTCACAGCTGTAACAGTGTCTGACAATCACTTCACTGTTTGTGTGAATGTGACAGAGTCCATGGAAAAACAAAAAGTTACAGAAGGAGGAGAAAATTAAATGAAATCAAATTAAATCAAATTTAATTAAAAAGGGAGAGGCAGATAAAAAGGAGAGAACAGAGGATGACTTCTGAGGTGTGTGAGAGAGGCAGAAAATAACTTGCATGTGTGATTTAGCACAAGAGAGGAAAACAAGAAACTCCAGGCCAGTCATTCAAGAAAGAATTTTCTAAACAAAGTTGGGCAGAGCAGTGAAAAAACAAAAACGCAACGCCGGTGTCTGAAATGAAACCGAATATGTTGTACATTGTCACATGAGGGGACAGGCCTTTGGCTTTGGCTTTAATTAACTCACAGTGCATGGCGTTCTCCTTATAAATATGCACGGACACCCTCAGACCCCTTGTCTGGACTAAGAAACACCATTCACACGTCTCACTTTATATTCCCCGCATTCGTCTTCAGCTCTAATTAAGAAGGCTCAAAATAGTTATGTGGAGGTCAACCTTGAAGTTAAGTCCTTATTACACTTCCAGCACTTCTTCTATTGCAGGGGAAAAGTGATGAATATGAGGGAGAGGAGGAGGAGGAGGAGGAGGAGGAGGAGGAAGGGCTGGTAGTTCTTGTGCTTTCTTCATGTAGGGAGGTGGTTGAGGCCAAAACTGGGCATGGTATTGTTTTTTTAGTAGGCCTATGCTCGCGTGCGTGCGCATGTGTATGTGTGTCTATGTGTGTGTGTGTGTGTGTGGTCGTGTGTCTATGTGTGTGTGTGTGTGTGTGTGTGTGTGGTTGTGTGTCTGTCTGTATTTGACAGGCTCTGTCATCGGCTAGGGTGGTGATGGTGTGTGTATGTGTGTGTGAGAGGAAAGGCTGAACCTCATCAGTAGAAATGTTCAGAGCGATGGGCGCACTGAGGCCAGCCAAGGAGGCCACTGGTCAGGGTGGAGAGAACATGAATCCGCTTCGGACTGTTAGATGTTGGTCTCCATGGTCTCCAAAACTAACCAACCCAGCCCCTTAGGCTGTGCTCTTTATTGTGAATTGTTTTCCACTTGTTTGAGGAATGTTATCTCTCTTGGTCAGATGGGCCATCTGTCACAGCCCTGCTCTCTCGTCTGCCACCCTTACCACACACCCTTCCTGCCACCCTTACCACACACCCTTCCTGTCACCTTAGCACACAGAGGGACAGGCAGCCTCATCTCTCAAAAAAAAAAAAAAAAAAAAAATGGCCGTCAGACTTCACTGACTTCACTGCACCCTTAATCCTTCCAAGCTAAAACCTTCAAGTGTGAAGTGTGTTTGCTGCTTACAGGTCTGGGACTAAGCTGGAGAGATAGCAGCTTTGGGTACTGAGTGGAGAGTCTGGCCTGACCTGAGGGGGCTGAGTGCCAGGACTGGATCAGGAAGTTAAGGTTGAATGAGGCACCTATAATGTTAATGGCAAAGTTAGCTGAATGTGCACTTCCTCTACTGTGCTGTTGCTGAAGGTCATGAGCTGAGATGAGGCATTAGAGGCAAGGAGCTGAAAAGAATCTGTAGCACTCAGCAAATGTATTCACCAACTTCCGTCTGGGGTGGTGTGGGGAGACGAGTGGGAAGTGAGAATTTGGGAAGGGGTGGAGAAATGGGGGACAGCGTGATAGAGAGAGGGGCTGGAGCAGGGCCACTTACCCAGCTCAATGTCCTGATCGTCGGTGAGGATGAGGATGATGTTGGGCCGAATGTTGCGGCGGTCCCGCTGGAAGCGCGGCTTCAGCCGCTGGCCCGACAGGAAGACAGAGGCATGGGCCAGCGCTAGGACCCCGAGGAGCACGAAGAGACGGACGGGGAGGCCCCGACTCACCATGGTGATGGCTCCCAGGATGGACTAAGGTGAGTTCACTTCACAGCACCTGGAAAGACAAAGACAGTCAGGGTCAGTCATATCCAGAGAATTATATCACAGTGGGTGAAAGTTTCAAGCAGCACAACTGCGGTACTAATCGCTGTAATTTTCGTAATTTTTTGCAGTCAACTCATCAGCTTTTTCCCCCAAATATCCATCTCATCCACTGGTGTCAATAGCTCCTTTGTAATGGTCCCAAATCAAATTTCTGATGAGACAAAAAGGCCGCACACAGCAACAGCTAACCATGAATTGCAGATAAACTTGTCTCCAGTGTTGGAGCGCCATAGCTCAGTGTGCTAAGTTGGGTTCCAGTCCAACTCGAGGTCATTTCTGGATCTTTCGCCATCTCTCTCTCCCATTCATTTCCTGTTACTCTCTACTGTCATATCATATATGTTAAAGACAAAAAAGGCCCAAAAAATATCTTACAAAAAGTTTCCAGTGAGGTTGAATTAAATTTTATTGACACCATGACATTATGTGCCTCAAGCAATTAATAAATGCATCTTTCACATCATAATCATTAACTAAACGAACTAAACAATTACTTACTTATAAACATTAACTAACAACTTGTAACATAACAATTGAATGCTTAATTCTGGCTTAAGAGTTTTAGCCCCTTTCTTCCTTAACACATTGCATTAAGCATTAAAAAGGCTTGATAAAGTTTTCATAAGGAAATGAAGAGATCAAAACGAACGTGTCAGATGTCAGCGGCAAACGGTGCCTCTCCTCTGCACAACGGTGCTCAATGTGTCAGGCTCAGCCTGTCTGTGCCCCATCTCTCCTCTCTTCCCCCTCCACCTCCTCTCAACCCTCAGCCCACTCTATCTCCTCCTCCCTCTCCTAGTCTCAGAGTGCTCAGAGGCCAGATGGAGTCAGCAGCCTCTCTCTCTCCTCTCTCTCGCTTTCTTTCTCTCTCTGAGGTGTGTGAAGGATGGATGGCTCGGAGAGGCGAAACACCATCTGCCCTGTCATTCGCTGGTGGTTTCCCAGGAAACAGGTGTCGCACGTCAACAGGCACAGGGGTCGCTAATGCATGTCAAGCAGGCATGGAGCTTTACTGGGTGCACAAGTGTGTGTGTGTGTGTGTGTGTGTGTGTGTGTGTGTGTGTGTGTGTGTGTGTGTGTGTGTGTGTGTGTGTGTGTGTGAGTGTGTGTGTGCGTGCACATATGTGTGTCGCTGTGGTGATGGTGTAGAGGTGTTGAATTGGTGTCCACGCTCCACAGATTGTTGGGCTTGCATAAGTGTTTATGACAGCCGAGAGTAATGTCCTCAAAGTGAAAGAGAGATTGCAAGATTTCACCTGACTTGTGCTCAGCATGCAACACCTGAGACCCGGCAACCTGTGCTTCATCAGCACACACACACAACCAAACACACACACACACACCTTTACACAAATACACACACACACACACTCTCTCTCTCTCTTTCTATCTCTAACTCACAGACACACAGGCACACCTTTACACAAATACACACACACAGAGACACACAGACACTCTCTCTCTTTCTATGTCTAACTCTCACACACACACACACACACACACACACACACACACAGAGAGAGAGAGAGAGAGAGATACAGATACAACCATGGACAAGATATTTAAAAGGCCCACTTCATAAACGGAGGCATTTTAGTGCACTGTAATCATTTATTGAACATCAATAATTTATAGGGTCGGGATCCATTTCACCCTCGTTAAAGAGCAGCTGGAGATAAACACACACAGGCCAGCTGAGTAAAGCCTTCATTTAACCACTAAAACTACAGACCGCCTCACACCAGGCACACAGAATGTGTGTGTGTGCGCAAATGTGTCAGTGTGTGTGTGTGTGTGTGTGTAAATGGCAAGGCTAACAGTGTGTTAGTGCATCTTAAACCTGGCCCCATTGTGAAGTAGAACAGATGGAAGAAGAGAGAGACAGTGTTAAAAGAGAATGATAGACTGAGGGGAAAAGAAAGAGAGGGGCAAGCAGAGAGAGAAAGAAAAGAGAGAGAGGGAGGACAGAGGGAAAGCACAGGGAACAGAGATGGCTTCAGGAGAGGAGAGAACAGACAAAAGTTAAAAGTCAGCACACGGGATTCCTGGAAGCCGGCTGCCCCTATACCGGGCTCAGAAGAAGGATTAAAAACGAGAGCGACTGAGGGAGGGAGAGATGAAGGGATATTTAATGGAGAAGGCTATTTCTATCTGCTGTGATTCAGTCAACTGCCCAACTCCAACCCAAATCACACACACACAAACATACTCACACAGACACACAGACTAACTGACAAACTGTCTCTCTATGTCTCTCTATTCCTCTCTCTCTCACACACACACGCACAAACACACACACACATACACACACACTAGCTGACACACTGTCCCTAACTCGGCTGCAGCTGACAATGTCAAGTTGAGCAGAGTTTCCAGCGCTTGTGGATTACAATTACTAAAACGCAGCAAGCATGTCCAGTGTGCTGTGTTATGCTGTGCTGTCCTGTGTGACTAGGGGACTGTGGGCCAGATATGTCTGCTTTATCTCCACTCCCATTTTGCTGCCTGCACTCTAATGAGCGTCTGAGCGTCCACATGTCAAGACCACACCCCACCCCCACCCTGCTCCTCAGGGACCCAGCCTGGCGTGCACCTCCTGCTTGGCACAGATCAGCACCCAGGCCCCAGCCTCAACCCCAAGCCCAGTCTCAGCCTCTGCCTGAGCTCTGTTGGCTGTCATGGGGCCTGCTGTTTCCTGTCGGATGTGCAAGGAGCTGGAACCAGTGAGCTGGGACGTTGGGATGGAGTTCGGGAGGAGGGGGTAAAGAGCTGTGTGTGTGTGTGTGTGTGTGTGTGTGTGAGGAGCTGGTTGTGTGTGTGTGTGTGTATGTGAGGAGCTGATTGTGTGTATGTATGTGTGAGTGTGTGTGTGCGCGTGCGTGTGTGTGTGTGTATGTGCAGAGTTGATTGTGTGTATATATGTGGGAGTATATGTGTGTGTATGTGTGTGAGGTGGGCCTCGGGTACAGGTGCAATGAAGCGTGATAGAGAACGGGGAGAAATGACCCGTATGCTCCTCATCAGTAGCTTGCCAGCAGGCACAACCCTGAACACTGGGAGGCAGAGCTGGGCCACCAGAGAGAGAGAGTGAGGGCCCGCAGTCTGTGCAAGTGTGCGCACATATGTGTGTGTGTGTGTGTGTGTGTGTGTGTGTGTGTGTGTGTGTGTGTGTGTGTGTGTGTGTATCTGGTCTGTACTTGCTCGTGCGCGCATGTGTTTGTATGTGTTTTGCATCTTGTTGAGTGTGCATTTACGTATTTGTGTGATATAGATGTTAGAGAGTGTGTAATTCACAGTAAATTATGTCTTTTGCTCTGTCTGTCTGTGTGTGTGTATGTAGGTAAGTGTGTGTTTGTGTGTTTTTGTGTGGCGTGTGTGTGTGTGTGTGTGTTTGAATAGGTTTGTGTGTGAGCCATTGCCAACCCATGGAAAGTAGTGGAAGAGACGAAAAAAAGGGGAGTCAGTGTAATGGCATGATATCACACACACACACACACACACACACAAACACATACGCACAGAAGGCAAACCGGATGAGTGGAGATCAGTCTGTAATTAGATGGCATATCTCTCTTTATTTGTTTTCAATAACAGCTGACAACCAATTTCACCCGGCTCAGTCAATTAATTTCACTCCGCCATTGAGATGGGTGAGAAAAAAAAAAAAAAAAATGTCTGTCGTGTCATGAGCTTTCACTCTCTCACTCAATCTAAGAGACTAAGCAACCGACCGACTTCTCTCTAAAGCTGTGAAGTGGGATGTTGTGCAGGCAGTGTTTAGGGAGGGGCAGGGGGTCTGTGGGAGCAATGAGAGGCTGGTGGAGAGATGGGGGGGAGGGGGGGGGGGCGTTACCATAACACATGACAAGCAAGATTATAATCTCTCTGAAGAAGTGAACAGTGTGGTTACAAAGTGGTTAGAGGCTCTAGAGGTTTTCAAGGCCGCATCGCTAAGTGGACTCACACACACACCAACTCACTAGTTACTCACAGAGGGACATATGTGCACGCCCACACACACGTGCAAACACATACACACACACACACTTTACATGAGTAAGTCCACATGTAAAATCTTGACTGTTGTCTTTCACATGTATAAATTCACAAATTTGAGAATGCCAGCACATGGACTCTGAGCCTATTTCACACATTCTCTCTCTCTCTCTCTCTGAGACACACACACAAACACACACACACACAAACACACACATACACACACACACACACACACACACACAATGCAATCGCTCAACAAGAAAAAAAAGAAAAGAAAAAAAGAACAGCACATTCTGAAGTGGCCGGGCATGTGTAGGTATGTGACTTCCACTCAGCTCCGACTTGGGCAGATGTATCAATGCAGAGCACACAGAGATGGCACTGTTGATTCATGTATGACGGGTCTCTGGATCCTCTCCTCTCTGGACCCTCTCCTCTGTGTACTGGCTAGCCCCGGAGACACAGCCAACTCCAAACCTCACTCTGTGTCTTTATGTTCCAAAAACCAACAAGTCTAATACAGTACTGGATTTCAATGATCAGAAAATCCTTGACTACATATATCAACATAATATATGTATAGGGATAAAAGCAGTGTTTTTGGAAAAAGGCCTTTTTTGTGCGTAATAGACATGCGATGACTCAAACAAAGCCACTTCATTCAAATGAAGAAAACACATCATTATCGTTCTGCTGACATGTTGTCCTTTTGTTCTTCCCACCTCTTTCATTTCAACCAAACACACCAAAATATAACATCCTCTTTGATGTAAATTACAGTTGTTTCCTTCTGGAAATGATAGTCAGTGTCTTGGAAAATGGAAGTGCCGTACCCTTCATTATGGAACAGACTGGATGGGGAATCTTGGTCAGATAGAACAGAGGACCTTTGTGGTGACCATAAAAACACTTACTACATGGTCAACTGTATTTTCTGAATGATAAGCTACAAAATCCAAAACAATACAAATATTTTGTACTCTGCAAACAGGTTCTTTAAACACTGCATGCCTTTTGTATATAAAAATACACGCAAAATACTCACAATAAAATATATTTGATGTCCAGTCTTTACTTTTGACAAGCCACAGATACGGTAGCATTTACTGTTAGGCTGTGAGTGGCTCTGTGTGCCCAGGAGCTCTGGATGTCCTGACCCATGCTGCCGGCTCTCTCTGCCCAGCAGTGCAGCTCACAGCTTGGGGTGAGAGAGGGCAGATACCCCCCTCTGTAATCAAATGCGCATGCACACTCACACACACACACACACACAGACAAATGTATCTGTATGCGCACTCACACACAGCATGAGCACATTTCCAAGCGCAGGCATACAGGAACACACACACACTGATATGCACACACATACACGCACGTACGCTCACACACACACGCACACACACACAGACACACACACGCACTTTCTTTCTTCACTCTATCAGGGACTGGATCTTGCTCCCCTCCTAGCTACTATGGTTCAACAGCCCACCCGATTTCACGGCAGGGCGGCTTTTGTCCCAAACACAATAAAAGGAAGCCCTGGGCACCAGTGCAGCAACCACCCGGGAGAAAGGCAAAGAAAGACAGATATAGAGAGAGTTACAGAGAGAGAGAGAGAGAGAGAGAGAGAGAAAGAGAGAGAAAGAATAGAAACTATGAGCATGGGTGACACTGTCACATTTCCCTCAATAGCAACTTAAGTTATGTGAAACAGTCCCAGTAAACGGCACACAGGGCTTTAAGTACCGTTTCTCTCACAAGGTCATCACTATAAACACGGAACAGATACCACAAATGAAACACTAAACAATGACAATCAAGACAATCTAAATGACTGCTGCTCACAGAGATTACGGTCAATTGAAATTTTATTTGAATGGAAATTTGTGTACAGCACATATGCGTACACGTGCCTACCTTTACAGCATGCAAACTGACACAAAAGAAGCTCAAAATGAGTAAATCACTGACAAATGGGGATGTGTAAATAAAAAAAAGAGCATTTTGTTTTTATGTAGAGACTGCACAGATAAGACCATCTTTCCTGTCGTTTACTCTGCATCCCTCTTAGAGATCTCTCTGTTTCGCTGCCCATGCTTCCCTCCACACACACACACACTTCTCCTCTCTTCCACAGTTCACCTAGATTCTCCCAGGGAGTCTTTCCCCACAGCTGTCTCTGACCATGTAACAAACAAAAAAAACTCTCTTACTCTCTCTCACACAAACACACACATATACTCGCACACACCACTACTACCTTTCCAAAGCATTCTTTCTACTCTCTCTCACTCACAAACTCTCCTTCGTTCCGTACCTCATGTCAGCGGTGTGTCTCTTCTGAATCTCTGTGGTCTTCTCTACAGCGTTGCTCTCCGTTAAGTGTGTCCAACAGAGACAGCAACAGCAACAGAACCAGTACGGAACGCGAGCCTCCGGGAGGTGGGAGAAGTGTGTGTGAGTGAGTGTGTGTGTGTGTGTGTGTGTGAGGAGTGAAACTACGGCGACAGCATCCTGACGTACGGCATGTAATCCCTCGCAACAGCGGAGCACCAGCGGCAACGACAGCACAGCCCAGAGCAGCGGAGCACGGCGTAGCTTCTGCCCTCTCTGCCCTCCTCCGCTCACTGTCTCCCTCTCCGCAGGTCACCGCTCCTTCTATATCCCTCCCTCCCTCTCTTTCTCTCTCTCTCTCGTGCGCTCGCTCGCTCACTCACTCACTCGCTCACTTGCTCTCACACTGACTGCTTGATTTCCACTGTGTGTCTTTGTGTGTGTGTGTGTGAGAGAGTGTGTGCGTGCGTGAGCTCTCTCCGCTCTCTCTGCCTTTCTCTCCTTCACATTCCACTCTTCCTGAGTGTGTGTACTGCCCAACTCTCTCTCTCTGTCTCCTGTGTACTTCTGTGCACTCTCTCTCTCTCTCTTTCTCCCCTTTGCTCCTATATCCTTCCCTCCTTTTTACCCCCCCCTTCTCTTCTTCTCTCTCCCCCTCTCCCTCTCACAGCTGTGCTCACTCTCTCTCTGCTTTAATTCCCTCTCTCTTCACTTGCCAGGCATCCAATCTCACAGGATTGATGTGCTGTAACCTTGGGGTCTGCTGTTTTCAATTTACTCGCTCACCGTCACACAACGTAACACCCTCCACCCCCCCCACACACACCCTGCCCCTAAACACCACAGCCAAATCAGTCCTGAGCCCCCTGCTCCTGTGGGTCTGTCCCTATTACCCTCAAACCTGACTATGTGCTTCCGTGTGTGTGTGTGTGTGTGTGTGTGTTTGTCTCTTAAAGGGCTTCACCGCACCAATGACTGATGTGATATATTCATGTATATGGTCATGGTGACTGGGTGTGTGTGTGTGTGTGTGTGTGTGTGTGTGTGACAGGGAGACAGACAGACAGAGAGAAAGAGAGTATTTCTGTCCCTACACAGGGTTAATAGCTCTTTGCAGCGCACAAACAAACACTCACACCTGCGCTCCAGTGCTTGTGTGTGGGTGATGCGAATTAATAACAAGCTGCCGCTGCCCTGCACGCCAACAGATTCATTTCTATTTACATTAATTATCGCAACAACCTACCAATAGCCAGTGTGTGTGTGTGTGTGTGTGGGTTGGTGGGTGGATGGGTGGGTGAGTGTGTGTATGTGTGTGTGTGTGCGTCTTAGTGTGTGAATGTGCATGCACGCATGTGTGGGTGTGGGTGTGGGTGTCGGTGGGCGATTGTGCACAACCATATTTGTATTACTAACAGTCTATGTTAGTACGTTAGCTTATCCTGCCCTGCAACAACCAACTTCATCTAAAACTGGTCTCTCCAGTTGAACATAAATACGGAGTTGGGTGCTCTAAAAAAGTCATTAGTTTCATTAATTTTTGCTTTTTTTATGTGTATGTCATCTTATCAGCTTATTCTTAAATTTGGTTTATTTTACCATTTCACCATATTTTACCTTCATTTATTCACTCATTTAATTGTTGATAAGAATGTATTTATTACTCAGCTACTGCAATAACAGTGTAGGTGTGTATGTGTATGTGCAGGAATATACACACACATACACACACACACACACATTTACACACAAATCTCCTTCTATAGGACAGTGATATACTGATCCAATAATAAGTGATAAAACAGATATGACCATTGCAAAGACAGAGACAAATCAGACCATTTACACAGCCTGCATCAACATGCACAGCCTCCATAGGGGGCAGTGGTAGGAAACCACACACACAATGTGATTTGGACAGCCTATAGATAGCTTGTCAAGGAGGGTTAAGTGTATCTCCCGAAACACACACAAGTGTGTGAGTGTGTGGAAGTGTGTGTGTGTGTGTGTGAGTGTAGTATGCACTGTACATTTCCTTCAGATTAGAGGGTCACTGACTGCAGGAACACTGAAAAATACCATATTTAATCATACTGAATTGGCTGATAAACAGACAGGGGAATTTTTGACTGTAATTGTTAGGAAAGGAATGACAGGCCAGAGGAAGGGAGAGGAAGAGGAAGAGAGAGGGGAACTCTGTCAAACTGACTGTTCTATCTTTTTAATTACCTTGGCCCATTTACCAGCCTTGTCGCACTACATTAAGATATGCAGTGTAAAACAGACTGTGTCTGTCGCTCTGTGTGTTTCTGTGTATCCTTGTGTGTGTGTGTGTACATGTGTGTCTCTGTGTGTTTGTGTTTGTGTTTATGTACATGTGTCTGGGTGCATTTGCGAATCTGTATGTGCCTGATGCTTTTTCAGCAGAAGACTCCATTGTCTACTTCATGAGGAAGATAAGAGTCAACCTTTCTGCACACCCAGAGAGACTGTGAAAGAGAAAGGAAGAGAGTGACAAAGGGAGAAAGAAAGATGAAGCGAAGAAAGAGAGAGAGAGTGAGGGAACGAGAGAGAGAGTGACAGAGAGAGAGTAACAAAGGGAGAAAGAAAGATAAAGCAAAGAAAGAAAAAGAGAGAGAGAGGAAGGAAGGAAGGAAGCACAGGCTTTTCAGATAAGGACAACAGAAAGCGAGGTGGAAAGTGTGATGGCGATAACACCCATCGGAATGGGAGACTGATTGGATGTGAACGACTGACTGAGCACTGAGGGAAGGGAGAGTGCAGGAGGAGAGGACTGCTGCGATAAAAAAGACTGATCGAGAGAAAGAGGGGAGGATGAGAAAGAAAGCAGAAAAGAGAGCAAAAAAAGAGAGAGGGAGGGGAAGAAAGAAAGAAAGAGCGAATGGAAGGAAGGAATGAGGGGTAGAAGAAGGAAAGACAGAAAAAGAAAGTCGGTAAAAGACATAAATAAAAAAGGGGTCTGGCAGTGGTAACTGCAGCAGGAGGTCTCTCCCATGCGGTCAATAACCTGAGACAGGCTGATAGCAGCCAGAAGCACCGGTCACCGTGGTGATGGATTAACATGTAGATTTTGACAAGCGTGCCAGGAAGCAAGGGAAAGAGAGACAGAGAGAAGAGAGAGAGCGAGGGCTGGGACCAGCAGTTGCTTGAGGGAGGGGTGGGTGGGTGTTGGGTGGTGAGAGGGATGGAGAGATTAAAGGAGGAGTAATTGAGTGCTGGAGTGATGGATGGGTCGCAGGCCTGGCCAGAAGCCTGGGTGCCACTGCCACCACCTCCTCTATGGAGGGGCGAAGACAGGCTCTAATCAACCCACTCAGGGACAGTGGCCACCGACTGGAGAATACTGATGGAACTCTCCAGAGAAAAGGTGTGTGTGTGTGTGTGTGTGTGTGCATGTAAGAATGACTTAATTGAGGGAGAAAGAGTGGAGGTTTGAGCGGGACATATCCCCCCTCAACTACAGAGAGGGGATTTGAATTAGCTCGCTCTGGTTGCTAATTGATTCTGGCTGTCTGTTATACTGCTGTGTCAATGACAAAATAAATGAGGCCCAATTTACTCATCACTAGCTATGCCAGCAGTAACTCATAGCACTTACAGCCTCTTCTTACAAGAAACTTTAATACTCCATAAGCATGCATAGTATGGACACTATAATCATATAGAATAGAAACCTGATGAAGCACATAGCAAAATGCCTATCTATCATAATAGCTATAGTGAAGAATGTAGAAAAATTATCTGTGGAAGAGACTACATTGCAAGATGCTGCATATTGGTATTCATCACTATAAATGACTGTCTGATATACACGATGATAATCACCAATTAAAAGCCTGTGTAACAAAACATTTTACCTCATGTGACCTTCACGGGGTTATTTCCCCCTCTTTAGCCAGGAGATGAGTTTGCAGTAATGGCAAATCTCTGATCTAATGACGATTAATCCTCCTTCATTACAGCCAGACTGCTTCTTCCTGCTAATTATGCGGGCTAATTATAATCCATGTGCTGATATTACTTCTGCTCTGTAGACAAAGTGCTCATACATCTTAAAGAGGTTAGGTTCTACCTGCAGTGTCTTTAGTGTGAGCTACCATAGTGCTTCAGCAGCAAGAGAGATGGAGAGAGTAATAGGGGGAGGGAGAACCTGAGGTGGAGAGAAAGTAAAGGGGAGAGAGAGAGAGAGGGAGAGAGAGAAAGAGAGAGAGGGAGACAGAACATCTCCATCTTTTTTCATCTCTGCCATTAGACCGCAGTCACAAACACAAGAGGCTTTTATCAAACACTCATGCCCTTGGCCAATTAAACCCACATAAATGTTCATGTACCAACATTCAACATTCAATATCTGTGGTGGGCAACTGCAGGGAGCTGCGGGTCTTATTCCCCTTTGTGTCGACTCCAAGCCCTTCATCACTGAAACAGCACATCAGTTAGGCTCCCACTGATGAGAGCCTCCCCCCCCCCAAAAAAAAGGCCTCTCCCAGTCGTTCTTGAATCTCTTTTTCCACTGCCTTCTCTCTCTCTCTCTCTTTCTCTCTCACTGTCTCTCTCCCTCATGTCTTTTCTCAACTCTTCCCTTCTCCTCTCATCTGTCTCCTTCTCTCTCTGTCTTGGCATGGGCTGACTGACAGCCTGACAGGGAGCGCCGCTAATTAATTCAAATCATGCCGGCATTAGGGGAGATTAACTATAAAAGCCAGCCAGCAAGAATGGTAATGACTTATCAAGCAACATGCTTACACAAAGCCTTTGGAGGAGACACACACACACGGACACACACACACACACGGACACACACACACACGGACACACACACACACACCTGTACCACAGTCATACAGTATACATGTATATGCAACACTTTCTTCAGTTACTCTCTCGCTCTCTCTCTCACACACACACACATGCAAACACACACACGCACACGCACACGCACACACACACACACACACGCACATACATACACAAACACAGGCACAAACAGATCTAATTCAAACACCATCAGAGAAGCATTAACACACTGTATTCCCTCCCTCCTATCTGCCAACAGGGAATCCATCTTATCTTTCTCAGACATAGGTGTGCACCTCTGTGCTATCACTGCCTGCAACATCCGACCTACCAGCAGGAGGAGAGTTACAACACCAAGCCTGTAATCTCCAACCCAACTGTGCATCAGAGACAGAGATGAGAGAGAGAGAGAGAGAGAGAGAGATGGAGGAAGCACACAGATATGAAAAAGCAAGGAAGAGAGAGGAAAAAAGTCAGTTCTGATGTGTGAATACGTACATCAGGCCTGTAAGTGCTGCCAGCCAGCTGTATCTACAGTGCTTATCATTACTACGGCTATGCAGGGAGCGGCGTACTGCTTTCTGCAGCAGCAATCACCTTGCACACACACACACACACACATACACACACACACACATCCTGTCACATTTACAAACCCAAACACATACACTCAGTTTTACATACTCACTCTCACTCTCTCTCGCTTCATCTATTTCCCTCACATAGACACACACAAACTCTCTCTCACACACACAGAGTTACACACATGATTATACACATGCTAATTTCCTTTGCAGTAACCAGACAAGGTATGCATGTCCATGTGTGTGTGTGTCTGTGTGTGTGTGTGTGTGAAAGAGAGAGACCTTTGTCTCCACACAGGAAACAAGAACAGTTTAAAGATGTAAAAACAACAAGGTAATCTAACAGTTGGCTGTTTCCTTTCTCCTTTCTCTGACAAAAAGTGCAGTGCTCAAATGGAAAAACAAGACCATTTCTCAACTTCATGCACGTCCTTTGCAGCCTCCACAGACCCATTCAACCAGCTTTCTTTCCTTTATTTTTTTTCCTGTCCAAGTCAAACGCCACGTTAACTCTCCCACAGACAGCCTGGCCACAGCAAGCAATGTTCGCTACAACTCTGCACACAAACTCTTACAGAAAGCTTCAGATGTAGTAGCTGACCCTGTTTGTGCCCAGAGGAGTTTTCCTGAGAAAAGTGTGTGTGTGTCTTGAAGTTTGCTGCAGGAAAGAGAGTGACAGCTTTCTCACAGCCTCCTATGCCCTCCCAGGCATTCTCAAAGAAATCAGGCAACCCGTGTTCCAAAAAGAGGTGACAGGCCGTGCTGTTATGAAAGACAGTGTTGGGTGTTGGGGTATGTGTGAAGAACACACCTCCCGTGAAGAGAGGAGGAGATAGAAGTTAAGGTGCACTTAATGGACAGATCAGATGATACAGGCTAACAGCATCTCTGTTGCGTCACCTTTCTCTTTTAGTTACACTTTTTCACTCTGACACACTTTCTTGGCTATCTCTGCGTCTTTTGCTATACATTCCCCTCCATCCCGCCATCTTCCACACACTCTCTATCTCTCCATTAATCAGTTGCAATCTTGCTCTGACTCCCTTTCAATGCCACCTCTACAGAATATCTAGTCTGCATTACACTACATCTCTCTCTCTTTCTTTCTTTCTCCTCCTCGCTCTCAAGTGGAAAACTAAGCCATTCTGACAGCTACTGTAGCTAGAGCAAGCAGAGAGCTTCCCCGGAGGCCATGTTGCTCAGGCAACTTGTTAGCTTGACCCAGAGCCCTGGAGACAGGAGGAAGGCCTAGCAGGCTGCGGCTCCCTGTGAGATGCTAAAGTCAACCAACCACAGCCTTCCTTCTGCCACAGGCTTCTAAAGTAAAGAAAAACGGGAACAGCGAGAAGAGCATAGAAGGATAGAGGATAAAAGGTGGTAGAGGATAAAAGAGAAGGGAGGAGATGAGAGGAAAGAGAGAAGAGAGCAGAGGAAGGTACATGAGAAGAAGATAGTATCTGTGCTGGCCATGTATGGCTTTAGCTTGCTGACCAACAAGATTCTATTGGCTTTACATGACTAGCATGAGCCACTTAGCTCTTCATGACAATTATACCAATGAGTTTGCATCATAGTCACCATCACTGTCACAGAGTGAACTATTATCCGAGTAGTTTGAAACTTGTTGAGTGTGTTATAGATGTTTTAAGCATAAATTTTGCTCCTCTCCTCTCCTAACCCCATGAGCTAAAATACTTCGGTGATGGCAATGGAGTTGGTGTGAGCGAGTTCAGCATGTGAGAAACTCTGTGAGCCTCAGCCTGGGCGACTGGAGCTCGGAGAGAGCTGTTAATATCCCTGCAGGGCTCGCCTAGTGTAAGCACACTCCCTCCCACGGACTCCTGGGCTAACATTTGTCTTGGGCCCCGGCGGGACTCGGCTTTCATATTCTCTCTTCTGAAGAGCCACTTGCCAACCCTCACCAGCACTGCCTCATCCCCAAGCATGGAATATTAATAAGAAGAAAAGAAGGGATGTGAGATGGAGAGAGAGAGAGAGAAGGAAAGAGGGAAAGAGAGATGGAGAGAGAGAGAGGGAGGCCCTAAGAGGGACGAAAAAAAACACAAGGTCTTTTTTTAATGTACAGAGACGAGAACAGAAGCGAAGGAAGAGGATGCTTTGTGCATTTAGATCTTTTAAGCCGGACTCTGCATACAAAATATATACAAGTGGTGAGAGAGGGAATGAGGGGCAGCAACAGGAAAGGAAGAACACATTAGTAGATAGATAGATAGACAGACAGACAGACAGACAGATAGATAGATAGATAGATAGATAGATAGATAGATAGATAGATAGATAGATAGATAGATAGATAGATAGATAGACATATTGATCAATAGGAAGAGATAGAAAATTGTATGAGAAATGCCAGAAGAGAGAGAGGAGGATGGCTAACACATAGCAATGGAATAATAGAGAAGTCCAGAGAGGGAGAGAGAGAGAGAAAGACTCACAAGTTCATATGGCATATTTATGAAGCCTAATATGGTTTGGCTGTAAGAGCCACAGACCATAGGAAGGGTTGCCTGGGTGATTAAGACTGAAGGGGGACTAAGGAGGACATGCTATAGCCTACTATACCACACTACCTCTTCCTATCTGCACAGGCCTGTAGAAGACAGACACAAACTTCCTCTCTGCACACACACACACACACACACACACACACACACACTTCTTTTCCTCCAGCCTCAGCCTGCCTGCGGCGCTGGAGAGGGCCAGAGGCAGGGGAGGTGTTAGACATCTTGGCCGCTGTCGCGCTGCTCCAGTGGGAATATGTAAACGCACTTGGGCTCCCTCCATTTCACCAACAACAAAGCCATTCACATTCAAATGGGGCCGTGACAAGCCGCTTTGCTTAACAATGTGGAGGGGCGGAGTGGGGGATAAATTATAATAAAGAAGCGCATGTGTGTAAATGTGTGTGTGTGTGTGTGTGTGTGTGTGAGAGAGAGAGAGAGAGAGAGACACAAACACACACAAACACACACACACACACAAACACACACAAACACACACTCACACACACACACAAACACACACACACACACACACACACACACACACACACACACACACACACACACTTCTTTATTACTGAATATCTTTCCTCCTTCCTTCCCTTGTCTTTCCTTCATCCTACCCCATGTCTATGCTTGCAAACCCAACTAAAGTAATATTGGAAACGTGTTTGGCAACTAATGCTTCCACCACTGGCAAGTATTCAAGGTCCCTCTAACACTCAGAACAAATCAACTGAGAGAGAACATCATTTGGAAACACGAGGGACAACAGGAGAGGGATCACAGGACTAAAACAAAGACAAACAGACTAAGGGAGATAAGAGAACTCAAGGGCTCTATTAGCACTAAAACACTACAAAACAACCCCCTGAGAGAAATGTTTACCCAAGATGAACCTCCTTCAGATACAGCGTTCACCCCCTCTATTTCAGCACCCCCCTTCCTCAGCTCTCTGCTTTCAGACAGCTTTTCATCAACTCTAGGGAACATGTGCCGTCATTTGGTATCATATAATGTATACACCCTAATCACAAGTACCACTGATCATATTGGCAATGATATACATATGTACACAAGTAAAACTCAAAAGGCCAAATTTGGTATCATATACATTTGGTATCATATAATGTATACACCCTAATCACAAGTACCACTGATCATATTGGCAATGATATACATATGTACACAAGTAAAACTCAAAAGGCCAAATTTGGTATCATATACATTTGGTATCATATAATGTATACACCCTAATCACAAGTACCACTGATCATATTGGCAATGATATACATTTGTACACAAGTAAAAATCAAAAGGCCAAATTCACTGTGTCTTTTTTCATGTCCCTTAATGCCTTGTTCTCCACTCTTTCATTTCTTCTGCTCCCTTTCTCTTTCTGCACGGGTGAGAGGAACTTTCCGGAAAGAGCCAGCTCACATGCTAGCCAAGCCAGACACAGCAGGACAGCGCGTCTTGCAAAATGGTTGCACTCCAAGTCGGTGTGTTGTGTGTGTGTGTATGTGTTTGTGTATGTGTGTGTGTCAGTCTGTGTTTGCTTGTGTGTGTGTGTGTGTGTGTGTGTGTGTGTGTGTGTGTGTGTATGTGTTTGTGTATGTGTGTGTGTGTGTCTGCCTGTCTGCCTGTCTGCCTTGTGGCTGCAATGCTTTGGCAAGTTGGGCCACAGGGTTTACAAACTCGACAAGAGACAGGGACGGCGGTCAGTCACAGACCAGCCGCGCACCGCAATACCCCTCCCAAGGGCACTGTCTCCCCAAAACCATCCCTCTCCCCCCACCCCATCCCCACTCTCCTACTCCAGTAGAGCCCACAGGGTTCATCACCAGCTCCAGCCACCCACATCCTCTCCCTCATTCAGAGGAGGAAAGTTTCTCTCCCCCACCATTCAACCCAGAAAGAAAACAAACTCATCCTGTTGATGGTGTCTCAGACACAATGAAGCCAATCTTTGTAGAGATGGTATGGTGGTGATAAAAGCCTATGCGTGAGTGTGTAAGGGTCTGTACGGCAAAGCTTTCTGTGACTCCAGCAGGCATATTGTAGTGTGAAATATATGTATGTAGGTAAGAACTGAGAATTAGTGTGTGTGAGTGTGCATGTGTAGGGAAGGCATATGCATGTGAGGTCTATGCATGCATATTTAATGTATGGTGAGCCTCTGTGTGAGTGTGTGTGTGTGTGTGTGTGCGTGTGTGTGCACATCTGTCATTGTGCGAGAGATGTATTTGGGGTACTCCAGAGTGCATCAGTAGAGGCGATGGAAACTTGCACTGAGCTCTCCAATTATGGGGCAAACTGGGAGGGAAACTACCCCCGAGAATTTCTCTCTCTCTCTAACACACACACACACACACACACACACACATGCGCGCGCACACATACACACACACAAGTGCATACAGATATACATGTGTATATATGATTAGACACGTTAACATCTCCCATTTCTCTCTATCCCTCCCCTCTATGTTACCATGTACTCCATGTACTCCATGTACCATGTACTAAATCACCCATCCTGCCTCTTCAGCATCCCTCACAACATTATAGGCCAGTAAGAGACATAGGCAGAAAAATGGAGAGAGAGAGAGAGAGAGAGAGAGAGAGAGAGCATGAACCAGAAATGCGAGTCAGAAGAGAAAAGATAGGGAAACAGCATGATGGAGGGGGAGAGAGAGAGAGAGAAAAAGAGCACATGCTACACTCTAAATAAATATATAAAGATCAAGAGAAGATTAGAGGAGGCCGTATGAAACTAAGTCAGCTTATACAGCCCCATGTATTATAGATGAAAGGTTTGCTGTGTACATATCCTGTCCACTTCCATTTATCTTTGAAAAATCCAATCTGTCTCCCTGTGACCCAGGGGCTATGGAAGCAGGCCTGCCATAACCCTGAGCATGGTCTCCACACCAGGTGGGAGTGGGGGCAGCTTAAAGGTTAGGTGGTGAAACAAAAATGCCATTATACCCAGAGGATTCAACAAGATATGTACAGCCGTCTATACAGTGCCAATTCCAATCATACCATACCATACTCTCTCTCTCTCCCTATGTCTCTTCTCCGTCCCCCTATTTTTCTGATGTGTGCAGCTCTGTCCAGGGCTATAGCTCCATCCACTCTGTTGTACAACTTAACACTTAGCTGACCAAACTTTCCTCATGGGATCAGTCATGCCAAGCTTGTAGGTGGAGTTCTCGGAAGACAGGTGCAATGTTCACATTGCAGATTCCCAGGAAGTGGGCCATGGGTGTTCCTCATGGACCCTTGCCAACACAGACTGTCAGAAACTCTAAGGTATTTACTGCAGGTGCAAACAGCACAAAAGATAAGGATCTCACAAAGATAAACAGAAGGAAAGGTTGAGAAAAGATGCTAGAACTCTTTATGAAGACACTTGCACGAAACACTTGCACTTTTCTGTACACAGTAGGCTATATACAGACAAATATGAACTAATATTATTAATATACTATTAAAATGTTGGTATTTGAAAGTAACCACGCCTGTATGTAAGGATGGTACATAATACGAGCTAAAAGAGCTAATTACACACCAACAGACACACAGACAGTACATCTAGATTTCAACATTAGGCTTACAAAGCAGTGGGACATCATTTTAGGGGAGTCCTGCAGAACCAGATCTCTGCCACAAACCAACAGAGTGCAACACAAGGCAGCATTGGTGAGAGATTCCTGGCATGGAGCTGAGCTGCAATTAACTGCATGAAATGTGTTGAGGCATCTCTGAAGTTTCTCATGATGCGTCTGCCCCGTCTGTATTACTCAGAGGGTTGGCTAGCACAACCACCCGTTCAGGGCCTGTCGGGTCGTGTTCAGTTTGGATAGCTAAGGCTCGGAGCGTGGCCCTGGCTCGAGAGAGCTGTCAGATAGGGAATGGGTTTGGCAAAGAGGGGAGTGATTGGCTGAAACATAGTCTAGTGTCTGTGTGTGTGTGTGTATGACTCACACAGAAAAGAGATATTTTGTGTGTATGTGTGTCAAGCAAGAGAACATGTACAATTGTGTTCTCTCTGTGTGTGTGTCTGTGTGTGTGTGTGTGTGTGTGTGTGGTGCCATTTGTGGAGTTTGAGGATCCCTAATTGTTAACGATGGGAGAGGTCTATGTGGAAGGATTTGAGCGATCAGAAGATGACACGTCAGGCCTTCAGTCAACACCTCTTTCCTCTAAGACCATCCAGCAGTTATCATCCGAAGTGGCAACAATGAAAGACCTCTCTGTCTGTCCTTTGCATTACACAATCCGCACCCACACAAAATAGGAATACAAACACACACACACACACACCACACACACAAACACACACATACACATACAATAGGAATACAAACACACACACACACACACCACACACACAAACACACACATACACATACAATAGGAATACAAACACACACACACACACACCACACACACAAACACACACATACACATACAATAGGAATAGAAACACACACACAAATTCTCTCTCTCTCTCTCTCTCTCTCTCTCTCTCTCACACACACACACACACACACACACACAGAATATATCACTTTTGCATCAAAAAACACACACAGAAAGATTAAAATACCCCCAAACAGTCACATGAGGCATAAACATCTGATATTTTCCCACACATCCCCACTAAATAACGCCTTCTAAACATACACACACACACTTTCTGAAGAAAAAAAAAAGTCTCTTTTTCAGCTCGGTTTGTGCACTAATTGAGCTTCAAGTGCTCAGCTTTAGCTGGGGGAGACGGCTGGGAAAGAGCATGTTGTTGCGACCGAAACGTAAACATATAAATAAATATGTGTGGATTTAATAAAGCTGAACAGAGGAGCTAACGCTTAGCAGTGGGCCCCCTACAAAACCATCAGACTTACTCACTGTTTTATTGGCTGCCACATGTAAACAACAAAACAGCAGACAATGCAGACATTAAAAAAAAGAAACAACAACAACAAAAAAAATCCTTCAGATCTAATAAGGAAAATGCAACGCTCACATGCTGCCAAAAAAAGACTTAGTGTATTTCTGGGTGAAAATAGGAAGAATGGCTGTGAGATTTGTCATGGGAGAGAAAACTGTTTAAAAAAGGGGTCCTAACATTTCAGTTTTCCTAATTGTGGCTTCCTGATGTGTTAAGGTCTCCTGGCTATCATCAAAGCTGTGATTACAGCACAGAGGCTACGTGTGGTTCTGGGGTGGATGGACCCACCACTACACTCTAGCATTCATACTTCTCCAGTTGCTATGGCACCCTCAGCTACAAATAGTTGTAGTGTGTGTGTGTGTGTATGTGTGAGATTGTGGTGTGTGTGCGTTTGTGTGTGTGTGTGTGTGTGTATGTGTGTGTGTGTGTGAGAGAGAGAGCGTGTGTGTGTGTGCGTGTGTGTGCATGTGTAAGATTGTGTTGTGTGTGCGTTTTGTGTGTGTGTGTGTGTCTATGTACACACACTGATTCATCTTCATCTTGCCCGTTAAACCTGAGAGAGAAGGTGCACACACCCAACAGCAAGCCTCACCCCACAGTCATGTCTGCTTCACTGTCATGCTGACCCACACAAACCTGGGTGTGCAGTACATCTTCAGTAATAACTACCATGACATGAGAGATCATGAGAGATCTAAATCTAAATCTAAATATTCACTCGAGGGGCATGGATTAACTCTTGATGCGAATAAAGCAAATTGTGATGGAAACAGTTTAATTGGAGTATATTCACATTTACCGCATTTCTGTCCATAGACGTTGATCCCAGAGCTGCTTGGAATACGTCACTTAATTTAGCCTAACTTTCATTTTTTATTTACATTACACAGTTGCTGGGAACAGATACAGACGTGCATATTCTTGAGCCGAATTTTTGTTCATGTGAATATGAAATGCAAATAAGTGAAACCCAGCTAGTGAGTGGAATTGGAGAGTGACTGTCTACTCTGAGCTGCATTACTTTCTGGCAGGAGGTCCAGAGAGGTTCCCTCCAGATTCCCAAGAGTGTTTCTTATGAATCTTCTTATATTTGCAATACTATGATAGGAAGAGCCTTTCTGCCTGACTCATCCTCTGAGTAAATGTTGACTTTGGGTTGAGGTGCACGACGGTTGGGGAGATCTGGCCACTTATGTTATCAAACACAGTATATTCTGTTAGAAATCTCCCCTTCCCCTACCTCTGGGGCAGGGGGCTGGGCCTGTAGCACTCTCTGGCAGCTTCTTGGCAGTCTAGCCCAGTGTGCTTGCTTCTGTGTCCTCTTGCTATTTAAACCACACACACACACACACACACACACAATCCCATCCCTCCACTGAACACAGACAATCCCACCCGTGTTTTCTGACCTCCCACAACCCCCTTTTTGTTGCTGTATGATAGAGGAGTGAAGATAATGTGTAAGAGTTTAAATGGGGGGGAATCCATAAACATTGTAGAAGCCACTTTCATTCCCAGTGATAATGGAGGGTCACAAATGCTTAGTGAGTCCCAGATAAGACTGCCACATTCAGGCTAATGCTGTGTGAGAATTCTCAAACTAAATGGAGAACGCTGCCCTTATCTCGCACAGCTTACCTCCCATATAAAAGCTAGCAACACAAGAACTGTGTGTGTGTGTGTGTGTGTGTGTGTGTATGTGTGTGTGATGTGTGTGTTATGTGTTTATCTCATTTCAGGCAGCATATTTGCAATGACAGAGTCTGCCTTCCTTCTTGTCTGCATTCAAGCACACACATGCATAAACACACATTTAGAGAGACACACAACGACATGGAGACAGAACAAAAGGGAGAAAGGGTGTGTGTGCATGTGCATGTGAGTGTGTGTGTGTGTGTGTGTGTCTGTGTGTGTATGCTTGTGTGTGTGAGGGAGAGCGACTAAACGAGAGAATGAAAAGAGACAGAGAAAAAAGAGAATGAGATGACTACAGACTAACTGTTTCCACCAGCAACCGTGCGGAATGTCTCCACAGGGCCAGTGCAAGTGTGGTTGTGGGGCGGGCAGCCCCAGAGGTCGGGGTGCCTGTGTGGGTCAAAGCGCAGCCCCCATGGCTTAATGCACCCTGGGGAACATAAAGGAGCTACAAGACCTCCCGCCCGTGCAGCCACACGGCTGAGATCAACTCAGTTACCCCAACATCTACTCCCAGGAGGGGGCAGAGAGGGATGGGGGTGTGGGGGGCTGAAGAGAAGACCACCAACACAACACCAGACAGAATCGGGACTGTCGCAGTGGCACTGGTGCAGTGTGATACTGTGCTAGCTGTGCTATCTATGTGCTTCAAATACCCAATGTAATCCAATAAAAGCCTCACTTATTGTTAGAAACCACCTCTGCCTAGTGTGATTTTGTGATTTCTAAAGAAAGTAAATTAATGCTAATTGTGTTTAAAAAGTGAGTGTTGGACTCGCTCCAAGATGCTAATTATCCTTCAGCATCAAGAAGAGCCGAACCTGTGAACCCATGAGACAGAACTTTTGATGGTGTTTTATAGATTTGTGGATTTAGCACTAGCTACATACCATCAGCAAAGTACCATCCTTCTTTCTTATTCCCGCACTATCTCTGCTGGGCTCTCTTTTTTTTCTTCTCTCTCTCCCTCTCTCTTGCTCTCTCTCTGCATCCCTCGCTCTGACATGAGATATATAGTGCTCCTCTGGATTCTGAGATTTCAGCGGTGCTGGACTGCTGGAGCAGCACTTCTCTTCTCCCCACTCTGTCAAATATCATCTCACACTTTATCCACAGCCTTCTGGAGCCCACTGTCAACGCTGCACACAGTCAGAAGTATAAACATGCAAGCTTCAGTGTGTGTATGTGTGTGTGTGTGTGTGTGTGTGTGTGAAGAAGACAAGAAGCAAAAATAAAAGTGTCTCATTTTTTTAATGTAAGAGAGTGTGTATATATGGATTGTCAGACTACAGAAAAGAGGGAATCTGTATCATAGTGAAGGCTTTCAAGTAAAACTAATTACAGCATATTCACAGCAGCTTTTAGACATCATCTATGTGAAGTCACTTACGTAAATGATTCTATTCAAAAAGCCATCTTTTGCACCTGACAAACTGTGGGGGAGGATTTATTATATAAGTGAATGTGTGTGTGTGTGTGTATGTGTGAGATTGTGGTGTGTATGCATTTGTGTGTGTGTGTATGTGTGAGAGAGAGCATATGTGTGTGTGTGTGTGTGTGTGTGTGTGTGCGTGTGTGTGCATGTGTAAGATTGTGTTGTGTGTGCGTTTGTGTGTGTGTGTGTGTCTATGTACACACACTGATTCATCTTCATCTTGCCCGTTAAACCTGAGAGAGAAGGTGCACACACCCAACAGCAAGCCTCACCCCACAGTCATGTCTGCTTCACTGTCATGCTGACCCACACAAACCTGGGTGTGCAGTACATCTTCAGTAATAACTACCATGACATGAGAGATCTAAATATCTCTCTTTCACCTCAACATAAAATAGACTTCAAGAATGTTCACACGGATATATAATATGTACGGTACATGCATGACAACCCTGTCAGTACCATCACAGTCTGTCTATGTTTCAATGAATGCCTAAAGAGGACACACAGTAGCTGTGTTTCCATCCAGCTAGTTGATGTGCTTATGTGCGTGTAAGAGAGGGGTGAGTATAGATATGTACTCTTCATGTGTGTGAAAGGAACACTACAAACACTGTAGATATACACCACACTCGAGTGTGCTTGCCTGTGTGTGTGTGTGTGTGTGTGTGTATGTGTGTGTGTGTGTGTGTGTGTGTTTCGGTCAGTGGCAGATATACAGAAGTTGGTTCAATAACATATTTAGCCTCGTGTCTCTTCCTGTGTGAATCTCACATGGGGCCTCATTCATTTCCTCATCTGACTACATCTTTAATGACCCCCGCACCAGCTGAACCTAGTGCCCAGTGCTGAGCTGAGACATCCAGTCTCTGACCTGCCCCTGCAGCAAGCAGGAAGAGACTGAACAGAGAACTCACCTCACAACAGCCAGCAAGGGGTGGGGTGGGGGATGGGGGGATGGAAGGCAGTGGTGGAAGACAAAAAAATCGATAGACAGAGAGCTGTTTCAGAACGGAGGAAGATAAAAGAAGACTGCTGTTTGACGACAGGCCTTTAAAAAGCACAGTGATGTCATTTCGCCGTCGCCTCAGCGACAGCAGGAGACACATAATAACATTTTACGCACCGGCTTCTAGCCTTTCGCTCTCTCTCCATCCTTCTAACACTCTCTCTCTCTCCCTCTCTCCATCTCTTACTCTCTCACTTCTTTTTTTCCATCCATCTGTATTCATTTTCAGGTAGCCGGCCAGACATATTTACGTCTTTGAGCTGTCCTTACGTCTGGATGTCACTGATGCTATCACGCTGCTGAATTTACCTGGGCTATTTCAGAAGATAAATGACTCACAGGTAGATTGGGCCAGATATCAGGCATGAAACAATAAACCGACACGCACATAAATATTTAAAAAGTTTGTCAGAAAGAGATGAACGGCAGAAAAATATGAGGTGGCATCTCAAACTAGCAAGACATAAAGAAACGACAGCTCAAGAACTAAATGGAGGAAGAACACGCTGTGTATATATACATAAATAAATACTGACAGACTAAATAAACATTTTTATTGAGATAAAAATGCCCCCAAAACATCCCTGTCATACCGCAAGGTCGACAGTACGTAAGTACATAAGCATTTATTTATTAGGTGCATTTCCAAGTGTGATGGCCACTCAAAGCGCTTCCCACACACACACACACACACACACACACACAAAGGGAACGCAAACACTGGATAATACATCCAAAGGCAATGAAGGTTTGCCTGGAGATCTGGAGACTTTAGTTGTACTCCAATAATACTCGCGAAATACTACTAACTTCCTCAGATTAAAAAAAAATGAAATACTGTAAATATTATTCTAGATCAATTATATATTAAATAAATAAATATGAAACAGTAAAAAGGACTTTTGAGCAAGCAGAACCTTCTCTTTGGAATGACATATTTACTCCTGCACCTGGACCTTGGCTGTGCATAACTGGCTTTACCAGTGTGTTTGCCACCACTGAAGTATGCGTCTGTGTGTAGGCGTGTAGGATAAAGCCGTCAGTTGTCTTCATGGCAAGTGACACACTTCACGTTGCAGTGAGGTGTCAGCAGCCTTGTGCGGGGACACGGAGGAGCATTGCAGTAAGGGTGGCACTGTTTCCTCACCGGACTGGGAATTAGCTGTGCCTCCAATGTGTATGAAACAACTCACTGAAGAAACCTGTGTGCATGCATATCTGAATATGTGTGTGTGTGTGTGTGTGTTTGTGTGTTTGTGAGAAAGACAGAGAGAGAATGATAGAAATGTGAGAGAATTCATGAATACATGAATGTGTATGTGTCTGATAGAGAAAACTGTAGGTTGGTGAAAGCACGTGTGTGTAAGTGTCTGAGCGTGTGTGTATGTGTGTGCGTGTGTGTGCATGTGTGTGACCACTGGTCCTTGCTGGCCCATCTCTGGCTGATCTCGCTGATCTCTCTGAGAAATTGATGAAGCCATTAATGGACGGTGGCCAGCCATAAATCTGAATGTGGAGTCATAAAGTGGGATCCACTCAGGTCTGCCCTTATTCGTCTTACTTTAATCCCTCATTTGGAGTGGGCTGTTGGGGGCTGAGCAGGGGAATGCTTGTCCTTTTAACAGCATGATGGTGAAGGGTGGGACTCCTCATGCCCCTTCTCCAGGTTAGCATGTGTGGACACTTATGAGCTAGTGTGGACCTACAGTAAGTGAGTTATATGCAGTTATGGTGTGTGTGTGTGTGTGTGTGTGTGTGTGTGTGTGTGTGTGTGTGTGTGTGTGTGTGTGTGTGTGTGTGTGTGTGAATGGGTCTGTTTCATGTCTCTAATGATGAGTCTGTCTCAGTGTTGTGTTATGTCTATGTATCTCTGTGCACTGGTGTGAAAGGTTGTGAATCTGCTTGTGTGAGGTAATATCTTGCATGAGATCTTGCATTCTTGATTATGCATTCTCTCTCTATCTCTCTGTGAGTGTGTGTGTGTGTGTGTGTGTGTGTGTGTGCATGTGCGTGTGTGTGTGTGAGCACCTACTTCATGCTTAGTCAGTGCTGCAAGGACGAGGGGAGGAGGTGCGGTAAGGCTGGATGTGCTGCCAGTGGGTAGAGCTGAACGTCAGCACTCTGACAACCACTATTATGATATATGGAGCTGAGTGTCAGTGGCAATGCAGCGCCATGACAAATGACCTCATCTATTTGAGTGACTGACTGCACACAGTGACTGAGTGGGGGGAAATAAAGAGATAGGTAGACAGATGGATGGATGGATTGATAGATAGATAGATAGATAGATAGATAGATAGATAGATAGATAGATAGATAGATAGATAGACAGAGAGATAGATAGATAGATAGATAGATTGATAGATTGATAGATATTTAACAAAACATACTTACAGTACATACAGTGCATACATACACAGATAGAGACAGACAAAGAGAGATAGACAGATATATGAGAGAAAAAGGAAGAAGGGAAGAAAGAAAGAGATGGAGGGAGATAACTACAAGGGGAGGGAGGGGAGATGTGCAATCGAGCAGAAAGACTTGGGGTTAGTGGTTAAACTTGGACACTGGATGCTGCTTTGGTTCTCCTCCTGTAGAGGCTTGAGGTTTGGAACGTTTCGTGCTGATTGGGCCAAACAGCTCCGATTAGGTCATTATGCCTTGGAGGGGGCTGATAACTGACATCTGTTCACACTTCAGCCAGAAACACACACACACACACACACACACACACACACACACACACACACAAAAGCACGTACTGCAACATACACACATGCACTCCCAATTATGTATACACACACACACACACACACGCACACGCACACATCTATCCTCTGGGCAGGAAATTTAGAAGAGTCCCAGAGAGACAGGGAGTAGAAAAGGTGATGAAGAGATAGAAGGAGAAAAGGAAAAAGGGAGAGATGGATAAATAAGAAAGAGAGAATTGTTAGATCAAAGTTGAGATAAAACAAGAATCCGCCTATTTTGACAATGATGCTGTCACTATGTCTATCCTGTCAATGTGTCAACTAGTGTATGTGTGTGTGTGTGTGTGTGTGTGTGTCTCACAGGGCTGCTTCATAGCAATGCACATGAGACTGTCATCATATGAGACAGCTGAAGAGAGATGCTCTGACAGTAGATTTGTTTCACTATAAATATCTGACACACACACACACACACACACACACACACACAACTGTACCTTTCATCTATTTGTCTCATACATAAATGTATCCACTCATGTGACACATACATTTTAATGACAATATTTTTCAATACATACACAAAAACCACACAAACCACACAAAAAAACACAAAAACCGACACACAAGTGTGTGTGTGTGTGTGTGTGTGTGTGTGTGTGATAAGGAGGAGCACCAGAATCGGGCACCGGCATGCTTGTCATCGACACCGCAGTGCGTATTAATCATCGCTATAATTAAATTCATTAAGATCGCCTAACAGTCCTCTGCACACACACACACTGATCCAAACATGGTCTGACAAACAGATGTTCAGTGGTGTTCTACAGGCCTCCTCACACGATAGTGTGTGTGTGTCTGTGTGTGTGCAGACACACTTTCCAGTAAAAGTCAACCCCTTGTTCAATCTGCACCCACATAACCTCTTCGACCTGGAGAACCCAGATTAAGTTCTAATTTGCATAAATATGAGATGTGTCTTTGCAAATACAAGACAACACGCTTCTCTAAAGGCAGATTAGATAAAACACCCCCCTCCTTCAATACATATCAATCCACAAGCAAGCACCCCACAGGAACAATAAATGTAGAGGTTATATATTTTATAGTCTCTCCCTGTGGTGCTTTTCAACCGCATCTCTTTTGTTGTGGTCTGCCCAGGGTAACCCCTGAGTCCCCCCCCACCCCCACCCCCACCCTCTCTCTCTACTCACTCTGGGGTTGGGACATGGACCCAGCCTGGCAGCACAATCCAAAACAGCATCTGGGGAACTTAATACAATGCACTGCAGGGGATATCGGAGAGAGAGAGGGGGGGGGGGGACGGAGAGAGATAGAATAAGAGATAAGAGGGAGAGAGAGAGAGAGAGAGACCCCGCATGCCCATAAACCTGGCTCCAGGTATGTCTCTTCTAAATAAGAGAAAGACTGTGAGTCATTCGACAGAATAACGTTCACTGACTGGCCATGTACAGTCCACACAGCATACTAAAAATGGGCTATCAGCTCATAACAATGTTGTTCCCAAGGCTTCTCTCCCCAGTCTGGACCCACACACCCCACCTCACCCCTCCAGCCCCTAGCTGAAATGAAGCAGAACCACCTCTGTCTGCAGCCGCCTAGGGGAATGGAGAGCGGGGTGGAATGGAGGTTGTGGGGGGTTGCAGTAGTGCATCCCAGGTGAGACAGCACTGGGGCTAGCTACGGCTGGTTGGCTGGCTAGATCAGTCGGCCAGTCTCTGGCTTGCTGTGGAGTCACAGAGCGCTGGGCTTAATTACACAGTGAACCCTGCTGACCCAGACACAGCAGACGCGCAGCTCTGAAGAACCTGCAGCCCCTCAATTATACTAGTAGCACTAGGAGGGGGCAGCCAACCCACACATACACACAGAAAGACACACACACACACTGTAAATATATAGCAAAAGACGTGACCATGTACACATGCACAAACATATGAAAGACCACACACAATGAAATTCTCTCTCTCTCACACACACACACACACACACACACACACACACACACACACACACACACACACTGCATACAGGCTACAGCCACATCCACAAACAGAACCACGGACAATCCAGTCACCAGGACAACCTAACCAGAACCCATCCCCAACCTTAACTTCAATCCAAGCCAGCAGGGCTGCGGTGAGACCCCTTGGCCAGCCGCCTGAGGAGAGCTCCTGCAACTCCTTCACCCCCTGCCAACCCCCCAAGCCCCACCGCTGCCTCTCTTTCTATCTCTCTCTCTCTCTCTTTCTCCCTCCTTGGCTGCAGTGCTCTGCTGTGCAGTGTTGAGCTGCTGTGGAGGTGCTGGGCTATTGATACAGGATCCCTTTGGCCGGTGCCAGCAGGCCTCTAATGACGGCTGATTAATAATGCATATGCACAAAGCTCCACAGCCCCGGCCTAATTGCCATGATTTGTTTTTCCCAGCAGAGCGGGGGCTTAAAGTGTAATCTATACCGCCAACTGGGCCCCGACGCAGAGTCAGGACTAGGGGCTTATAGACACGCATGCGTGACAGCACACGCACACACACACATACATACACACACACACACACACACACACACACACACACACACACACACACACTCACACACACCGGCACTCACTCATGCTCATGTGTCTTACCACCACCTCACATGACAGACGCGACAGAGACTGAGACCCAAGCAGGAAAACACATGCATACAAATACAGACACAGGCACACACACACACACACACACACACACACACACACACACACACACGCAAACCCGCACAATGTTGAGTGACATTAACAGACTAGTTTGCAGTTGGACATCCTCAGAGAGCACTGATACATGAGCCATGAAGCTCCTGAGAGTGAGGGCCAGAAAGAATGAGACAGACGGGAAGAGAAGAACGCTTGATAAACACTGAGAAGCAGAGAGACAGAGATAAAGGGGGCGATAAAGAGAATGAGAAGGAGAGGAGGGAGGGAGGGAGGGAGGGAGGGACTCCTGGGGACTGGGCACAACTAGAGGCAAGCTGGAGGCTAACAATGGGCCACCCTAGAGGTGCTGACACTGAATCCACATCACAGAGAGAGAGAGAGAGAGGGAGAGGGAGAGAATGAGAGAGGGAGAGAATAAAAGAGAGAGAAAGAGTTGAACGGTCACTCCTCTGGATGTTAATGGTTTGTGAAGTCTGTTTCGCAATAACACACAGGGATTGGACTAATGTTTGTTTTCTTTATTTAATTCTATTTCATTTATTTTAGCCTATTTTCTTTTCTATCCTTCTCATTAATATAGACACATTCTCCCTTTTACATACACACACACACACACACAGTCTCATGGAAAGCCCATCTAACGCTGCAGGGCCCATCTAATCGACAGTGACTGCATGGAGCCTACTTGGAGCCTCGGGCTTATATAAGAAGTGATGATGAGAAATTCAGAATGTCACTCACTTGCATTACCCCTCCAGACTCTCTCTCTCTCCCTCTCTCTCTCTTTCTCTCTCTCCCTCTCTCTGTATGTGTGTATGTCTGTGTGTGTACGCCTTCCAGACTCCTCCACTCATCCACTCATCATCACTCCATCTCCAATCACTCACTCCGTCCATCCTTTCTTTTTCATTTCCCTTCTCATCCCTCCCTCCATCCTGTCCTCCTAATTTCCAGCTCCCTCAATAACTTCTATAACCCCCTATTTCACCAGAGGAAGAAAACTGACTGCTGGCTTCATCTTCAGTGACACCCATAGAGGCCTGATGAAGGCAGGCAGAAGGGGGACTGATCTGAGAGATGCTCCAGAGGGACAGATAGAGAAGGGAGAGAGAGAGAGGTGCAGACCCACAGTCATTTTTAATAGTGCTCCCTTTTGGTCATTTGTCAGACAGTCATAAAACAGTCACTCTGTTTAAGAAATGTCATTGAAGAATTATGTTTTTTTTATATATTTTATTATTATATGCACTATTAACACTAATTGTCAATTGTCAATTGTCAAGTCTGAAGTGCATTTCAGGAACTCCTCTTGATATTTTATTGTATAATATGATATATTGTTGAGTTTTTTCTTCATGGTGAATTATGCTAATGGACAGTTTTAGACAGATATTTTTTTAAGAACTACATAAGGGCCTTGCAATCCAAATCCAGCAATCCAGTAGCTATAGTCTATTTACAAAAAGCAAATCATTTCAACAGAAAAACTTGAGCAAAATGATATGGATCCAGATCACATGTAGTAGTTTCCCCCCACGTGCACCGCTAACAGTCTTGTGTGTATTTAACAGCAGCACCCTCTGAATCACTCCTCACCTGTCTGTCAGCTCTCTTCCCTACTACATTATGTCTGCTTCACCACCACCACCATCACCCTCACTGACAACAACAACTCTGCCGCTCTGCCTTCCTCTCCACTGCATGGGAACTGCGCTCAAGATTGACTTGTCAATCATCAGCTCATCCTCTGTCGCATTCCGCCCAACCATCTGTGCTCCACTGGCAGCTACCAGGGAAGCTTCTAAAAACTTGCGAAGTGTCTTTGCTCCTCCAACACCTCTGTATTAATGACTAAAGGGTACAAACCACACAAATTTAAACACACAAAAACAATGACACACACTTTAGTCACACAAACACACAAAGTCATGTTGTGTGGCAAATACTGACACATAACAAATGTTACACAGTTATGTTGACGTGTACAGTCACACATACACACACACACGCACACAGGCACACACACACACACACTTCTATCACACACGATCTGGGGACATGCTGAGTTAACTTCATTTGATGTAGACACATTCCTTGTGACAGAAGAGCAGTGTTTAACTGCATTGGAGGACAGATGCTAGAGGATATGGAAGGCTGAATGAGAACAGCTGTCCTCAGCATCTCTCTCTCTCTCTCTCTCTCTCTCTCTCTTCCTCACCACTGATCTTGTAATCTCTCCCTCCATCATGCTTTCCTTCTCACTTCTTTCTCTCTCTCTGTCTCTCTCTCTCTCTTCCTCTCCTCACAGTCGGCTCATTGCTGACACTAATGAGCTCTGGGGAAAGGGTGTGTGAGAGCTCCCTGTGGAGATGCTCCTCTGTCCAAACTCACTCACACACACATACACATACACACACACACACACACACGTGCATAGACAGACACACAGACAGCCATGCGGAAGTACACACACAGAAATATTAACATGCACGCACACACACACACACACACACACACACACACACACACACACACACACACACACACACACACACACACACACACACACACACACACACACATCTCACCAATTTGCCTACAGAAGCAACAGAAGCACAGAAGATGCGATATCCACAGCGCGTCATTGTGTGCTCTCACACTTGGACAGCAAGAATGCATATGCAAGAATGCTGTTTGTTGAATGCTCAGCATTCAACACAGTCATACCCTCCAATTTAGTCGCCAAACTCGGCGACCTTGCCATCAGCAACCCCATCTGCAATGGGGTTGCTCATGGACTTCCTGACCAACAGACCCCAGTTTGTTAGGTCAGGCCAGAACCGGTCCACCACCCTGTCACTGAGCACCGGTGCACCACAAGGCTGTGTGCTATCCCCATTCATCTAATCCCTTTTCACCCATGACTGCAGGCCTGCATATGGATCCAACTCCATCATCAAATTTGCAGATGACACCACGGTGATTGGACTCATCAGTGACAACGATGAGTCTGACTACAGGGAAGAGGTGAAGCACCTGGCTGCATGGTGTGCTGACAATAACCTGCTCTTGAACACCAGCAAGACCACTCATCGTGGACTTCAGGAAAGAGAAGGGAAACACCCATGACCCCATCCACATCAATGGTATGGCTGTGCAACGTGTTACCAGCTCCGAGGACCTGTCCTGGTCAACCAACACATCAAGCCTGGTCAAGAAGACCCACCAGCACCTCTTCT
The DNA here is from genome assembly GCA_027481765.1 of Tenualosa thibaudeaui. NCBI lineage: Eukaryota > Metazoa > Chordata > Actinopteri > Clupeiformes > Clupeidae > Tenualosa > Tenualosa thibaudeaui. The sequence continues at coordinate 14,890,383 of JAIFZK010000005.1, forward strand.
TCCTAAGGACACTAAAGAAAAACCACCTGTCCACTGGCATCCTGAGCAATTTCTACCGCTGTGCGATCAAGAGCATCCTGACTAACTGTGTGACAGTTTGGTATGGAAATTGCTCTGTCACTGGTCGCAAGGCTCTGCAGCGAGTGGTGAAAACTGCTCAGAGAATCACAGGGACTCCACTTCCTGCCATGGAGGATTCCCACAAGAAAAGATGTCTGCGACGGGCACGTAGCATTCTGAAGGACACCTCTCACCTTGCCAACAAACTATTCCAACTCCTCCCCTCCAGAAGGCACTACAGGAGCCTCCAGACTAAAACCACCAGGTTCAGGAACAGCTTCTTCCCCACAGCCGTCACACTACTGAACTCTGTCCCCCACTGAACCTCACACTGCACTCTGCTGCTATAGCCCTTGGACTGCACATCTGTACATCTGTATATACTTAATACATCTGTACATAACTATCTCTATAGCACATCTGTATATTGTCTTCTATATTGAATCTATATAGCAACATCTGTATATTACCCTCATTATCTCTTCACCTTGCATGTATATTGCTCTTCTGCCTAATTATTATTCTGCCTAGTCCAAACACACACACGCGCACACACACACACATACACGCACACACACACACACACACACACACACACACACACACACACACACACACACACACACAACCACCCGTGGGCCAAACAATCACTTATAAATCCAGTTGCTCCAGCTATAAGTGCAGCCCCACAGTTCCAAGGTGGCAACTGTCATAAAATCCCTCCCTCGGGGAGAAGCAGAGGATGATGGGAAGATGGCCGCCTGCTGAGAGTCAACTCATCATACAGCGCACTGGACTTCCCACACTGATGGGTTCATTTCTCATCTGCCGTTAACGTACACGCACGCGCGCACACACACGCACACACACTTTTATACTGTTTGGACACACACAAATACTTCTGGATATATGGGTGAAGGCACACATACACAAACATTCACGAGCACACACACACACACACGCACAATTATGCAGTCAAATATAGCCATAAACAGTGACGGACACCACCAACACATTCACACACACACATGCACACACACACACATACACACACACACACACACAAACCTCCCCACACACACATACCCACCCACACCCACACACACTGCTGAGGAGGCACAAACGGTGACATGAGGATGAATGGGGTGCCATTGGCTCCCTGAGCAGACGGTGAGGGTCGCTAAATCACCCCCTGCACCTCAGTGCTTCAGGGAGCTTAAGGGCCACAGCCATCTGGGGTCTAAACTCATCCATATCACCCCTCTCACCACCCCACGCCCCACACCCATCCCCAACACCCCACACCCTCCATCTCTACTAGACTCATCCCCTACCCTCCCACTCTCCTCAATCTGCCCCTCTCCAGAGGCAAGCCAACGCTAGTGAATCTGCTGACTAAACACACTCAACACTCACACTCTACTGCACTCTCTCTCTCTCTCACACACACACACACACATACACACAAACACACTAACTCAGACACACATATTTTTCATGCCTATGTATGCATGTATGCAAAAACAGTCACACACACATGCTCTCGCTCTCTTCCCCTCTCTTTTGCGCTCACACACACACACACACACACACACACACACACACACACACACACACACACACACACACACACACACACACACACACACGCCTTCTGCACATGGCCCATGGCTACTATGAAAGGAACAGGAATACGATCCAAGTATTTTGCTGGACCTACAGTACATACTACAGTACCTGCTGCCCTGTTCAAATCCAGTTCAGCTGGTCTGGGTCTTTGGTCTGAGCCATTCAGATGAGTGCAGCTGGAGCTGCTGCACCACCATAATTTCACTGGGTAATTGTGGCTGTGGCTGTGGCAGGGCAGAGTGCCTAAGTGTGAGGCCCAGCTGAGGTCGGTCTGGCTGGGGGAACAAGCTGTCACCAGCAGGGCCCTGCTCACTGGTGCGCACACACACACACACACACACACACACACACACACACAGTGGGAGACCGAGGCACATAAAGACAGAGACAGAGACAGAGACAAATAAACACATGCACTGCACACCCACACACACCCTAGACAATGGTCTTGATGTTCGTTCAGATGGATAAACATAAATGCACACATACACACACACACACGCATATTTACACACGCACGCACGCACGCACACACGCACGCACGCACATCCTTTCTGTCTGTGGCTGAGGAAGTGACTCAAGCCTGTTTTCTGCTCCTCTGTTGCCAAACCACTTCCCACTGTGGAATTCTCACATTGTAATGGGATGGTTATGGGAAGCCCAGTCTCTGTCTGCCTCTGCCAACACCCCCCCCCTCTCTCTGTCTTACACACTTTCTCACTCTCTCTCTGTCCCTTTGTCCTTCTATCTATGGAGTAAATACACATAACAAAACAAAACAAAATGTACTTGTTGTCATCTTACTTACACACACACACACACACACACACACACACACACACACACACACACACACAGAACATTACAAACAAATTCTGTCCAAAATATGCATAATAATCTGTACACAACAGCATGTTGTTGTGTTCCAGGTAGTCAGCATACTCTACGTAATTGAGTCTGACTAATAGCTGAATACATTATCGATGCATGTATAAGCTATCTATAGGAGTGCTTACATTTAAACTTCCCCAGTTCTCTCTCTTTCTCTCTCTCTCTCTGGTTGTCTTTGTACTAGTGTGTGGATGAGGGAGAGGTGAGTGTGTAGAGAAAGTGAGAGAGATACAGAGAGAGAGAGAGAGAGAGAGAGAGAGAGAGTGGAGATGGAGGATGGGAGAAAATAAACTGTCCCGAAAGTGTCTGTTCCCATCAGCTCCCCTCCCCTTCTCTCTCTTTCCCTCCTGCACTGTTTGAATGGGAGCCTTCATTTATCGCAAGCTTGTAAAAATGTGTGGTGACAGTCACCCATCTCTCTCTCTTGCTCTCTCTCTCTCTTTCTCTGTCACTCTCTCTCTCCCTTCCTCTTCCTCTCTCTGTCTCCTGCTAGATTTAATTCACTTACCACCATGGTAGAAAGAATGAATTCTGCGGCTAAAATAACACAACGTTCTTCCAAGTGGGTCTGCATATACATGAGACATATGCGGTGGTATTCTGGCCCAATCAGATGTGCTCTATTTATCTGTCTGCGGGGTGTTTCTGTCACACTATTTATGTCTCCTCCACTCCTCTGCTGCTCTCCAGCTCTCCTCCATCACTCCTCTCTCTCTCTTTCTCTCTCTCTCTCTCTTGCTTTCTCTGAGTCTACTCCCCTCTTCTCATCACTCTCCTGGACTGCTTACCTTACGCCACTTCATCCTCACAATTTACTGTCTAATCCTTCTACCACAACACACACACACACACACACAAACACACACTCTCTCTCTCTCTCACACACACACTTTTTTCCACACGTAAGCTCTCAACCTCACGTGTGAACTCACAAGAATGCTTCAGTCTAGCCACAAACAAGCATGACTACATGAACACTCATGTCTGCAACACGCGTACATACACACACACACACACACACACACACAGCTGCTTCATCTCCCCCCGTGTTCTCCAGTGAGAACACTCAGTGCCCTGAGTCACATTAGCTTAGAGGCTGAGGAACAGCAGGAAGACATCTTAGAAGACATGCTGATGACTCAGCACTTTCTGTCTTGGTGGGAAAGAGGGAGGGAGAGAGAGAGAGTGAGAGAGAGAGAGAGAGGAACAAGGAGAGGTGGAGAGGGAAGGAGGAAGAGATGGAGGGAGAGGAAGGGAGAGAGGGATGGAGGAGGGGAGAGAGAGAGAGATGGAGGGAGGTGAAGAGGGAGTGTGAACAGTGGGGCAAACGTGGATATGGTGAAAGTGGCCACAAATGCAGAAGTGAAAAAGTTCAAAAATAAAGAAAAAAAAAAAGTTCGAGTACTATGATCAAAGGTGTTGTAGGAGACAGCTACTGGGCAGAGGTCCCAGAGTATGAGAGAGGAAGGGAGAGAGAGAAACAGAACCAGAGAATGAAGGAGGGAAGCATATAAAAAGCGAAGGAACCCACTGAGTGAAGAGTACATTAAAGTCCGTGGGCAGTATCTCAGCAGACCCCGTAGACCATCTCTCTCCAGCCCTGCGGTGTGTGTGTGTGTGTGCGTGTGTGCGTGTGTGTGTGCGTATGTGTGTGTGTGTGTGTGTGTGTGTGTTTGTGTCTGTGTGTGCATGTGAGTGTGTCTGTGTGTGTGCGTGTGAGTGTGTCTGTGTGTGTCCGTATGTGTGCGTGTGAGTGTGTCTGTGTGTCTGTGTGTGTCTGTGTGTGTGTGTGTGTGTGTGGAGAGAAGAGAGGAGTAAAAGTCATCTCATTGGCACGCTTTGAGCTCTGCCTCTGTGATCTCTGGCCATCCTCTACTGCTCCTCTGCCCAGGAGCTCTCTCTCTCTCTCTCTCTCTCTCTCAGAGCTCTAATAGACTTGTGAGCAGCCAGACATGGAAACCTCTCTAGGAAGGGTCTACTCATGATCAGATACACACGGAGATGCAGTACTCTGCTATACTCAAATCAGTTTATGTCTATGTCTGTCTAAGTGCATGTCATGAGTATAATTGAGTACTTCATCTATAGATAGATAGATATACTATCCTCTTGACTAAACAAACATAGATGAAAATGAAGAGTTCAAATACAAAACCTCTTAAGTCCATCATCAGAAATATGCAGAAATTAAGTTTTTATAATAATTTCCAAGTCATCTCTATTAAACTGCAATTTTAATTTTATTTTCAAGTAAAAACAAATAAAATCAAAACAATCCAATTGGAGATGGACTGGAAAAAAGTTTATTATGTAAAATTATGTATTTCTGTCAATGCATCGCAAATGGACTTAGATTAAGTTTAGGTTTTGCATCTGAAATCTTCACATATTCTCCTGATCACTTACACATGGAGTTATAAATACTCTACTACACTAATGGCCGAAAACACTAAAACTCTACTGATGACCAATTTGGTATGAAAATGTGAACACCCTATACTTATCCCAACTTAGATACGATGATGTTACTGTAATACTCTGTGTACTGATGAACTGAATACTCATGACCACTTGTGACAACTACAACGCAGCTGATTCCCTTGAATGATATCCCTACTCTCTGCATTGTTCATCTACATATGAAGATAGCTCTGTTCTCTGATGACAGGTGTACAACAGTGCAACAGTTAGACTGGGTTCCAAGACACAAGTACAGTAGGTTCAGTTGAATTAAGGACAGTAACCGTACTGATGGAAAGACAAAAGATGGACTGATGGAAGGATGAAAGATGATGAAATGACAGTTTAGGGTCACGACTGAAGGAGTAAAAGACCACAGGAAGAGTTGAATGTGAAATGTAAAGGAAAGAAATGGACAGAGAATGAGGAAAATTTCAAAGATTTGCTCCAAGATCTAGTGAACTGTGCTATATAAACTCTCTCTCTCTCTCTCTCTCTCAAACACGCACACACAAACTCACAAAGCAGTCTGGGCAAAACTGGGCAGATTTGATTTGTGAGTACGATGTTGTCAAATTAGCACTGGAAAGCTCAGTAAAGCACATTGACAGCACTTATTTCCTTAGAGCACCATTATAGTCTAGCCACACACACACACACACACGTGCACACACACACACACACACACAAAATGAGTCATGAGTGGGCATCTATGAGTGTAGTGCTCACATAATACAACGGCCAAGTCTGAAGCCTGAAGCCACAAAAACGAGAGAGAGAGAGAAGGGTAGAAAAAGAGCATAACAGCCTGCAATGTTCCTCTGGTGTACTGTACATATCAGACTAAGTATTGTATAGTCTCAGTCTAATAACATACTACTGTACATATCAGACTAAGTATTGTATAGTCTCAGTCTAATAACATACTACTGTACATATCAGACTAAGTATTGTATAGTCTCAGTCTAATAACATACTACTGTACATATCAGACTAAGTATTGTATAGTCTCAGTCTAATAACATACTACTGTACATATCAGACTAAGTATTGTATAGTCTCAGTCTAATAACATACTACTGTACATATCAGACTAAGTATTGTATAGTCTCAGTCTAATAACATACTACTGTACATATCAGACTAAGTATTGTATAGTCTCAGTCTAATAACATACTACTGTACATATCAGACTAAGTATTGTATAGTCTCAGTCTAATAACATACTACTGTACATATCAGTATATTGTATAGTCCATCTAATAACATACTACTGTATATCAGCTAAGTATTGTATAGTCTAATAACATACTACTGTTACAACTAACATACTACTGTATTGTATAGTCACAATAACATACTACTGTAAGTATTGTATAGTCAAATAACATACTACTGTTATAGTCTGTATATGAGTTCCATCTAGTAGTAATGTTACAGATCAAATCATATGAGTTGTAGTACTGCTTTGGAGATTTTCTTTTTGTTGTTTGTTTTTTCTATGATGGTTTTATCCAAACAAACTTATATTTGTCAACTATCAATTACATCAGGGCCAGTCTCCTCTAGAGCAACTTAGGGTTAAGTGCCTTGCTCAAGGGCACAACAGTGGCAGTTTGGATTCGAACCCACAATTTACTAGCATGTTAGCCAAGTTCCTTAACCACTACGCTATCACTTTAGAATCCGAATGGCTGCAGATGAAGAACAAACTCTCTCTATATATATATATATATATGTCATGGTATGAGTGCAAATACACTCACACTCACGCTAATCACACACACACACGTCCACATTCACACATAGGCACATTTTCCACATGCAAACTGTGGCACTCAACATCCAAATCCCACACACATTCATACCTTCACACACTGTCACCATGCACGCACACGCACACACACACACACTCATACCTTCACACACTGTCACTATACACACACACACATACACACACACACACACACACACACACACACACACACACACACACATGCACATGTGCAGCCATCATTCACACGCACACACACAATGGCCAGCCCTGGGGCTCCTTTCATCTGCTGGCCTTGGCTGTGTGCAGTTTTGCTGTGAAGATCAGTGAACACGCACTAGTCCTCTCCACTCTCCACACTCTCCTCAGCCGGCACAACAAAGGCCCACTTCAAAAGCTTCTCCTCACCTCCTGTGAGGCAATCACACACACACACACACACACACACACCCTCACACATGCACACACACACATACACACTGCACTGCAGAGGCAAAGATTACCATCCACAGGCAGTCACTGCCTACACTAAGGTCCAACACACAATCTTTCACACACACTCACAAAAGCACTCTCAAGCAGGCATGTAAACACTCATACAGGCATGGACACCAATCTACACACACACACACACATACACACACTCACGCCAAGGCACATTAACATGCATGCACTGTATATGCCCACATGCTGACATGGAAGGCAAGGACACACACACACAAATAGATAAAGTCCGACACACAGAGGCTTAGAGAGATTACCCTCCGGCAAGTCTGCTTGAGTATTAGTGTGTGTGAGGTGTGGGGTCAATGGTGCAAACTGGTGCTGAAGGCAATGCAGGAGAAAGGAGAAAGGGAGAGAATGAAGAAAAAGAGAAGGAGAGAGAGAGGAAAAGTAGAAAATGAGGAGGAGTGTTGTGATCAGCTACGTTCTCCTGCCCGTAGGTCTCTTTAACTCATGCTCAAACTCAAGCTCAGTCACTTGCACAGAAAAATCACACACACACACACACACACACACGCACACACATACACACATATGCACACATACACATGCACACGCACACACAAACACAAACACACTAACACAAGCAGCATGACAGGAGGGTCAAACCAGACTGACAGGCACACACAACATGCTTGACAGTCCAAGTCACCAACTCACCCTGATCCAACCCTCACTGTCTGTGTATGTTTGTGTGTGTGTGTGTGTGTGTGTGTGTGTGTGTATGTGTGTGTGTGTGTGTGTGTGTGTGTGTGTGATTGTGTGTATGTGTATGTGTGTGTGTGTGTGTTTTGGGTTGTATTGTCTGTGTGTCTACATCAGTGACGCTCAGAAACCTCATCCAAAAAGTTTACTGTGTATTGTAAGAAATAACAAGAAAAAAAGTTCTAATCTGTGTGGACAAAAAAGACTGATGTAGTACACAAAGATCGCCAGCATGATACTTTTTCTTCCTCTCTGCCACTATCTCACCCCTGCCAACCAAACCACCCTCACCACCATCACTAACAAACAGCCAGAGCAGTGCTGCCTTGCTACGATAGCATCTGAGCTCCAACGGAGCTGACTGGAGATGCGGGTGGGATGTGGAAGCCCTTTCCTGCATACTGATGCCAGGAGAGCTGGAGAGAGAGAGAGAGAAACTGTTGGACCAGAGACTACTCAGGAACTCAATAAAAGGCCGATTCCATCCTTAAGCCTCCTGAGCCAGGCAGGGCGGCTGCGTAGGGGTGGTTGCCTGATGAGAGGGGCTTTACTCTGATGCTCTAGGCTGGCTGGCTTGGGGTCTTGCTCGGTTGTGTTGTGTTGTAACTGTACTGTGCTGTGCTGTGTGGTGTTCTGTTGCTCTGTGTTGAGCTCGAACACTGAGCTCCATGGTGCTGCTGGAGTCTAGTGAGGGGATGAACAAGTAGTCCAGGCTTATAAAATATAGAAAGGTGCAGCTGCTACACTCTTTTCCACTGTCTGAGTTCGTGGTGGTGCTTCTCTCTCATGAACACACACACACACACACACACACACGCGCGCGCGTGCACGCACGCACACACACAGCGCGCAAACACACACATATTTCACAAAAACACAGACACACAAACAGACACTCACTCCACAGTGAGAGCGAGAGAGATATATACATATGCATGTATACAGTAAGTGTATATACACACACACACAAACACACACACTTAGACTAAGACACTCACATTTTCTCCATCTCTGTTCTCTGCTCTCCCTCTGATGTTCTCTCACTCTGCCTTTGTGCTTGCTCCATCATCACAGTCTCTCTCTTTCCTTGAAAGGCCTGTGCCTCTATTGCTCTACCTGAGCACCAGTTCTCTTATGATGGCTCTCTACCTTCCTTAATGTCTTCCCCCTATCTAAGATGATGCTTCTTCCAATTGCTTTCCACTGGACTTTCATTCTCACTCCAATCACATCCTGTCTGTGTATCTCTCTGCTAACATGGCGGCTCACCATTTCAGAGCAATTCAATTGGTCTCAGCTCATTCAGCTTCCTCCTCACATCCCTTTCTCAATTTGGCCTTCTCTCCCTTGTGTACCTCCTTTCATCTCTCTCTCTCTCACTCTTTCATTCTCTTTCTCACACACATGCACACACACACACACACACACACACACACACACACACACACACAGACAAACACACCCACACTCTATCTCTGTTTCCCCCTCACATACTCATACACACAGACTCAATACACACACACACACACACACACACACACTGGTCCTGGGATCAGGTAGCTATGCATTACCTGTAAAGTAATGCCCCAATCTGCCAGAGCATGCTGTGTGTAATTACCATGGGCCCTGGAGATGAGCCAACCACAAAGAGAGACAGAGAGAGAGAGAGAGAGAGGAGAGTGCACAGGAAAAGTAGGGAGAGAGGGATACAAGAGAAATTAATGAATGAAGCAGAGGAATACATGAAAGTCAGGATGATATGAATGTGGGAGAAACAGGATGGGGGGATGGAGAGGGAGACATCTTCAACTCTCCTTAAGCGTCAGGTCTCGTCATGGATGGCCTGAGAGCTGGAATCAGATACCAAGGGCACCTGATGAGACAGTGAGAAGGAGATGGTGGATAATGTAGCTGCCACCTTGAGTAGAGGAACACACACACACACACACACACACACACACACACACACTGTAGAATGTGCTGGATGTGAGTGTGGGTATGCTGGTGAAATGGCCAAACAGTCTTCCTCTGCGGTCATCATGGGAGACTGCAATTACAGGAGCTCCAGTCACTTTCAGTGTCTCATATTTAGTCTACAGACGCCTGCTGTCAAAACGGACCGGGGAAGGGCAGTGGGTGTAAAGGGGAGAGGAGGGGTGCTGTACTTCCACAGCCAAGCTGCCTTCACTGCTCACTGCTTACTGAACATGACTTTATGAAACCTGACCAACTCGCATGCAAGGGCATACACACACACACACACACACACACATAAGTGCACAAGCACATATACAAGCACATTCACGTTTTCTCATATGGAAAGATTTCTCAAGTACATTGGTGCATCACATTGACCAAAATGTGTGCACTTCACACACACACACACACACACCCACACGCTCTGCTACCCACCCTCTTTTCCTTTCTTTCTACCTCTTTCTCTCTCTCTCACACACACACACACACACAGACAAAAGGTAGCACACTCATTCAAAACTCACTGGCCTAAAAACTCGGTGTCTCCCTGCGGACCTCATCGTCTCAGTGGACTTGGGCAGGTGTGGGTGCGGCTCATCGCAGCTCAGCTCCCCAGCTCCAGGTGACAGCTCCACTGAGCTCTGACATTTATCAGGCCGCCTGAGTCTTCAAGAGGTGCTGGATCTCTCTCTCTCTGTCTCTCTCTGTCTCTTTCTGTCAGTGTATTATCTCCTTGTTCAAGGGGTTCCTGTACTGGGCTTTCATCTTTATGGAGACGCCCCGGGCCTGTTGTTCAACAAACCTTGAAACAAGAGGAGCGTGGAGCGCTGAAGCTGTGTGTGTGTGTGTGTGTGGGGGTGGAGACAACAGCGCTGAGGCAGCAACACTGGGACAAGTGTGTGTGTGTGTGTGTGTGTGTGTGTGTCTGTGTGTGTGTGTGTGTGTGTGTGTGCATGTGTGTGTGTGTGCAGAGAAAGGTACAGATGCACAGTTATACACACAAGCACAGGTATGCATATACACACACACACACACACACAAAAACACACACACACACACAGGTGCACACAGCCTACTTACACATGCACATACATGGACCCAAAACATCAGAAACATTTGTTTTCTTATAAATAAGTACGTTCAGTACTTACAATACATGCATACAGTGCACACCTGTATGTAAATGCTGCACTGCTACTCAAAGCTCACCTAGGGATGTCTTTCAGCCCTGCCCACATATGCCATTGCCCACACATCGGCACTTACATAAACCAACCCACACACACTCACATTACAGTATCTTGACCAGTAGAATCACAAGCCACTCACACACCTTTCCTACAGACAGACATCAGCTAGAGCTGCCACTCCACCACCACCCCACTGTATTGGCTTGGCTTTGCCCAGGATATCATGCATTGACCCAGTTGCCTGGTTCCTGCAGTCTCATGCCCAGGGGCTGACCCAAATCCAAGGTTCCGCTTCCGCTTCCGCCACCCCATACCCCCCACCCCACTCCACCCCCTCTGCCGGGTGGATTAGTCCCTGTGTGGAGCTGTGGAGCTGCTGTGGCTGAATCCAGGGCAATGGGAGATTTCTGACCCTGCCAGAGGTGCATTACACAACCTGACACGTTACAACACTAATCCCCTGTTCATGCCCCATGCTCTTTTGCCCTCACCCAACAGCACACTGAACACGTACACAGATCTAGGAACTGACATACACCCTCACATACACACACGCTCACACACACACACAAACACTCATGCACACACACACACACACACACACACATACAATCAAACAAACAAACACACACACACAGAATGTGGAGACAAAAATGCAGACAATTTTCATTCTCTCTCTCTCACACACACAAACACACACACACACACACACACAAACCAAATAGTACATATGAACACACACCTAAAGAGCCATCCATGCCCACTGATGTGAAAAGTCTAACATGCGAGAAGGTGTGAGCTCTGGCCTTGTGCTTCTCAGTAACTCCAAGTGCTGACATCCGACTAATGTTCTGCTTACTGTGCTGCACTTTCACCCAGGCAGAGCCAGCATCCATATTCATCCTCAGTCACGATGTGTGTGTGTGTC
>JAIFZK010000005.1:14907500-14915000 GCA_027481765.1 Tenualosa thibaudeaui
TCTCACACACACACACATCAGTGTCATAGAAACAAATTACATTTACCTTTCTAAATGCTTTTGGTGATGATAAATGATTTTTCTCATTCATAAAAGCACACACTCACATGCGGAAAGTATGAAAAGACTTAATGACACATACATACATGCATACGCATACACACACACACACATACACACACACACACACAGAGGGATAGTAAAGGGTGGGCAGACTGGCTGAGTCTGTCCATATGGCCCCTCGACCTGGCCTCACCCCACGTCACACTGGCTGCCAAACACACTCATCTGAAGTCAGCAAACCAGAAGGGGCACGCAGGGGAAAACACACATGCAGTTGCACATATGCACGTGAGCGCACACACACACATAGTACAGGTTTTCCCATTGGGAGTAGAGAAGGTGGACAGTGCAGTGCAGTGCTCCCATGCAGTTTAGTGCGTGTATAATAGAGTGTAGAGTAGTATAGTGTAGTGTAGTGTAGTGTAGTGTAGTGTAGAGTAGTGTAGTGTAGTGTAGTGTAGAGTAGTGTAGAGTGGTGTGGTGTGGTGTGGTGTGGTGTGGTGTGGTGTGGTGTGGTGCGGTGTAGTGTAGTGCAGTGTAGTGTAGTGTAGTGTAGTGTAGAGTAGTGTAGAGTAGTGTAGTGTAGTGTAGTGTAGTGTAGTGTAGTGTAGTGTAGTGTAGTGTAGTGTAGTGTAGTGTAGTGTAGTGTAGTGTAGTGTAGAGTAGTGTAGTGTAGTGTAGTGTAGAGTAGTGTAGAGTGGTGTGGTGTGGTGTGGTGTGGTGCGGTGTAGTGTAGTGCAGTGTAGTGTAGTGTAGTGTAGTGTAGAGTAGTGTAGTGTAGTGTAGTGTAGTGTAGTGTAGTGTAGTGTAGTGTAGAGTAGTGTAGAGTAGTGTAGTGTAGTGTAGAGTGGTGCGGTGCGGTGTGGTGTGGTGTGGTGTGGTGCGGTGCGGTGTGGTGTGGCGTGGTCTGGACCCCCCCCCCCCCCCTCTCTCTCTCTCTCCCTCCCTCCCTCTCTACATGATGGATACCCTGGCAGCCTCTCTGGCCTGGCAGCCACACTCACCCAGCTAAAAGTAGATCACCTGCCAGCCAGCAAACACGCAACACACACACACACACACACACACACACAGTTGCCTATTCCCCACATACCATTCAGATGAGGACAAGGAGAAAAAAACATTCCCAAAGAGGGAATGCGAGTGAAAGATAGAAAGGCAGGGAGAGAGGAAGACAGATTTAGGCAGACATAAAAGAAAGAGAGACGTAGGACGAGAGACAGAGAGAGAGAACAACAGTGAGAGAAAGAAGAGAAAGAGAAAGAACAACAGTGAAAGAAATAAGAGAGAGAGAGAGAGAGAGAGAGAGAGAAAGAGACAGAGACTGAATGGGAACAAAGTGAAAGGCAAGGAGGAATGCGCCCTGCTTTTGCCCTCCCATAATGCCTTGCTGGCCGGAATGTGGCAGCGCGGTCAGTTGGCACCCTGGCAGGCGGTGGGCTCCGGAGGGCACATGGCCTAATGTTGACAGAGCCTGGTATCTCCCGCTGTCAGGCCATTCACCCAGAGCTGAGCAGAACAAATCCATTAGGCACACTCACAATGCCTGCCCTCCCTCTACTCCCTCTCTCCTCTTACTCCTCCTCTCTTTCTCTCTCTCTTCCTCTCTCCCCATCACTCCTCAAACTCTCTCTCTCTTTTTCTTTCTTTTTCCTCTCTCTTCTCCCTCTCTCCCTCTCTTTCTCTAACACTTCTCCAACTCTCTCCCTCCTCTTCTAGCTTTCATTTCTCTCTCTCTCTCTCTCTCTCTCTCTCTGTTTGACATCCCTTTTTTTTCTGTTCTCTCTGAGGGACGGAGGAGGAGGTGGCAGCAAGGCCACGTGAGGGAGAGGCAGAACCAGGGAAGTTTTATTTATTTATTTATTTATATATTATGTAGCGACAGGAGAGTTATTCAAGCTGAAATGACAATGTGTTACAGCTTCCCAGCAAAGAATAAAGAACAGTAGGCAGAAGAGAAGGCGACAGAGGGGGAGAGACAGAGCAAAGAGCAAAAGCATGAAAGACCGACAATGTGAGAGAGAGGAGGGAGAGAGGGAGAGAGCTTATAGATATGGCCAGAGGACAAGAAAATCATAGACAAACTTCTGTAATGAAATAAAACAGACACCACAGATAGCACACACTGTCCCACTATGTAAAGGATATTCCCTCACAAACTCCTCACCGAGCCGTCTCACTCCAGTCGCACTAAACAAGGACACATGAGTAACACGCCCAAGAGCCTTAGATAAGACGAGAACAGCAGAAGACAAGTTAAGCAGCCTTTGGCAACGGGATGCTTTAGCAGGGAGGATGTCTGTCCATGAGTGGTGAACTTTTCCAGGCTCCTTCACAAAACTTTAAAACACACACACACATACACTTTGGACACGCACAAACACACACCCTTACATAAACACACGCACATACAGACACACACACTCTCTCTCTCTCTCACACACATACACACACACACACACACACATACACCTACAATGCTCTCATTTTTAAAAGCTTGGCTGAGAAGAGCAGTCTTGTAAAGAGCAGGAAAAAGGGTTCTGTGTTCTTCATTACTGGAGCTTGGCGTGACCCTAAGAGAACCGGCAGGCTGGAACCGTGGAAGTGTGAGCTCTGAGAACAGGTGCTCTGGACACCACAGTGCTTTTTAAAAGCCACTATAAAACACAGGGCCATCACATCAAGCTCCCAACCCCACTCCACCCAGCCCAACCCCACTCCACCCAGCCCAATCCCACTCCACCCTGACTGCCCCACCTTCCATACTAGCTCACAGACAGAATCCCCACAGACAGAAGCAAAAGGCAAAAAAAGTGTGCACATGTGTAGTTTTTCCCTCAACAAGACCTATCTTCTCCAAAGAGGCTCCTACAGGGAGCATGAAAACATAGTGCTAGAGTAAAATTCAATTCAATTTAATTATAATTACACAGCACCTTTTACAATAGTACTGTCTCATAAAAGTAGTTA
Source organism: Tenualosa thibaudeaui (assembly GCA_027481765.1). Taxonomy (NCBI): domain Eukaryota; kingdom Metazoa; phylum Chordata; class Actinopteri; order Clupeiformes; family Clupeidae; genus Tenualosa; species Tenualosa thibaudeaui. Next base: position 14,910,534 of record JAIFZK010000005.1, read on the forward strand.
AGGAATTTAAAACAAAACAATCAAGGAAGTGATGGTGGCCACCTTTCACCTCAATGTTGTAGGAAGAAGGAGGGAAGAGCAAGCCCCGAGCCGCCCCCCCCCCCCCCAACAGACACACACACACACACACACACACACACACACACACCCACACACACACACACACACACACACTCCTAGCCATTGCGGATAGGCTTTACTTTCTGATGAATGTGTCAGAGTAAACAATAAGGTCCGTAAGGGAAGGAACAATCCAGGGCCTGATTAATGACCCTGCACTGTGCCGTGGAGCCAACAAGTGCGGCCAACATCCTGTCATTCAGAGTTCTTCCGCTTTCCCTCCTCCTCCTCTCCTTTTTCCATCTCTCCACGAATCTCCTCCACCTCTCCTTTCCCCTCCTCTCTTTTCCATGCCTCTCTTGTCCTCTGCCCTTCTCTGTTCTGCTTCTGTCCATTCCTTTCCTCCTTTTGTGCTTCCACAAACTTTTTTTTCCTTCCTTCCCAATCCAATCCCTCATCTGTTTTATTTAGTATATGCTGCTTGTTTCTTTACTCTCCTTTACGCTCCTCACACCACGCTCTCTTCTTTGCTCTCTCCCTCTCTCTCTGCCCTTCTGTCTCTCTCTCCCTCTCTCTCTGCCCTTCTGTCTCTCTCTCCCTTTTTCATTTTGTTGTTGTTCTTGCTGCTCCCACCACCTCCCTATCCCCAGTATCAAGTGATCACTTGCCCGCATGCAAACCTGAACATACATTTTACACATTTATATCTTATATTGCACACACACACACACACACACACACACACACACACGTATAAACACACACAGAAGAATTAATCAGCGGCCTGGGGTGACAGCTGTGACAGAGCGATGATTATTTTTTGATAGGAGCTACGGATTACTTCAAGGCAGGTAGGTATTACTTTGTTGCTGCACTGAGATCCATCCAGCACACAGACATACACACATACACACACCTGGTGGCACCTAGAAACATATACACACATACACAAACACACACACATGAATGCATGCAAACAAACACACAAACACGCACGCGCACACACACACACAAACGCCCCAAGTGAAAGCAATCCGCTGTGAGGATTCGCCTTTCACCACACAGAACCACTTATATTTCATTACCACGGTTACGCTAGAAAAAATGGAGAGGGAGAGACAGAGGGAGAGAATAAAAAAGTCACGCAACACCAGGTCGATCTCCACGGAGCTTTCATAAACAATAATGGGATTACAGCATTTCAATGAGGCCCTCGGAGCTGTCGAGATTGGAGATCTGATGCTGCCTAAAGGCCCAATCAAACACAAACAACAGCCTGCCATGGTGCCATGGTGTTTCACCAACAACAAATGATTCCACCTTGCTGCCAACTTTCTCTCCTCTCCCCTCACTCTCCTCTGCGCTGCCCTCCTCTGCCCCCCCTTCTCTTCTTCTTCACTTGGGCCGTGCCTTTGAGTGAGTCCTATCAGGGAAAAGAGTGCTTAATAAGATCCTTGTATGCACAGATGGTCTCATGGTTTATAAAAGCACCTGGAGGATCTCACTCTCTCTCCTCTGAAAGCGCTTCGCTTTGCTTTTGCACTTTCTTTTCGCTCTTTATGCTCCCTCCCTCCTTCCTTTCCTCTCTTCCTCCCTCGCTCGCTGGCTGGCTTGATGGCAGCCCGGTAGAGGAAGATCAGGCAAGATATGTTGCACTATAGGCTCAGGCTAGTCGTGCTGGAGAGGGGAGAGAGGAGGAGGAGGGGGAATGAGAGAACTGTTTACTGTTTAAGCATGAGTGAGGGAGAGAGAAAGAGAGAGAGAAAATGTGTGTGTGTCTGAGAGAGAGAGAGAGAAAGAGAGAGAGAGGGATGAGAAGAGAGATCAATAAAAACACATGGTATTTGTTTGAGCATGGGCCATCTTTTTTTTTTTTAAAAACATGCACCCTACTGTGCCCTTACCACAGAGGGTTGTTTTAATGCAGCCCTGACTAGAGCAAAATACACACACACACACACACACACACACACACACCACACAACAGACAGATGGAGGAGCCTAAAAAACACATTCCTCCTTTTACAATCTCACAGCTCAAACAAAGCAAAAAGAAACATTCTCATTGAAAGGCATCTTCCAAACCTGCCACAGGAGAAGGAAGCCTTAGCTGCAGCAGTGTGGAAAGAGAAGCCAAGGGTAGAAGTGACACAAAGGCAGGCCAGTGACACTGTGGAGGTGTGTGTGTGTGTGTGTGTGTGTGTGTGTGTGTGTGTGTGCGTGTGTGTGTTGGGGGGTGGATGTTCTGAGGCAGACACGTCTCAGGGCCACACCAAGGCTGGAATTAAAATAAATAGCCGTCATTTTCCCACCCATTTAAAAGCAGTTATCGTCCGGTGGAGCTGGCTACCGCTGGCCACACATGTAATTATGGTAATTGGGGGCTTAGACAGCTGTGTACACACGGCCACATCTGGTCTGGTGGTGCTATTGGTGCTGCTCCTATTGCTGGTGGATGGGTGGGTGGGTGGAAGGGGAGAGGAGTGGAGAGGACCGGTGTTTTGTGTGCGACTTAGCCATGCTTCATTAATGCTGGATGCTAGTGCTAGCCGGCATATTTAAAGCCAAATAAAATGAACATCTGTTTCTTTTTTCTATTTCTGGCCTTGTGCTTGCTTCTACTGCATTTCTTCTGCTCGACAGGTGCTATTGCTAGGACTGATGCCCACTTCTATACATTTAGACATGCAATGAATATGCAGACCTTGAAATACATGTGGTCACATAAAAATACATGCGTGCACATATACTTTTGCATGGAGACATTAATGCACACCCACACACACACACACACACACACACAGCTACACACTCGCACAGGTTCCCGAATAGCAGGTCATCTTTCTGTCTCCATCACCATCTATCATGGCTCCCCTGACCTGAGCAGTGCACATGACATCCCTCAGCTCTTTTCCTCCATTCTCTCTCTCTTCCTTCCTTCTCTCTGTCTCTCTCTCCATTACACACATGCACATGCACATGTACACACATACACACACACACACACATTTGCCTGCACACACACACACATTCTCTCTCTCTCTGTCTCTCTCTGTCTCTCTCTCTCTCTTTTTTCTTTCTGTTTCCTTTTCTCTCTCCCTCCTTCCCTCCCAACCTCCCATGAAACCTCACCCAGACAGGAACACTTCAACTGTGACATCTCGCACACAATTGGCTTTCTGTGTGTGTGAGCGAGTGTGTGAAACTCAAGCCCTGGCGAGAGTGACGTTGAGCGTTATTACCATTCCGACTGCATCCGTGTGCTGGGAACAGATCCACGGATGAGCAAGAGGCAGAGAGAGAAACACAGAGAGACAGAGAGAGAAAAAGAGAGAGAGAGAGAGAAGAGAAAGAAGAAGTGTAAAAAGAGACTGAGGATCTCAGCCATTCAAGAGACACACATTCACACACATGCCCAGAAGGATGCAGATGAGCCCCAAGACACATAGTCACACATACACACACACACACTCTCTCACACACAGAGACACACAATGCATGTGCAACACCATGCGTGTTTGTGTGTGTGTGTGTGTGTGTGTGTGTATTTGTGTGGTCTGTGAAAAGCGAGAAAATATGAATGTGTACATACACAGCTATTTATTTTGCTTGTTTTGTTGAGTATGAGTGTATAAACACATGGGCTTGTGTGAGAGTGAGTGTATGTGTATGTGTGTGTGTGTGTGTGTGTGTGTGTGTGTGTGTGTGTGTGTGCGTGTCTGTGTGTGTGTGTAGGTAAGTTGCCTGTCTAGGGTGGTTTTCTTTGTATGTGTTCATACATTCGTGTGTGTGTGTGTGTTGTATGTTTCTAGGTGTGTGTTTGTGCGTGTGTGTGTGTTTCTGCAAATGTAATGCATATGCTACATGTAATCACTTTAAGTCCTATCAGCTTCTCTACAGCTGACAGGTACAGGTAGTAGAGAGAGAGGTGATGGATCAGTTTTGTAACCAACCTTGGCAACAAAACTGCAGCAAGCATTAGCTCTGGAATCCATCAGAACAAAGTCCGGGTCAGTGCATGTGTGTGTATGCGAGTGTGTGTATCTGTGTCTGTGTGAGAGTGTGTGTACTCACTCACTCTGTTTCTCTGCTTTTAAATGTGTGTGTGTATGCATGTGTGTGTGTGTGTTTCAGAGTGAACAGAGTAAGCATTCCAATGCTGATAAAACAAGTATGAAAGCATATACAAATCACTTGTCACATCACATATCTTCCAACGCTTTCCCATCATCCCCCTGCACACAGCACACACACACACCAATACACACACACACACACACACACACACACACACACACACACACTCCCCCATCTGTCCTCTATCAGCTCTGACTGAGGTGGTTCACACCAGGAAGAGCAGAGTTCCCATGAGTCCTCTCTCAGCTTCATCCCTCTTGGCCCTCCCCT
>JAIFZK010000005.1:14920000-14965000 GCA_027481765.1 Tenualosa thibaudeaui
AGTATAACCAGAGTAACAAAGTCACAAAAACAACAAGACTATCTTTGGCATTCTGCTGCTTCAGAAAAGGCACTACTTCCAAAAAAAAGGAGGAGGAGGAATATGATTGTAAAAGGAAAAACCAGCTGACTTTGTAGAGAAGATACAATGGACTACCTCCATCTTCCAGCGATATGAGCACATTTTAAAAAGTAATATAATATACCACTTTGACACCTGTGACCTTTGGCGATGATTTTCCTGTTCACCTGAAAGATTACTTCCTACATACTGGAGCTCTGGGTGCTTTCCAGCATTCTGCTTGATTTATCATGCTTTGCAGAAATCTCCTCAATATCGTAAAATCTCTTAGTGCAACCTCAGGATATGTGAAAGGTATTCCACAAACTCTGGATGGCCTTAAATCCATGCAACAGCTGTGTCAGTTCATCTCCATGAAGCCTAGGGTTAGGGCCAGTGTCCACATGCAGAAACATGGAGCTGCGGCGTGGCTAGCTCACCCTGTACACCCCCCATCCCCTTGGACCAGATCGGACCACACACCGAGCCTGGCTGGAAGCCTTGCAGGCTTGCCTTGCTGCCTCATAAATAATTAGAGGGCCCAATCAGACTGGGCGTCTGGGCGTGTGTGTGTGTGTGTGTGTGTGTGTGTGTGTGTCGGGGAGGGGGGGATCAATCCCTCACCTGTGAGGCTGGGATTCCATAATGACTCGCTTCGTCTCTTGGTGTCTGCACTGACACCTCCTATTTGTGTGTGTGTGTGTGTGTGCATCCGTGAGTGTGTGTGAGGGAGTGTGAGTGTGAGTGAGTGTGTGTTGTGGGGCAATGTTTGTTGCAGGACTTCTATCTGATTCTCCTCCTCAAGGTTGTTTTCTTTTCCCAATGAGGAAACTTAAAATAGGCTTTAGCCACACTCAGTGTCTTGATGACCTTTCTCCTCCTCCACTTTCTTTTTACATCTCTCTCTCTCTCTTTCTTTCTCTCCACTGCACCAGAAGTAAACTCAATTAAACTAAACTGCAGTGACTACAGTCTGTCACCAGTGCACAGATCATGAAATAATAACTCCTTCAGGGAAAATGTCTAATCGATGCAACATTTTGTGTGCATTTATGAAACAATAAAACACTGAATTTCATTTATGAACTAATATGTGCATATAGTGATTGTTCTTCAAGAATCAAGCTGTTTTAAAAGCTTTTGTTCATATTTCTAGATGAAACTCCATAGTGTCAGAAACCACCCACGTCAGTACATCTGGTTACCTAACGCCTAACAAGGTTTGAAGTGGATGTGTGCTTACGCCAACAATAACCACAATTTTTATGTGTTCAAAGCTGCAATGTCCAACTTACACAAGTTGTGCACTAAATGTCATGGCAACTGATCACCTGCATCTTGCACAAGTGCAAAATTAGCAAAATTTTTTCTGATGTTTCACTTCCTATTTCGTTTTGCAAAAAATGTTTTTCTCTTTTTGAAAAACACTCAGGCAGAAAACTCAGGGACAGTTCTTCTATTGCAGTGGGACTTTCTTTTTTAAAACGCCTCACTGATGATGACTGTTCCCTGATGCAGCAATTTGAGGATGGTGAGAGGGAGAGAGGTTGGTGTGTCTGGGATATATATTGACAAAGGGAATCTTTTAACTGGAGAGTCTTCATGGCAAGCTTCAGCAAGCCTTAAGAAAATATTCAAAAGCAGTGAGAGAGACAGAGACAGAGACAGAGAGAGAGAGAGAAAGAAATGATGGGGGGGGGGGGTATGAGGAAGCAAGCAGACATGAAATAGAAAAGTGAGGGAAAAATTAGAGGCGTAGTCAGAAAAGGGGAGAAATATCGATCTCTTCCTCACTCTGAGCCCAAGGGGATAGGCTGCATAAGGAGTGGCTTGTAGGGGTAGACAGGCGAAGAGGAGTGAGATGATGAGAGCGTGTGTTTTCATCGCTACCCTTAGAGGCAGTCAGTCTCCTGATAAATGACTCGAACAGAATTTGCACGGTCTCCCCAAGGCAAGAACAACCTGGTAGAGGAAGAGCCTGGAGGGCAAGGCAGCCCGCCTCCATGGCAGTGCTGATTGGACAACTCAAAAAGGTAGCAGAGCTTCAGGAGGAGGCTGGGGAGTTCTCCTGGGAAGTGCTACATTTAAACATGGAGACACACACACAAAAAAGCACACTAAGTACACATAAACCTCCAAGCATGCTCTGACAGAAGCTACAGGGAGCACGCTGACGTGCACAGAACAGCTCCCCGCATTCCGCCGCACATTTCTAATGGGAATTCCGCAGGCATGTTGACATGCCAACGAGAAATAATTAACTGAGGTGGAACAAGACTAAACTAAACAACTATGAGGGCTTGGCGAACCCATTCACAGTCAGTGTGCTGAAAATCCATTAATTATCATCAAAGTGCAGTGTGCCATGTGATTGAGAAATGCACGGCCTCCCTGCCAATTCAATTACGGCTTCTCCTCTGGCATTTCACTATTTCACATTTCACCATTTTCTTTTGCTTATTCGCTTCAATCTTTGTGATGCCTTAGTGGCTAGCAAGGGAAAGTGAGAGTTGCCCTTCTGCCATCTTGCTTATCCATGAGCTGTATAGATAGACATTAACAGAAAAGAACTCTCCAGGAAAGGCTTAGCAAAGCCCTGAGTAATGAGAGCTGGAATTGCCATGGTGAAGTATGCACACTCAGCATACCTTTGTTGGTAAAGGCCATGCTGAGCAGAGAGGTATTTCAGTTACAGCATTTCTAGTCAGTGTCTAATAATTTTTCAAACATCTCTATATACACCGAGAGCACCGCCTCTAGTTGGGAGAGCGTGTACAGAAGTCTAATAACAAGCAGCCAAGGAAAACAATTATTCATGTAAAAATGACAACCCTGAGAGTCTGTAGACAGCAGTTACAGGAGAACACTCATGTGTATTTAGATTATGAGAGCAGCATTTCAGTGGGGAGAGCAAGAGGATGTGCCGTGGTCAGTGTGGTAGACGTGACCGGAGGTCGAAATCAAGCCTGTGAGAGAGTAACTATGTGGGATGGAAAATTAGGTGTTAAGTGGGCAAGTATGTGTGTATATGTGTGTGTGTTTTGGGAAAGTGGTTTGTAAGACAATCCAGAGAGTGGTGATGTGGAGGCTGTGGATATGCTGGTCTCTATGTGTGAGACTGTGCATTTGTGAGTGTGTGTGAGTGTGGGTGTGCGTGTGTGTATAAAAATGTATGTGTGTGTTTTGGGAAAGTGGTTTGTAGGACAAGTCAGAGAGTGGTGATGTGGAGGCTGTAGATGTGCTGGTCTGGGACTGGGACTGAGAGAAGAGACAGAGGTGGAAGTGGAACGCTGTTTCTCCAGGTCTCGCTTCAACAGTAAAGTGTGTTTATGCTGCTAAGCACTGCAGTTTGTGCAGTTTTGTTTGGCTCTCTGAGGGATTTCCTGCACCGGTTGTCCTCGTCTCAGCTCTCTTCCCACGCAGGGCATGCAGGCCTTTCTGGGATGCCAGTGACGTCTTGTTCCCATTCTCGTCTGCCTTTGAAGCCTACCATCCCTTAAAAAAGGGCACCTTCACCCCCCACCCATCTCAATTCATACACATACTAACACACCAACATACACACACACACACACACACACACACACACACACACGCACATACGGTACTGTCAGAAACAAAAAGCCAATGCCCCAAGGAAGTGTCCCTGAGGTTCCTCTGTGAGGGTGGCAGCTCACCTGCCTGCACAAACAAGACTCCTGCTCCAGGGCAACATCACTCCTGAGAGTGGGTTGCCACAAACCCCTTCTCCTACACACTCAACTGAGAGCTTCAGGGAAACAGCTGCTTACACTGTGGTGGGTAACCTGCACCAGTGTTTTTTCTTTTAATCAGCAAAAACAGTAATGCGCACAGAATTGCACCATGTTTACTTCGGAGATGGTTTTGGTTCCTAGGAATTATTCTAGTATCATTATTATCATTAGTTTAATTAATTTTATGTTTTTTTGTGGAAACAAGCTCTGCGGCCTTGCAGATATCAGCATGTATATCAGCTGGTCTACAGGAACACCTACGATGCAGACATTCACATTGCCAGAATTCTCTGGAAATTACTAGCCACAGAGCTCCAGCCATTTAAACATTATCCAAAACTCGTTTAGATGGAGCTACATCCGTTGAACACAGCACTAGGCCTCCGCAGGAACACATTCTTTTACTCTTCGGCCGCACCCCCCAAAAAAAACAGGACAGCCACTTACAAGAACAATGGGACGCATTCTTACACAGTGCCGCTATGCCACCGAGGCCCAAAGCTGAGATTCTGCTGTGATCTGCAGATTGGGACAGGGGATTTACGCCGACACAGAGGGGCCATCCTTGTTTACAACCACACAATGGCCCAGTGATTCTCATGGCTAATCTGTCACACAAACAGGTGTCCCCTCCTGTCGTGTGGTGTGTGTGTGTGTGTGTGTGTGTGTGTGTGTGTGTGTGTGTGTGTGTGTGTGTGTGAACTAGGGGGGGAGAGAGTGCGGGGAATAACATAGCAAGAAACATGGAAAATAGGGAGCATATGCTAAAAATGTCACTGCAGACACTGGAGGATCCAATAGCTACTAAATCACAAAAAGCAGACACATTTATTTTAGTCATAAATTGGAACAGGAGTACATTTTGTGGGTGAGAATGACTGAGGGAGCCTGGGCAGGATTTCCATTGATGGAGACAATAAGGGTGCGGCTGAGAAATCACTAGAGAAATCTTAGTGTCATACTGTCACTCTCTGAAAAAAAGTAATTTGCGTGTTACTCCAGCACCATGGAGATGGTGTCTTTGTCAGGAGAACTAACCTATAGGAGAGAGTGGAGAAAAGAGTGGAATTGATTGCAGTGTCAGAGTACTTGTCTAATGCTAAATCTTTTCTTTTCCTTTCTAAAGAGAAAATGCCACTTGGGGGCATAACACTGAATCCTCTAAATGAATACAATGACTGTTAATGCTCCCCTCTCTCTGTTTCTTCCTTGTAGCATTTTTTTGTTACCAGACATGCTACAGGATATAAGGACAAAGGTTATGAGAAAAAAAAAGTGTTGATAAGATCAGGACAGCAAAAATAGCACATCCTCTGGCTGGACCTTAATGGGTTTGTTTACCTTCCTCGCTTCTGTTTGCACACCCGGCCACGGTGGCATGCTTTTCAAAGGAGCAGAAATACTACCCCAGGCCACAACAAGGACATTTTTATTAACTCTGTCTCTCTTCCTCCCTCTCCCCTTCTATCTCGTTCTTTTCTCCTGCTCTCTCTCTCTCTCTCTCTTTCTCTCACTCTCTCCTCTATCACATATTTCTTTATCTCTCACTGTTTTCCCAGCATCCCAGGCCCTGTACCCTCTCCACTCTCGAAGTCTGCAAATCACATGCTGTGTCAGGTTCCATTCTGAAAAGAAACAAATCAAATATGCAACATTCAAATAGATAGTAGATAAATATGCATGCTGGCACAGAGGACTGTAGCCTTGCTGACAGGAAATTAATGATATCTCAATGGCTTCTCTCCTTCCCCCTCTGAGCCCTCGGCCTAAGATGTGAGTGGTGTGCCAAAACACTGCCTCTTCCCTTCTGCAAGCCTTGTTTGCTGCATAAAAATGACAAAGGCAGGCGTGGATTAAAAAGCCCCCCATTCACACAGCATGGCTGTCTTAATGTGACACTTGCTTCTGTGCAGAAATGAGGATAAGAGAAAAAGGCAAGACAAAGGGAGAGAGAGAGAGAAAGAGAAAGAAAGAGCAAGAGTTAATCAAAGAAAGACGTGAAAAGCACTGACAGACCAGTCTGACCCCACCTAGTTTGCAGAAACCAAAGAGACAGTGAACCTGGGCAGGATTGATTCTAGAGGGATTAAAAGATTGCCTTCTCTCTCTCTCTCTCTCTTTTTTTTCCCATACTGCTCCACTTCCTCCTGCGTGCTGTCTGCAGGGCAGGCTCCATGTTGACAGTCAAAATGTCTTTGACATGAACCTGGACAAGCAGCACAATGAGGACTCACAAGTACAGCCGGCACTCCAATTATGCTGATTAACCCTTGCCCTGGGCCTTTGAAGCTAGCTAATTTGCTCACTCCTGACGACTACCTGAGCTTATAATTAGGGACACGTTAAACAGCTTGTCTAAACAGAGTAATGTGTAAGAGGCAGATAGAGAGAGCGAGAGAGAGAGGGAACATTTCACACATATGTCTTTTGTCTATCTTAGGCCCAAGACAGACATTTTTAGGGGAGACATTTTTTGAAATATTGCTGCAGGAAGGAGTCTGGTGCTGGCAGCGAAGTCAGGGGGAAAGGAAGAGAGGAGTAAATAGACATGAAGGCTTGGAGAAAGGTCAAAAAGAGAGAAAGAGGAAAAGAGAGAGAAAGAGAAAAGTGAAGGATGGCTCCAATCTTTTTTGAGAGCTCAGGGGACTTCTGTAATGGACTTCTAAGACATTTACGCATATTCTGTTCATGTTAGAACAATCTGTCGTCCTCTGAAAATGGCTGATTTCAGTTATCAGTCATTAAGTTTAGCCATTATCTGACCCACTGACACTTTCCATTGCCATAAGATTACAAAAAACCATAATCCAAACATGTAATGATGAATGAATCCTGTCATTCATCATGATGACAGTGTGTAGTTATATAAACAGCAATATATGGTAGCTACCAAGCACAGGAATAATCCTGAGTACAAAACACTAAATGTCCCTGTAATCAGTGATGGAAGTGTGACACTCTTGAATCACGATAACATCTTGATATATGACAGTGTATTAAATAATTAATCATTTTTATGTTGCTATACTGTATGCCTATATGTTGCTTTAATGACAGAAGGTTAATATAAAATGTTCTGACTGAATACTACATCTTTTTGCTACTAAACTGTTCATACTGCTCTGGAATGTATGACTTAATTATTCACGTCATATCAGGTTGGGAGTGGAGCTTTTGAAGGAATTAAAATCAGTAAAAAAAATTCACCTTGCACACCCATACCAATTAGAGGCAAAGCAAGAAAAAAGTTTATTTTGCGGACAAACAAAGGGTTACTGTCTATCCAAAATGTCACAGTTGAAAGAAAACTTGCTACCAAAAAACATCACAAATAGAGTCAAGCAAAAAGGCAGAAAACTGTTCAAAATTGGGCATTCTTACACTGAGAAATTTCCTGTGGCTGATGCGCCTTTATCATGGGAACAGTTGTCCTTTTTAGACTGCCATAGATGGGTTGGAGGGTCATATTGACCCCCCAGATAACCCACCTCCAAGGGTACACTTAAACGCAGGTCCATTCCAGTCTAAATAGGTCAAAATGGGATTGGGGAACCTAGGCAGGACATTTTGATGACCTTATGTTGCTTTTATGACAGTAGGTTCATATACAATTTATGATTGAATACCACATCTTTTCCCTACTGAACTGTTCATACTGCTCTGGAATGTATGACTTAATTATTCACGTTACATAAGGTTGGGAATGGAGCTTTTGAAGGAATTATATGAGTCTTAACACTTAAACACAGGTCCATTCCAGTATAAATACGTCAAAAAGGGATGGGGGAACCTGGGCAGGACATTTTGATGACCTTATGTGTGTGCTACCCACCATCTGAAGTTTTCAAAATCAAAAAACATCTAAACAGAATAATGAGCAAGTTGATAAATCACACACACTTTTAGACAAGTGATGAAGGATATTCTCTCTGGGAATGTGACTTAACTCCTTTTTTTAAAAGGCTGAAAAAAGAGAAGAGAGGAGAAATTGTAGGGAGGAGTATTGTGAGTAGGGTGGTGTGAAAGACTAAGGGAGATATGGCTGATGGCTGAAACAGAGGAGGACAGTCAGTGGGGTGTGAGCTTGCTGGCTCACCGACTGGCTGGTGGTCTTTTTCACAGAGCGATGGACAGAATTGACTGATTGTCTCACGGATGCTCAAGGCCCTGCGATGTGTGATCTCAGCGAGGGTCTTTTTTTCCCTTCTTCTTCTTTTTCCCTCTTTTTTTGGACATTTGGTCACAGCGCGGCACCCAAATGCTACACGCTCCATTTAACTCCTGGAACAGCCAGACAATATCCCCACACCCACCACCCTTACCCCTCACTCCCTACTCGTGTCATCCCACAACCCCCTCACCTCCCACCAGCCACCACCTCCCTTCAAAAGTCCATGAGCTCATCCATCAGACATGCCCCCCGCCCCCCCCAACCCGACCATCTATCCCCAATCACACACCCCGCCCCAACCTTGAAACAAACCAGAGTGCCATTTTTTTTTAAGAAACGCCAATCCCCAGCAATTTCACTCTCACCCTCGCCATCACTAGCCTTGACACATCATTTTGTTCCTGCATTAATAAAAATGGCTTTTATTTCTGGATTTACTTCTTTATATTATATATTTATTTCTTAACATAAAAAAAAAAAAAACGATCAGATGCAGCTGCACTCTGCCCCCTCACTGCTCATGTGCTGACAGCACCATGGCAATGAGATACACATGGTGATTGGCTGGAGAACCCAGCAGGCCCATAAATCTGTGTGGTGTGCCAAGGCCGCAATGCACTGTTCTGGCCCCAACGTCATCTCTTGGGGGAAAGGAGAGAGTGGTTTGTGTGTGTGTGTGGGTGTGTATGTGTGTACTTGAAAGAAAGAGGTTGTTGTGTATCTATCTGCAAGTGTGTTTTTTATTTTAATGTGTGTATGGTGTGTGTGCATGCATGTGTGTGCGTGAGTGTGTGTGTGTATGTGTGTGTGTGTGTGTGTGTGACGAAGAGGGCATAAAATGACCACAGACAGAGAAAGAGAGAGAGGCAGCCAAGCTCAACTGCAACCCTCCAACGTAATAAAAAAACTACAAATCTGAACTCAAACACATGGGACCACTTCACAACGGCTGCGGTTTCATGACTAGCTTGGCATCCCTCTCTCTCTCTCTCCTCTGCTCCCCATCCACAGTTCATTTATTCAGAAATCAAATGAATTGTTATGAAATGGTGCAATGCCTGCATTTTGTGGCCCTAGTAAAACCAAAGAGGTTTTTTCTCTACCCTTTTTCTCCCTGAGGCAGAATAATGACTCATAAGCAGTAGCAGTGAGTGGTTGGGTTACGGTGGTTTTAGGCAACACAAACTAATGTCCACTCCTATGTTCAATGTCAGCAGAGGTTCATCATCACACTACAGCTAAAAGTGAACGCTCTAGACTTCCCTACACACTCATAGAGACCACAACTTGTCTGTAGAAAAGGATGTATAGAGACACACACATGGATTACCATACAGAATTGCACACTAGTGCAAAGACCCACTTACTGACCCTTACGGCCTCTGTTCAACACACACACACACACACAAACACGGACACAAACATGCACGTACAAAAGCTGTGTTTCATCCCAGGTGGTAAAAAAATAAAATGTCAATCCAAATGTCAGCTTTATCGTGTATTTATGGCCCATTCTCCCATCCTTAAAAGTACAACAAAACAAACAAACAAAAAAAACTAATTCACTGAGTGGAACCACAAACAACACAGACATACACAAACAATCACTTTCTAATACACAGAAAATGCACACACAAACAAACACACACACACACACACAAATACTCTGTTGTATGATGGTTGTGCTATGGATGTCAGGGGAACAACAAAACAGAGCTGTGGACAATAGAAGGGAAGATACACTGGGGACACAGCAGAGAAAGACAAGAGAATGAAGGATAAGAAAAATAAATAAATAAATAAAACGGGATGATTTCATGGCAATGAAAACACTTTAATAACGCCGCCTCAGCCCCCACGGCTCCACGGACGACAAGTCCATAAGTAGTGGTGCTCCCTGGAGACACGCTGTCTCCATTATCCAGCAGCAGTCAGCACTTTGGCCTTTAAATAATGCCAGCTTCTTCTTTAATAACAAGCGCCCTGACCTACCCATCAATACACTGTAAGAAAAAATAATCCTCCATGTTGGACGAGAGGGGAAAAAATAACAACAACAACAACAACAACAACAACAGCAGTAGCAATGCCCGTTTGACAGACGTTATCATCATTCTCTTGGCGCATCGTCGGCAATGATTTTTTAATACCGCTGAGCTGGGCTGAACTGAGCCAGGCTGGCCTAGGCAGAGGGACAAGTGGTGGAGGGGATGAGGGGATGGGGGTGGGGGGTTGCTGAGTCAGAGTGCCTACTCCCAACACACACACACACACACACACCTGACCATATTCATCATCCTGATACACTTTCAGAGGAACCCTCTGGACATGGCCTCTTTAGAGCAATTAAAAGAGAGGCATTTTCAAAGAAAGGTTCTTCAGAAAGGTTCCTGTAAACCATTTCCCCCTGCCTTTTTCTGTGCAGAAAGGTTTTTTTTTTTTTTTTAAGAATCTGTACGTGGAGTATTATAATAGCAGTTCTCTTTACTTAGAGGGTCAGATTAATTTAAATGGCTGTGGATGATGCTGCAGCTGACACGTATTTGCATCCACAGGTGTAAAAAAAAAAGAGTGAAAATACTAACGTCATGTGCTGCTATCAGGAGTCCGAGGTCTGGTGGTTATTATTCGGCAAACACAGAGAAAAGAAAACCAATTTAATGAGAAACAGCACTGTAATCTGCCTCACATTGATTTTCTAATACATCATATGCTGAATTCAGCCCTGAAATGAAAGACACAGAGGTAGAGAGGAAAGGGGAGAGGGAGAGAGAGAGAGAGACACAGAGAGAATGAAGAGAGAAGGGGAGGAAGGAAAAGACAAAGGAAAAGAGGTTAGGTTTCCAGAAGGGTCTGAGTTTTGACCCCCCCCCCCCCCTCCCCTCCCTGGCTCTGAGTGTGGGCGTCTGTCTGGCCAGGCAAGCAGGCAGGGTGTCTGTCACATGCAGCTCTATAAGCAGGGCCAGTGACCTGTGTGTGTGTGTGTATGTGTGTGTGTGTCTGTCTGGTCATGCTGCTAGTCTTAGATAATATTTGTTATGTGTATTTTTGCTTGTGTGTCTCTGTGGTGTGTGTGTGTGTGTGCATGCATGTGTGTGTGTGTGTGTGTGTGTGTGTGTGTGTGTGTGTGTGTGTGTGTGTGTGTGTGTGTGTGTGTGTGTGTGTGTGTGTGTGTCTGTGTGTCTGTGTGTTCTGCAGTCTGTGAGTGTGTGGTCTGAATTAGGAGTGTATGTCAGTGCTCATGCCCAGTCTGCATGTACGTGTGTGTCCATGAGTCCGTGTTCTGGCGTGAGTGTTCTGTATGTCGATGCATTTGGGCTAGTTGGCTCTATCTCTGATCAGCATGGCTGCATTCAAAGTCATGATCCAACCTCCTCAATCAAAGTCAGGCCTACGATCACTGGATAAAAATAGCCACAGGTCAATTCAAGACCGCGGAGAAGAAGAAAGAGAGAGAAGGGAAGAGAAACAGACAGACACACACAGAGAAAGAGAGTCAGAAAGGGGGGGGGGGGGGGGGGTAAAGAAAATGAAAAAAAGCACAGGTTCATTTTTTTCTAGTTGTCATAGCCTCAGGGAGTCCAATAGATTTGTGGGATTGCTGGCATCTGTCTGTCCTAGACAAGGGAACAGGAGGAGGAGAAACTCAGTGAACTCAGGAACAGAGAGAAATAGAGAATAGCAGATAGACTACATTCAAGACCATTCAACACCAACTCGAGGCACACATAAATTCACACTCTAAAAATCACTTCCACAGTGACTTCCCCATGAACACCCAAACAGACACACGTGAGCACACATACACACAGCTGAACCAAATCATTAGAGACTGAATCACCACTGTGGAGATATAGCCAAACCGCCTAAATGTGTTACAGGCCAAAAATCCACTAAACACACACACACACACACACACACACACATACATACATGCACACACAAACCATAAACCAACACAGTATACACACACATCCCAGCTACATTGCAGTGGAGATGCTCACATCAGTGCAGCCAGATGGTCCAATAACAAACACAATATTGAGGTTTTTGTGGAGTTTAGCCTGTAATTAAAGACAGCTTACACTCCTGATTGTATTATCAGGGCCGTCCCCAGAGCCTGTTTATTGAATCTTTTCCTGCAGACACGTTCAGAGCAGTGGGTAGTAGTTTGGCTAGCAGAGAGGTGGGGGGTACAGATGGATAGAACAGAAGAGTCTAGCTTAGGACTGCAGTGCTATGTAGAGGTGGGACCGGGGGACTTGGGACCAGGTCCAAATGGTTCGGGTTTCAGCTTGACCAAGGACAAAGTCAAGACCCACCAGAGTGTAAAAGGAGAGACAGTGTGTACTCTTTCCTTGGGAAAAAAAAGAAAAAGAAAGAAAGTTTTTTTGACTTGTCCTTGTACAGAGTTCAACACAAGTCCACATATAAAGTGTGTATAAGTCATATGGACACAAATTTAGGGCATGTAACATGGCCTGGATTAAGGATATTTTACATTTTACAGAAGAAATGAAAAGTCTTGGGTCAGTGATCCCTTGTCAACTACTTTTGGCTCTGCTTGACTATGTACTGTAGATTATCTCTTTTTAGTGGACACATTTTTTCACTTTATGCTTTTATCCAGGTAGGACATAAGACAGACAGGATGCATGTGGGAAAGAGAGATGGGATGGAGGCTGAATATGACCACAGGTCGAAACTGTCACCATGGGCACTTGGACCGGGTTGTAGCATGAATGGTTTTCAAGAAATGTGATGAACATGGGTCTAAATTCGTTGGGTCTAAATATTACTAAGAGCTAATTATTGTATACGTTAATCACTGTAAATGAGGAAATTAGAGCTATGATAATTCATCTCTGAGCTGTGTGAGCTGTTTTCTGAATGGAATTAGAGAAGGCATTTAGAAATGGCTACTCACAGAAGCTGTTTGAACAAAGAGCCTGTTATCACAAGGTCTTTATCTGAGGTTTCCCTTTTGAGAGTAAGATGCATATCTCTTAAAGGTCCAAGTCAGTACACCATCTAGTATAGTATATAGCATAATGGTAACAAGCCAAGGTTTTGAAGTAGAAATTGCTTTAGGTTCAATGATCCATTATATGACTAAACGTTGATAAAAACCTTCACCTGGGGGCCAGAATGGCAGTACATTCGAAGCTAAATGACAATTTGTGTGTGTATGTGTAAGTGTGTGTGTGTGTGTGTGTGTCTGTGTGTGTGTGTGTGTGTAATTCCTTATGTGCAAAAAGTTGCTCACTTTGTCACTGTGCTATGTGCAACTCTGGTGCCACACTTTGTCAGAGGAGGTTGTTCACTTCATCAAGTGTAAAATGGACGCATTAATCTCTACATGCACAATAAACAGGCCTCATATTTCATTCCCATACAGATGTGTTACTGCGTTCTCCATATAGCTGTCACCATTGGGGTGATGGGTATGAAAAAACTTGGTGAGTTTCACGTCTTCACAAACGAAAGTTTAATGTGTTTTAGGAAAGACTGCTCCAGCACACCTAGGCAGTCATTCTGTAGGTGCCACTGCAATGAAAAATCTCAAAATTCTAATCTTAACCATTGTATTTCATCATAAATGATCACAAAACATGGCTTCAAGTGTAAAAAATTTACCTATCCTTTAAGTTGTTGAGTAAGAGAAAGTACAAGCTGTCCCTACACCTGAAAGGAAGCCAGACACACAAGAAAAGGCAATGCAAGGCAATATATCTGGGAACAATGAACACAGACTAAAATAGTGTATTTTCAAGGACATGAGTCACACATTTATTGGTTCCCAAAGCAGGCATTATATGAGATTATAAGAACTGGTGGAATAATCCTTTTCGTTGATATCATGAGTTCAGAGTTAAGACCCAATAAGTAGTACTTCACAGAACGAAATATTATGCTTTAGTTACAAGTGACATTTGAAAGCAAGAGACAAAGGCCTATTTTTCGACTTCTCTGCATGTGGTCAGCTCCTCATGAGCAAGCACTGTGGAATTTTTTTCTCAGCTGGACTTCTATCTCATTGGCTTGGGTGATGCTGAAGGCATTCAATCAATGCTCTTCTGCTTCTACACAGTGTTCTCTGATAGATCAGGGCGGAGGCAGGGACCATCTTTTCATTGGTTTGAAGAGTCGAGACAGACAGACCCCGAGGTAATATGGAAATCAATATGAGCTACAGAATTAGTCCAAGCAGAGCCAATCCTTTAAGCCTTGTGCTTGTGCACACACACACACAGACACACATGCACACAACACACACACACACACACACACACACACACAACTACATACATGCACACACTCTCACAAACACATACATACACACACACAACTACACACATGCATGTGACTCGATGGTGCCGGGGAGAAAGGCACCTGAATCAATAGTATAAAAAACAGGCTTTATTGGTAATGCTCTCTTTCTGGCTTCTCGCTATCATTTTCAGTGCACTACGCACTGTCAACACCTGCACCTTGGACAGAAAAAAAAGAAAGAAAAAAAAGAAAATTCATCAGGCCTCCAATTTGGTTTGCTGGAGATTAAAAAATTAAATGCGGTGGAGAAAAAAATATCCGGAGGACGTCCTGGTAAAGTTACTTTAGCCATGTTTTATGATTCCTCTGAGCCACTTTTTAAAAACCATTTGTGGTCCGGTTTTAATTAACTCTCACAGATTGAATCATGGAGGAGAATAGAAAGGGCTGGCAAGGGTGGTGGTGTTAGTGAGCGGGTGGAGTGGGGCAGATTTATGTGGAGTGGGATAGGGTGAGTCATAAAGTCTCGTCTCCGCACTTTGCTACCCTTGCAGTGAGCTCCACATTGCTTTTTGGACGACGTCTCATAACAACTCAGACATCAGTGAGGTGAGGTAGTAGCGTGTGTGTGTGTGTGTGTGTGTGCGTGCGTATTATGTGCGTGTGACGGCTGCCAAACAGCCGGCCATTATAGGGCCAAAATGAGAAGTCATCGCACGTAATTGGATCGTGAATGAAAAGCACCCCCACTGTCCTATCTGCCAATTATCGCTGTCCTTTCAGAGTAAAGAGTCAAATCTTTTCCACCTCTCCTCCACTCCCTTCTTCATCTCTCAATGGCCAAATGAGACTCCTTTCCAATCATTCAGCCTATTCTTACAGGGTTGGCCTCGATTATGCTCAAACCATTTGCCAATTCAACCTTCCACTTAACATGTTCAAAAAACAGACAGTGAAGATAAAGACAGGGGCATTTTATTAAGGCTTCGACCTGCTCTCTGTTCTCTTAGAAATCTCCAAGTTTTTTTTGGCAATGAGGCACAGGAGAAATGAAGAGATGATTTTCAAACATAAGCCCTTGAACTCCGAAAGTGTATATCCTGCCTTGAGTACAGCCGAGGAAGAGGACAACGATGATGATGATGACGATGATGGCGGTGGCGATGATGGCGGTGGCGACGATGACAACGGTGACGACGAAGGCAACAGAGACAAGGTCAAGGCAGCCCTTATCCCAAGCTGAACAGAACTCAGACAGATAAACTTAATTACTAATGATTGCTTCCCCACTTCTTTCTCTGCCGCCCCCCCTCCACTCCCCCGAGGGGCCTCCAGACACCTGATCGATTTTGAAAACCACACAACCATATCAAAAGGCAATCACATAATATGAAGAAGCAGGGAGAAGATGGAGCAATTTGCTTGGGCTGAGCCCCCCAGGGTCACAGAGAGATACAAAGCATGCCCGTGCATGTATGTGTATGTGTGTGCGCACACCTGTGTGTGTGTATGTGTGTGTGTGTACGTTTGTGCGCAAGAGAGAGGCAGGGGGAAAGAGAGAGGTGAATAGCTGACAGAGATCTGATTGATTTAACTAGGTGGGGGCAGGTGGAGGGTGAGGGCCATTAACAATGGAAGGCTACAACTATAAATCCTGGGGCCATAACCCTCCTGTCCATGGCCTGCTCCCCCAGCTGAAGGCGCTGACAGGTTCATAGGCATGACAGGTGGTGAAGGGACACAGTTTATAAACCACAAACATCACCTGCCCACATAACCCTCTTCCCATAACATGAATTCCCAATGTGTGCACACTCACACACAGACACGTACACACACACACGCACACATAAACACACAGTCACAGACATACACAGACACAGACATACACAGACACACACACACGCACACATTCACAGAAGCCCATACACACACACACACTGTTATAGAGACAGGTGTGTTTGAACTGTTTTAATCAGTCATGGCAGCCTCCCAACAGCCTCATTAAGATGAGCAAACTAATTAATGGTGTTCCCTCTCTCACACTTAGACACACACACACAAGCATCTGCAACACACACATGCATGCACACACATCCATGCACACAAACACACTCACACACACACACACACACCAGCATTCACTCTCACATTTCATCTCTTTCTCCCTCCTGCATCCCACTCATTCCATCTTCACATTCACCTCCACACTGACATCCTCCATTCTGCCCCTGACCATGCCAACCCTCCACACACACACATACACACACACATGCACACACAAACACACGCACACACACACACATACACACACACATGCACACACAAACACACGCACACACACACACACATACACACGCACACACACACACACACACACACACACACACACACTTTCCCTCAGTTAGATCCTGTGTTGCATTTTTCTGATGACCATTAGTATGCTCTGCTGGATCCCCCTCCTCCTCTACATGTGAATTATGGGTGTGCAGGTGTTGGGGTCTGGTGATTGGATGGGAAGGTGAAGAATTAGGTGTGTAAGCGTGTACATGTATGTGTGTGTGCGAGTATGTGTGTATTCTCATCAAATCCCTACCCACACACACACAACTAACACCAAACAACACCCGCCTCAACACACACACACACACACACACACACACACACACACACACACACTTCCCCCCATGGATTGCCCCTCCTCCCCCATCAGTTGGCAGCCCAATCCATCAGAATGTCACAGGAGAGGCAGCACATGATAAGCAAGCACTGGCTTTTCATTGGCTTTATTTATTTAAGGCTGGTGTGTGTGTGTGTGTGTGTGTGTGTGTGTGTGTGTGTGTGTGTCTGTGTGTGTGTGTGTTTGCGGTTTGCGGTTGGTCCAGAAGATTTACCCCTCCATAAATAGGTGACTACTGTCTGATGACGGATGTGCATCAGGATCAGATGCTATCAGCCCACATGCATCTGAATGGGCCAGCTGATGAGTTATATAATGCTTCATGTCTGCTGTATGAAGATTTGACTAGAACACTGAAAGGTCATATCAGAGACGTTCCTGCTAGCTACGCTTTGAAATTTTTTTTTTGTTGTTCCACATTGAAACAATGTGTGATCATTTTACTCAATACTTGCTAATTTTACAAAACAGAGGCATCATTTCAGACTTCAAGTGTGTGCACGATTTAGTCAACAAGCACACACTTTCCAGCTCCTAACGTATGCAGTATAGAGCACTATGCCATTTCAGGCGTGAACAAGTGTGAACATGATTTAGATTATGGTAAGTATGACTTGTTGGAAAAAATTATTATACGGTGGGGGTATAGTGAGGGTACAGTGAAGCACTCTGACCCACTATACGGCTTTACTGGATCTCCTCTATACCTCCATAGTGTATTCTACTGAGGCATTATGGACATATAAGCCTATATGTAAGAATCCATTTTAGAGATTGCAGGTCCTTGTCAAAGCATATGCTGCTTTTAAGAAATGCAATCTCTTTAACTTGGTTTGGCTACCCTGTGCTTAACCTGCTGTGCCTATGGAAGCAGACCTTCATGCTTTTTCTTAGCACAGATAGTGCTTCCTGCAGCCAATAGCAAAGCTTCCCATTAATAATATCCGCCCGAGCAGAAGCCCCACGCTGGGTTTCCTTTAACACCCGTGTACATCGCTCTATTCATCACCGCGATCGTTACTAACGCCATCACCTGAAGCGCACAGAGCCGACGCTACACCCCACTGACCGCTGCATTTCACGAGGCTAGACTTTCAGAGCGTCTACACGTTTTCTTTTTCCTTCTTCCTCTCTGCAATCTCTCCCCTCTCTTACTTTCTTAAGAGTTGCTTTATGTCGTCTCTCTCTCTTCCTCTCTGCAGTTCCATCTCTCTGCTCGTGTCTTCTCTCTCTCTTCTTTTTTCCTTCCAAATCATCCTGCGACATTAATCATGGGAAGTTCTGTCAAGGCGTTGGCCTACGCATGCAGACCACCTACATGCAGCTCCTCCAGAAGTGGCAGAAATAGCAGTGATGATGATGATGATGAGGGGAGTGGGGGATGAAAAAGGAAGTGATGATTTGTTTTGTCTTCTTTCTTTCCCCTCCTCTCCCCGCTGGGGATGTGGGGTTATGGTACACAGAGACAA
Organism: Tenualosa thibaudeaui; assembly: GCA_027481765.1. Classification (NCBI taxonomy): domain Eukaryota; kingdom Metazoa; phylum Chordata; class Actinopteri; order Clupeiformes; family Clupeidae; genus Tenualosa; species Tenualosa thibaudeaui. Next base: position 14,938,409 of record JAIFZK010000005.1, read on the forward strand.
ACAGAGAGAGACACACACATTCACACATTCATACACACTCTCTTTCTCTCTCTCTCTCTCTCTCACACACACACACATATATACACACACACACATACACACAGATTAAGCTTCAGAGCCCACCTGAGCCTAAGGCACAGCACTCAAGCTCAGTGCCAGCTGCTCACAGATGTTAAAGAAGGAGAAAAAGAGAGATCACCTGTTCACTTTCACTCTCATATTCTCTCTCTCTCTTTCTCATGCTGTTTCTCTCTCCCACTCTCAAGCACACTCAATCTATCTCTCCTCTATTACCCATCCCTCTGTCAAGCACTCTCTCTCTCACTCAAGTACTCACTCTCTTCCGCTCTCTCTTTCGTTCTCTAGTGTACCCCTCCTTCTCTCTTGCTCCCTCTCCGCAAAAGAACACCCACCTGCTTTCATCCCCCCAACGATCTGACACGATGACCTCATCCCATCTCTAAAAATACACCACTGCAAAATGACTCGCTTTCACACACACACACACTCTCTCTCTCTCTCTCTTTCTCACACACACACATACACGTACACACACACACAGTCCCACACAGTAGTTTTCAGGCCAGGGAACCGATGGCTCAAAAGCTCAGAAACACAGAAATAACTCTGGGAAGTCTGGGAAACCGTAAACACACCTCCGCCAACAAACAAGAGCCTGGAGTTATGAAACATGCACACACACAAATACAAATACGCACACACACACACACACACACAAACACACATACACACACACACCTAGAGTCAGCCTACAGACTGGGCCAGCAACAGCAGCAGCAGTAGCCTCAGGGGTTGCCTGTCTGTTTGAAGCTACTGTAAACCTCAGTACTAAACACTTAAAAATATCATCCTTCCAACCCAAACTTCTAAGGACGGGTGTGTGGGGGTGTTAGCCCCAGTGAGAAAAGAGGTGCATCTATGCCCTATGTTTGTATGTGTGTGTGTGCGTGTGTGTGTGTGTGTGTCTGGGGGGGGGTTATGCTGTTAGTCATGTGCTGGAATAATCTGACAACCTTTTCACTGGATGCAAGGGAGTAGAGAGGCAGTTCTCAGAGGAAATGCTGTAGGGTAGCTCTGCTCTGCTCTGCTCTGCTCTGCCATCTTGCAAGTGGAGGCTAGCAGAGCTAATAGCACTAATAAGAGTAAAGCAGGCCTAACTGGCGACTGGCATCTAGCAGAAGCTTTTAATCCAAAGCAACATGGAACACCATAGAGAACATAGAACGAGACATAGAATTTGACAATCAAATCTGGGTTGACCGATTGTCAGTGTTATTATCAGTGCTCAGAGCACAGAGTTCCGAAGGCCGTCAGTGCTGAGCGGAAGTGACTTAACATTTAGCAATACATTTTTGCCATTTAGCAGGTGGAAGATAAACATAGTCCCCAACAAAGCCCTATTTACACCACAGCACATATTGCTGTTTCAGCCCAATCAACTTATACTAGGAAAGCAATGCATCAACAAAGTAGCGCTGCTATCTATTAGTTTGCATGAACACTCCCATCCCTAATATCTCATTTTCATACATCTCTTCAGATCATTCTCAGTTGATTTCCTGGTATCCAGGCAACAGAAGTGCTCCATAGATCATACATCAGCATGTTTACACACAGCCTATGTCACACCATACTTTCATCAATATCACAGCCCACAGCATTTAATGTCCTTGCTCTCTAAGTGGCGCCTAGGGGTGTGGATATTGCCCACACCGATGCGTAAAGTGAGTGAGTGTGTCGTGTGTTAGTGTTGTGTTGGTCTGTCTGTGTGCCTAGGGGTGTGTGGTGGTAAATCTAGAGAGAGGGCATCAGCTGTGAGGGGTGTGTGTGTGTGTGTGTGAGACACAGAGAGAGAGAGAAAGAGAGAGAAAGAGAGAGAGAGAGATGTCAGGTTCAGTGTCACATCATCTCTGACACATCTGCGATGCTCTCGTGACAGAGGGTGTTGTGTAAAGTGTGACTGATGACACATGGTTGGTGGAAGTCTGCGTGCAACTAGGAAAGCTAGTCAGGAATCAACATATGACGCCCTTATGACATAAACTATTCAAAAACAATAAAAGAACTTCAGCCCCCAAAAGACACAATATATCTGTGTGTTTGTATGTGTGCATGTAAATGCACACTCATGTATCATGCGATCTCAACCTAGGATGTGCTCTGTATGAAGGTGATCACCATCCTCCGGTGTCACAGTGTAGCTGTTATTGTTACCACGGCGATGGGCCACAGGAGTGATGGATGACCTGTTTCCTCCCCGGCTGCCCGACGCTGTTCCACAACAATGATAAATGGAACCCCAGGTAATAAATCTGTACATGTCCCAACGGCAACAACCCAATCTGCCCCCCACCCCCTCAAACCATCCCCCTTAAACACACACACGCACAGAGACACACACACACACACGCACTCCCATAAGTGATATGTACACTGTGCTATGAGACAGGTCACTCTTTGGTGCTGTTGTGTGACACAGTGCTATATGCGGCAGGTTAGCGGCGCTGCTCCCAAGCCGAGGCAGGTTGTAATATATAATGCCAGATAACGCTACATTGTGCGACAACTAATCTCACAGGAGCACAAACAATAATGCAGGCTCCCCCAGCAGTATGGGCTACTGTGATACAGAAGTACAAAGTACAAAGAGGAGAGAGAGAAGAGTGAGGGAGAAAGGGGGAATGAAAAATATGCATGCACCCACCCACACACACACACACACACACACACATACTCAAACAAAAACACAATCACACACACACAAGCTCTCACTTGAGGAAAGTTCTATTTTTAATGATTTTTCTTCCAAAAATAACCTCCCTCACACACACACACTCACAATCACACACATACACACACACTGTGTGTGTAGAGCTGCACACACAGCTACTGAGCTGCAGCAAGACTGCGGAGCTTAAACATTCTTTTCTAGGTGACTCCAGAAACTTCCGGGGCACGAAATAGCCCGACCCAGGCTCGGGCACAGCTTGACCCCATTAAACCTGTCCGTCACTGGCTGGGGCGTTTGACTGACAACCCTGATTGGCCTCCAGAGAATCACAGTGTTGTCTAACACCTCAACACATTCCCAAAAACAGCCAGGAGCAGGAATCACGAAACAAAAAAATCGAAACTTAAATAGTTCACGCCTGCTGACAGACATGCCGCCCATCAGTCAGAGACGGAAGCTCATCTCGACGCTGAGGCATGTGAGAAAACAGCTTGGGGGCCAAAAACAATTTTTTTATATTTGCTTGATATAACCGCACAACCATTGGCACAAAAGCAAACACAGCCTCCTCCTCAGAAAAGCAAAGAGGTCATTCGTAACCGAGAGATGAGCTACCCCCGTGTGAGGATGATTCGAGCAGGCCGTGCCGTGACTAAGAATATCCTTGAGGGATTGACGCGCTTGCTCATTCGGGTGGTAATGTCTTAATGCTGGCACACTGGCTCTTCTCCGAGTAAATAATAGAGGCAGACGGGGAGTGGAAATGAGGCTGCCAGCGTCTCGGAGGCTTGGAGAAACACACAGCCAGGCTGCATGGGTTTGGAATGAGAGAAAGATGTAAGGCCGCCACGTCCTCACTAAAGAGAGCGTGAGAGGAGAAGGACGGAGTCTGTGGGAGAAGCTGAATTGGGGGGGGGTCACTTACTTACATTACACACACACACAGACACAGGCACATATGACCAAATTCTAAGTACACTATGAATACCTGACACCTGCTTACCTCTCTTTCTCTGCGTCTCTCTCTCTCACACACTCACAGACATTAAGCAGACAAATACAGAGACAGATTAAAAGCCCAAACAGCCATGGAGTTGTGCTGAGCCTAGTGCCAGCCCCACCCTGTCAGGCCTATCACTCACAGGTAATCTGTACTGTGGGAGTGGTGAGGAGCGGAGAGGAGAGGAGACGAGAGGAGAGGAGAGGTGGGAGGTGGAGAGGGAGAAGCAAAGAGAAATAAATAAATAAAAACAGAGGCAAACAGGCGGTTGCCAGGCGGAGGGGCGCTGATGTTCCATTAGCGCATTCTGTGGGGAAATCACCAGGCCGCTCTCTGGAGCACAACTCAGGGGAGGCAGGCAGGAGGGGTGGTCCGCCGAGCATTGAGACAAAGCATCGTCGCACACGTACACAGAAACACACACACACACACACACACACACACACACACACGCAAATACACCTAAATACACACAGAATCACACACACACTCCACACTCACACACACACACACACACACACTCAACACACACACACACACACACACACACACACACATACACACATATGTAAACATACAGTACATACATATATTATTTTCTCTTGCTTTCTGTTCTCTGTTCTGTTCTCCATCCTCTCTTTGTGTCTTTTTCTCTCTCTCTCTCTCTCTCTCTCTCTCTCTCTCTCACTGTTCTCATCTCCCTCTCTCCTCCTGTAGCTCAAGGGGAATCTCCCACGCATCCACTGGCCAACGCTGGCCCTTCACAACACAGCTGTGGGCTCTCCCTGCCGATTGAAAACACATGCACAGTGTGTGTGTGTGTGTGTGTGTGTGTGTGTGTGTAAGAGAGAGAGATAGACATTTTTCCCCTCTGTGTGAGCTTGCAGTGACTGATCTTATCAAAGGAATGTTGGGAGGAATCATGTTCTCTCTTTTTTGGCTAATTTATAGTGTGTGTGTGTGTGTGTGTGTGTGTGTGCGTGTGTGAGTTAAAAGAAACGAGACACACTCAGACCCAGAACAAACAAATAAATCCTACACGGATGGAGAAGAAGTTCAACTGGGTCATCTCCCGGTGCACCTCCAGCAGCTGAGGCCCTGTCCATCACTAACACTAGACACAGATTTAGGGTTCAAAGGTCACACAGCCTGAGCCCCCTACAGGCCAACACAAGAGCCACCCACAGCACCATCATCACCCTATAAGCCAACTGGTGGCTGTGTGTGTGTATGCATGTGTGTGTGTATTTGCTTGTGTGGGCATGTGTGTAACAGATGCTTTGTGTGTGGGTTTGTGTCTGTGTGTGTGTGAGTGTGTGTGTGTGTGAGAAAGAGAGAGAGGGAGTGTGTGTGTATAATAGACAATTGTTGTGAGAGCATGAATGTGTGTGTGAATGTCTGGGGTCCCTCTTGCATGCTGCTTTATTGGGAGCTATGCTCCATCAGTAATGTGGAATGCCTGTGTGTCCAGTGAGGGGTCAAACAAAAGTGAAGGGACTGTCATTGTGTGCGTGTGTGTATGTGTGTGTGGTATGTGTGTATGAGAGTGTGCATGAAAGTGTGTGTGAAGGTGGGGGGAGTTGATGTCATTGTTGAGAGTTGTGGTCGGGTGCCATTTTTGACCTCATTGCCTAATTTTGCTTCTCATCTCCATACACTCACTACGCCTCATGCCCTCGGTGACCCCTGATGGCCATCTATCCTTCATGCTTTACCCCAAACTCACACACACACACACACACACACACACACAATTTCTCTCTTTTTCTCACACATACTCACATGCATGGATTACAAGCACAATACTTTAATGCTGTTCACTTACCACACCTACAAATGATTTAGTGCTCAAGTGAGTGGATGCATATGTGTGTGTGTGTGTGTGTGTGTGTGTGTGTGTGTGTGTGTGCACGTGCCTGTGCATATCTGTGTCTGTGTGTTTATGTGTGTGTGTGTATGTGTGACTGTGCCTGTGCATATCTGTGTCTGTGCTTATGTGTGTGTGTGTGTTCGTTCACAGAAATGTGCAGCAGTCTGGGAAACATCCTCAACACAGATACCCGTAAATTTGTACTCACTGAAGTGCTCCCTCTTATCTGACCATCCGTCTCCTGTCACTCACCTGTCAGTGCGGTCCACTGGGCAACAGGAATCCCTCTGCCTCTGCCTCTGCTCTGCTCTGCTCTGCTGTGCACAGGAGGAGTGCAGGAGGTGCCAGCACTGCAAAAACAAGCAGACAAAAAGGTCCACAGTGAACCTCAATTACGGATCAGAGCGAAAGCATTCATTTGTTTATTTGATCCTTTTCTGCCATCCTCCATTGCTTCTCTCTCTCTTGCACCCGCTCGCTTTCAGCCCTCATTCCTGCTCTCTCTCTCTCTTTTTTTTCTTTCCTTCAGCTGGTGAGGATTGCTGCCAGCATTTGATTTCTTTCTGCTCCAGGCTTTAGCCGACTGCTTTTAGATTACAGCAGAGAGCGAGAGAGAGAGAGAGCAAGAGAGAGAGAGAGAAAGAGAGAGGGAGAGAGTAAAGAGGGAGACAGAGGGCAGGGTGCATTTACAATTTGTAATCAAAGGTTGCTTTTCTCTGTTTTTCTTTCTCTTTCACACTTTTTTGTTTAAATCAGACCCTGAGCAGAATAGTGATGTCATGGATTGGAGAGCAGCATTTGGACACAGGAGAATGACTTACAGGCAGTGTTGTGTGTTTGTCTCCTCACCCTGCTCCCATCCCCTCTTGCTCTCTCTCTTGCTCTCTCACAAACACACACTTTCTTTTTTCTCTCACTCTCTCTGTCCCTTTCTCTCTCTCTCTTTTACACACACACACACTTGCTTTTTCTCCTCTCTCTCTCTCTCCCCTTCTCTCTCTATGCAAGCTCCACTTTTGTACTGCCAGTTCCCACAAGGCAAAGGGATGCTGAGGGAGACCAGGCCCAATTACCCGAGCAAGGGCCAGGTGGTAAGGGTTTGGGTGGGGTGGGGGGGTTGTAGTGTGTGAGACTGGGTGGCACAACAACCCAGTCTCCCTACAGCCTCCAAGTTCCACCCTTCAAGCAAATAAGCTGACATTACTGGTGTGTGTTTGTGTGTGTGGGTCTGTGTGTATGTGTATGTGTGTGTGTGTGGGTCTGTGTGTGTGTGTGGGGGGGGGGGGGTCTGTGTGTATGTGTATGGTTGTGTGTGTGTAGGTCTGTGTGTGTGTGTGTGTGGGAGGGGGTCTTGCAGCCATTAGTGGTGGGAATGGAAGGTGGGTTGAAAGGGGGAGGGGGAAGGACTTGAGCAGATGACAAGTTCATTGAGAATGCCTGAAGGGAGAATGAAATGCAGCAGGCTGAAGAAGGGCACACACATACACATACACACACACGCACACACACACACACACACACACACACACACACACACACACACACACACATAGCCTCTTGGTGTGTGTCACTTAATCCAGAGGGGGCTAATGATGGTGTGGGAATAGAGATTTGCCAACAGAAGGAGAGAGCAAGAGAGAGAGAGAGAGGAGGAAAGAGTGAGAGAAGGAGACAGAGAGGAAGAGAGAGGGAGAGAACAACAGAAGGGATCAAGAGCGAAAGAGCAAGTGATGAGTAATCTCCTTCTCCTGTCAGACCGATCAAATGGACATGCCAGAAGGCGTCAATCACTCAGATTAAGATGTCACTCCGTCAATCACTGGGATTAGAAGAGCCACCTTATAAATATTCAACAAACTCCCTCAGGAGGATCCCGAAAAAAACATCACCCTACCACACACACACACGCACACACACAAGCTACCCACCCCATCCTTACACACACTCAGGCCGACAGCCAGGGACGGATACAGTCGTTTGATTGCCATCTAAGCCCAGATAATACAGGACCCATTAATGCCACCCAATCCTGCACTGAGAAGGACTCTGACAGCTTAATAATTCAGGGCACAATGGCTCTCACAGCGTCACAAGACATTGATTACACTTCTCATGGAAGAACCGCAGTAGGGGGCCATGACCCGTCTTGAGACAATCTGGCTTCCTTGGCACTAGGTGGCAATCAGAGGCTAGCACACAAGAATCCCAAAGTTACATCCCCACTTGAAGAAGCCTGATTAGATCCTTCAGGTTCATCCACAATGCTTCATAAGTTTCTGTCTAACAACTGCACAATACTCCCCATGACCTCATGGTTTCTCTGAGGTTTTTTCAAGACTATTGTGGTGGAGGTGTCTCTAGAATGTGTGGTGCACTTACAACTTCATGTCTATTGTTTCTACTGCAAAATAGACCTGAATTGGCACTGATGAAAAAATTAAAATGAATACAAACAAAAGAGACTGAAATGTCAGAATGTAGGCATCAGATATGGACAAAATATATGGTGGTGCAAATTAGACTGTGGTGGGCAGCCATAGTGTAGATAATGAGTGGGAAATACTGGACCTATTGCTTATACTTGGAGCAGGGGCAGAAACACATCACAAATGACAATTCATATGTTGGATATCTGTTGTGGTCAAAAATGTCATTTAAAGCATAGGGTGCTTTAAATGGCCATGGTTTTAGGTTAATTTATCAGCTTCATAGTCAAAAATTGCCAATTGTAGGAGCTCCGGAGATAAAAAAAAAAAAAAACGTAGTCTTACTAAATAGTCTGCATAATATTCCCAATGACCTATACTTATTCTGGGAGCAAGTGTAGTGAAAATGCTAAAAATGCTAACAATCATTTGAATATGTCTTGGTCAAAAACTGTCATGAAATACAGTGTCACGAAATACCATGGAATACACATGAATGTTAGTTCATTATGTTTGCCTGCTGTGCATAATGAATACCTCCTACTTCTAGTAGGCTTCTGAGTATGCTTAGTAGAAGTAGATCTTATATAGTCTATATACTAAGGTTTGTGCAGCATAGGCACTAAGGAGTGCAGTATAGGCACATTCGTCTTCTAGAATGTACATTAGGGTTGTTATGCAGTTAAGTGGTTCCATGCACCCTTTTACAAGCTCCCTTTTACATCTACATGCTCTCTTGTTGTAGCCAACTCCTGACCATGCCTATTAATTGAGGCCCTGATCCTTAGGCTGGAGGCTTTTCCATGGAAGCCTTTTACTGCCTCTCACCTCCATGGCTGCTTGCAGGGACATCAAAATAGCTTGAGTGGCTCCTGGGATCCCTTCATTGATTTCCCCTGATCATAAGCCATCCCCCTTTTCACCTTGCTTTCTTTCCTTAAGCTCAACAACCCCCCTCCACCCACATCCCAATCCCTTGTTCCTCCTCCTGTACCATTATCTGTTGTAATCTTCTCATTCTATTTGTTACCCTTGACATGTGATTGTTTCATCTTGGTAATTAAAGCCCTCTGCGTTGGTGGAGAAACTTGGACTCGAGAGATATAACATACAGCCTCCATCAGGGAGGAACCAGACTCCCCTATGCAATATTTACAACCTGGCTTCTCATCTCCTGAGTTTGCCAGGCTGGGGGGAAGCGAGAGTGTGTGCAAAGCAGCCACCATAAGTTCCACCGCCTCTCTCTCTCTCTCTCTCTCTCTCTCTCTCTAGCAATGCAGTTGCTCACTTGCTCTCACTTCCTCCATCACTCTCACTCATCTCCTTCTCCTCCTCCCTCCTCCTCCTCCCTCCTGTTCCTCTTCCTTGCTCACTCCACCAACAACCCCCATGCACTTGGGCTAATGTAAATCAATGGTGTAAGATAGCTGTACCTCCCACAACAGCTTCAGTGACAGAAAACAGGGGAAACCACAGACTCCCTGTCTCCTGACTGACAACCAGGGCTGGGGGAGGAGGGGTGGTGGGGGCTTGAGGCACCCAGGTGCTGACACGGCAGTAGGCTGCTTAATCCTCTCCTCCTTCTGCTCTTCTCTATGTGCTGCACAGAGTAGCATGCACTCCCTCAATGCCATGTCAGTGCTATATTTCTGTTAGGGCTTGGCAATTAAAGGAGAAAACCAGAGTGATTCAATCCATACCCTTGTTGTTTGAGATCACTGAGCACTGTCTGTAGGACAATGAACAAGACAATTTGATACAGCATGGACTGAATAGCAAATAGGGCTATGGTTTGATTCACACCATGTTTCTCCTTTAATTGAAAAATGAATAGAACCACAATTCAAGCTGTTAATCAAAGATGATCATGCACATGACAATCGATCACTCATCCTTTATCACAAAAAAAATGATGTTGGTCAATACTGGAAAACAGTTTCTTTGTTTTTCTCTTTCTCTCCTTTAGTAACTCCATGAAATGTTTCAGAGGTGATCTCAAAGAGGATGATGCTGCATCCACTAAAAAATATTTAGTGACAAGCTTACTTGCTATTTTAATGACTGTTTTAATAACTTTTTGAGAACTTTGGTTGGACCCCCTCCTCAAAAACTTACAAAAAGATTGGATAGAATGCACAATAGAATTAAAAACGAATAAATCATTTCAAATAAATGCATTCTGAACATTTAAATGACAATACATTTGTTATAAACAATATTTGTTAATTATTCGTATTTCTATGGAGAGTTCACAGTCTTGGGGGGGGGGCAACTGTTTTCGTCTTATTTGCAATCTCCTGTCTGAAGATTCAGGCTGATAATTCCTCATAACTACTGTCACATTAAGATGTGTCTGAAAGGAGTGTTGTTTTCTGGTTCAATTTTCATTACTCTCCTGTTCTGCATTGCATTTCACTGATTTACTGAGTGCCCGAGGACAAACTTGTACTTTTCTGCAATGCGGTTGCTCAACGTCTCCTTTACGCACAGTCTGGCTTGTCAACTAGGCCCTAAAAAAGAGCAATGAGCACAACAACAAATTCGATGGTGACAAAGCCCGAGGTCGCTGCCATTGGCGTCCGGAGAGCAATTGCTGTGAGCAAGCACCGAGTCTCTCATTACGCGCACCGCCGGCGACCCTGATTTATGCGCGCATTCATATTACATCTGAAATGCTTTTAATCACCGCGCAGCGAGCTGCTGTTTCGCATAACTACACCGAGGAACCAATTACTGACTCCCGGAGCACACCATTCTACAACTTAAAATTAATTCAGCACTTAACAAACAGCCACTAATTTGTAGCGAGAAAAGAGAAATAGCCAATGGGTGACGGAGTGTGAGGGGGAGGTGAAATGTTATGCTAATAGCAACTGGTGTTTGTTTGCTGACCTCAGAATACATAGCTAAAGCTCTATCCACCTCCTTCAGCATCATAGTGTGCGTCTGCAGTGTGCAGTTGCCTGGAATGCAGTTTTGTCCCACCGGACGGGATGACATCTTGACATGTCCTCTTGTTAACTGTGCCATGGTTTGGCCTGATCAGTTATCTAGCCATTCACCTGTCTCTGTCTGCTTGGTCAAGACTGTGCAGCAGCCCCAAAACTACCTGACGGATTAATAATGAAAAACATTCACAGTATTGTTGCTGTAAGACTACCTCATGAAACTAGTTCATGCAAAAAACAGACTGATTCGTCGTGAGATTTTAGAAATTAAAACAACCGCCTGAATCCCGCCCTGCCTCTCTCTTTACCGCGCTGCCACACCCTGCCAGCGCACCGCGCGCATACCAATAAATGACTTGTCTGACTTCCTAAATTTTGTTCTGCATGACTGAACACCCAAATTCAACAGTGCAGTATTTCAATTAATTAAAGACATTCATTTGGGCCAGTGGAATCTGAGAGCTTGTCGGAGTTACAACAAGCGGTGAAACCATGTTAACACAGCATCAGAGATATTTACGCTGAGAACAAGAGGGCCCAGTTACAGCACATGTATGGGCATTCTGTCTAGTCTTTGGTGTTAAAAAATACGTGCTACTTTCCTACACTGCTTTATGCAAAACAATATGTGAGCCAAAATGGTTTGCATATTTTTATGTTAGTTATATTGTTGTACAATTTTAGCTTGTTTATTGTGCATGCATAAAATGAATTGAATGGGACACAACAGAAAAAATCAAAACATTTGAATCTGATACCGTTGTGCCCTTGAGCAAGGCACTTAACTCTAAATTGCTCTAGGGGAGACTGGCCCTGATGTAACTTATAGTTGATAAAAGTTGATAGTTTGGACAAAAGTGTCTGCTAAATGCATAAATGTAAATGTAGAACAGAAACAGATGCTTTGAGAGCAGTGCTCTCTCTGGAGCTTCATTGTCCTGTCTGTACTCTGTACCGGGGCTACATGTAATAGCTTAGTCTGACCGCAGTAAGTAATCCAGACATTGACCATCACTAATTATTCTGCATTATGCATAACAAATTGAACAAATTACCTGAGCAAAGGTAAAGTAAGGTGTAGCCTAATATTGTGTATACATAGTTTCAATGTGGAAAGCATATTGTGTGCATACTAAATATCCATGCTGTTTGCATATCTATGCATTGTAATAAAACATGAGAATAATGCTGAGTGTTGGCTACAGAGAGCACTCACACAGCAGGCTTCTTCTGGGTACGACAGGACTCGGATGGATGAAGGGTTGAGGAGGTGACTGGGGCCAGAGGCAGGGGGTGGGGGTGGGTGGCTCTGGCTGCCTCTCTCCCTCTGTGTCCCCAAATTGATTCCAGGAGGGACACAACCTTGAGGCGGCACAACTTTAATTCCATCTGTTTTCCTCTTCCCTTGCTCGGCTGCAAGGCCCCTATCACTGTAACCCCCACCTCGCACGTACACACACACCCCAACCCCACCACTCTTGCCACCACCATGCAATTGATTCCAGAAGCCTTTGGAGCACCCAATTAAGCCATGCCAGACCAGACCATTCCAGTGAGTAGCCTTAATGAATGCCAGGGAAGCCTACTCACAGATAATCTCTCTCCTTTTTATTTCTCTCTCTCATTTTCTCCTTCTGTCTTTCCTGTCTTGAACTGTCTCATTATCTCCTTCCCCCTTTCTCTCTCTCCCTCCTTCTTTCTCTCTCTCTCTCTTTCTTTGTCTCTATCTTGCGTCTTCTTCCCTGCCCCAAACCAATCATCTGCTGGCATAAATAAGCATCCACTAATCAATCAATCTGTTTTGGGACCAGAAGGTTCAGAATTACAAAAGACAGAATGAGTAAAAAGCAAGAGAGAGGGAGTGAGGGGGATAGAGAGAGAGAGAAAGAAAGAGAGAGGAAGAGGGAGAGAGAAATCCAATTTCTGAGATGTAATTCCACTGACAGACCTTATTTACCAAGCAGACAGCATCCTATCACAGCATCTCAGGAGACAGAGGCGGAATGGAGAGAAGAGGGAGGGAGGGAGGGAGAGAGAGCTGAGGGGCGTGTGAGAAGAGGAGAAAAAGAGGGGCACGCCTCCACCTCATCCCTCTCAGATATTCATCAGCTTGTGCGAATGAATGACCTTCAGACAATTTACACAGCCGTACATATGCATGCGGACACACCCAGGCACACAAACACATGCGCGCACGCACACCAACATACACACACACACTGACACACACACACACACACACACACACGCAGAAGACAGACACACACACTCAGGAGGCCAACATACACACACATGCGCACACACACACACAAACACACACACACACACACACACACACAGAAGACAGACACACACCCAGGAGGCCAGCAGACACACACACACACACACACACACACACACACACACACACACGCACAGAAGACATACACACACAATCATACATATACACATCTTTCAAAAGCCTGTCCACAGCTGCTACTTTAACTGACACTGAGCGGCAGCTGATATTTGTAAAGCAAAGCTGCCTTGCCATTAACAATTCAGAACACAAGGTTAAAAGGGATCCTCACGGACGCCTCAGCACCCCCATTTCGTCCTTTGTGAGCAGGGACAGAGAGGACCTGATGGGACAGTCTGACTCACCCCTTCCAACCGACTACAGCCTGCCCACTGCACAAAGACAGAAGAACTGTCTACTTACAATAACTGTCTAATAATAACAATAACTGTTTACCCACCCACCCCTCTCGTTGAGCCCCCAAAGGCTGTGTGTTTATATCCCAGTCACAGTATCATTAGAACAGGATTCTAATGACTCTCTCAGTTGTGCACCTGAAGACCACTTCTGACTCGTCATATTAAACTAGACAGAAGGGACAGCCCATCTCATTTTCATTTAATTGTAGCACAGTGGTGGTTATTTATCATGGTTATTTATTATCAGGATGGTACTGTGTCAGTAGTGACTATAAGGTGTTTTTTGTTGGTTTTTTTTCCTGAGCTAGCACCCTGCTAATTGGCATGGCATGTTCCACACAAGGCTTGACAGCCATGTTCATTAGCACTGTTCAGCTAACAGAGGCTGGTCTTAACAGCGATCAACCACCTCTTTTCATCTCGGGATGGCAGCCACTCTCTTCTGCAATTCCCATGTTGGGTTGAAAAAAACAGAAGGGCTCTGTGTCTCGGGTGGGGTGAAACTATGTCTGTAGCAACGGATTTGGGTGGGGTGGGATAGGTTTGTGGGGTGGTGGTAGTTTCATCTGTGATTGACGTTAGCCACTGGCTCCGGGGAGCAGTGGGAAGCCGTGTTGCTTTTTCTCTGCCTAATGATCTTAACAAGATGAACGGCAGGGATGGGTTTGTTTACACCTCACGGGCAGCAATCTACCCATCAATCTCTCCTCTTGCACTGCTCCTCACCTTCTACATCTGTCTTTTTACTCTACCCTAAACTACTCCCTCTAACTCTCTTTTTTTCATCCATCTCTCTTTCTAACAATGTTGAAGTGAATCCCGAATCTATCTATCTATCTATCCCTGACATGCCAGCGTGTCAGTGCCGATGTGGTGGTAGTGTCACTCTATCTCTGCCTCTCTCTTTTCTCTCTCTCTCTTTCCCATTCTGAGCACCAGTGTGGTGTTAGCTCGTTAGCTGCTGTCTGGTTGGCCACCACTCAGGCAGCTGGGCTGCTGCTGAAATTACACTAATTAGAGTCTCTTCTCTGCAGCTTGATCGTGCTCATGCTGCTAGCACTGAGCCCTGTTAGTCGCCACACACGTATGTGTGCGCGTGCACCCACATGCACACACACACACACACTCACACATTCCCACATACATCACACACATTCTCCCTCTCTCTCTGTTTCTGTTTGCTACACTCTCTTTCATTGGCTCTTTAAAATATGCCCTCTCTTACTGCTTATGACTTTTTACTCCTATTAATCCTTGTAATTGTCTTTGCATGTGCGTTTTTTTGTTTTTCATTTTTTAACTTACCTTTTCTTTCCCTCTACCCATTACGCTCTCTGTTCACCTACATCTGTCTCTATGATTCCACATCACTCTGGACCCTCTCTTTCACCTGCCCACTCTTTAACTCCCAGTTTCTCACCCGGTAATGAATTTAATCACGCCATCAATAAACCACTAACTGCTGAGGGAAGTTACTCGAAATCATGATATTGATTTCATGTCGGACAGGGGTGACTGAGTGTGAGAGAGTGTGTGTGTGTGTGTGTGTGTGTGTGTGTGTGTGCGCACACGCGCGCGTCTGGTGGGAGGAAGCTGTCAATGGTGTCTGCTCATAAGCCAGTCTAGAGAAACCTGGTTCTAATAATGCTTATAGCATAAGAGCATTGTAATTTCTGAAAGAAGTAACTGAAAGAACTTTCAGAGCCTACACCTGAAGAACTGAAAGAACTTTAAGAGCATACACCTGAAGAACTGTAAATCTAAATGTACAGAAAGGAAATATGTATACATATTTTTGGGCCCTCTTTGAGCCAGTCTTACTATAAAAAGCTCAGTCAGCTTTACAGAGAAATTCCCCACTTTGGAGTCTATAAGGGTATTGTGCCATCACACCAGCTCAGAGCCAGTGATTGGACCTTAGATATGTCAATGAATTTAGTCACCACAGGTGATTGGTGGGATGGGTGGGATGGGAGGCAGAGAGGAGGAAGCAACAATGTTCCCATTTTTTTTCCTGATTAACAGTCTGCACTTAATGTAGGTATAAACGTCATTTGCATATAGCAATGAGTTTGAGCACAGGTGCCCAGCAGCACAACTCCTCATTAGCTGCAGAAGCGTCTCAAGAGACGAGGAAACTGTCTCCATCTCCCAGGCTGCACACCACCAAGTTTAGAGTGTCAAAGCCCTGATATATTTGAACTCAAAGCTAATGCAGACTGCCCCAGCAGACTGGACCCATTCATTATCGAATCTTCTGGTTCAGGAACTGCGCTAATTACAAATCCAGGTGGTGTATCTGAGGTTTTGGAGAGGATTTTTTTTTTTCTAAAGATGACTTTGCTTCCCTCTGTCTCCTCTGTTGTCCACTGCTCAACCTTCCACCAGCACACAGTCACAACCAAGTCCCATCATGATGTCATTGATACCCTCTCACACTCTGTCTCTCTCTCTGTCTCTCTTTATCTCTCTGTCTTTTTTCTATCACTTCAGAGCTCATTGTGTGTTCATGTTCTCTCAGCCTCTCCATTTACTTAAAAAAATGTCCATGTTCTTTTTTTTAGAAAATGTCCTTCCCTGATTTAAAAGTAAATGTTGCTGGGCACTTGGCTGACAGCTGTGAAATGATTGCTTATGGAGCGAATGAAGGAAAAAAAAAGGAACCACTCCTCAACATTTTCTTGTCAAAAGTTTCACACCAAAAAGAAAGTCTCCCTACCTTGAACAGTACAATATTACTTTCCCAATTTCAAATCAGAAAGTGAGTGGTTGGAAACTTCCAGAAAAAAAAGAAAACTTCTGCATCACAGTGAACGAATTGGCTTATACTTTGCATGACAAAACGGCATCAGTCAAGCCCATTCCCACACAGATAGCCCCTCAAGTCTGCCCAGAGCACAGACAGACAAAACCAGCAACATTTCAAATAAGGAAACTGGACTGTCTATGTGTGCGTGTGTGTGTGTGTGTAATGTAGGCGGGGAACCAGATGGCCTGAAAGGTTAACACTATTCATGAGAACAGCCATCCTTCACTCATTAGCTAGTCCTCCCCCTGCTGCTCTGTGGGTGAGCCTGGCTCTGGAGATTATCCGCACAATCTAGATATCTGTGCATCAGTGTCCTGTAGTCCTTCAGGGACTATAAAGACATCTACAGTGTGTACCTGGACAGACAGCAATACTGACCTTGTGATCTGACTTTTTAACTCTTCCATTTTAACTCTTTGTTTGTTTGCTTGTTTCTCTATTTTAAAAAATTCTTTGAGTTCTGTACATGTTCAGAGGACTATATCTAAGCCAACTAAAGTCACTTCCTCTGAAGTCATGTGATCTGCATGTTTCTCATCTCTTCCTGCTCTCTGCATGCCTGACTGCACTCATCAACAGTAGCACTCCTGATTAGCAAAACACAAAGGGTTTATCCAATCAAGGATATTTAAATGGCACAGGCTGTATTCAGGTGTGTTCTAATGAGCAAAAGGAGAAAGATTGAGTGGAGGTGTCTAGGAAGATGAGTGAGAGTATATCGCACAGATGCCATATGCTCACTAATACATACATGTTTATTCTCTCTGACTCTCTCTGTCTACAAACACGTGGAAGCGAACACTTCCTTCTCAGTTAAATCTTTTTAGTTTTCTGTTGGGATCTAAAGTTCCATTTCACCAATCTCCTCTGGCAATGCGCTAAACTCGACAGTCAAGTAACCCAACTATGTCAACTTGGAGTCTGGGGCCATGTGCCATTCCTCTCCCCAATTGGCCTCTCTAACTCGCAGTGCCTTGATGTATCGCCTGGCGCCAGCCAATCGATGCAGGTCTAATTAAAAGGCATTAATCATCACGGCTCAGGAATTGCACTCCACTTCATTTAGTGATACAGCAGCCAGCGCACAAAGATAAATGCAAATGAAAGTGAAATTGGTTCTTATGAGGAAAAAAAGACACAAAAGAAACGCACAGAAAAAAAATTGGATGAAACTGGGGATGTGGAGGAGAGAGGGGTGACAAGGGGAGAGGTGGAGAAGACGTTGAGAGGTGAAATGAGACCCAGGTCTGGAGAGAACGTGAAAAAAACGTTTATTTAATGAATCTGAATCCTATTGTGACTTCCTGGCTGTAATCATAGCATGTTAATAATGTTTCTTTGGTTGTTACAGTTTGCAATACTTACAGAGGTTTTTGGTGATTTTTCCTTATTGTGCTCTTCTAGATTCAGTTTTGCAACTGATGCGCATTTGACACTATACTTTATAATTACAGTGATTTGTGTATTTTGCTTTTCTAATGGTCAAAAAAGGATAGTAGACCTTGGAAATTAGAAACATAGACCACATTAACATAGACCTTTGGAAAAATGATGAATTGTTAAGTAAAATAAACAGTTGAAAAATGCGAGGCATGTCAGGGGAGCAGCCTAGACTAAACAGACTGAGTCAGGGTGTGAAAGAGGGAGCTTGGTGTCATGTTTAAAGCAGCCAGTAATGATATCTCTGAGCAACTCTGGAGAAGACAGAAACAAAGAGAGAGAGGAAAGACACAACTCTCACCACCCCCTGCTCACACACAGCACGCGAGACCCAGCATGACGTCGCTATGAGAGACTGTCTACACTCTCAACACGTGCAAATCGATGCACACGCACACACACACACACACACACACACACACACACCCTTGCTCCCTGACAGACACACCTACCAACTCACACTCCTACACTCCAACAGGCACATTTACACACACACACACACACACACACACACACACACACACACACACCCTTGCTCCCTGACAGACACACCTACCAACTCACACTCCTACACTCCAACAGGCACATTTACACACACACACACACACACACACACACTTGCCCCCTATGGCTGACTTCACCCCAAAATCAATTATTAATAAATCTATTGCTGCATCTATCATCATTTATTTAAGTTAAGCATGACATCTCCTGTTGAGGCCCCAACTGCTCCTGCTGCTGATGGAGATGGTGTGTGTGTGTGTGTGCATGTGCGTGTGTGTGTGTGTATGTGAGTGTGAAAGTCATTGACAGAATATGTGCTTGTTTTGTCTTAATCCTTTATGTCACACATTTTGATGCACATCTTTCTGTATCTGGGGAAGGGACTACTGTATTGGATTAATTAGGTATTCCTAATAGCTCCTCCTCACAAACCATGCCACAAGAGCTAAAAGGCCATACACACACACACACACACACACACACACACACACACACACACACACACACACACAGACCAGTACTGAGTACCGCCACTTCTCAGCTTTAGCCTCTAGCGTACCAGGGCTTGTTATGACTTAATGATCTGCTGTTACAGTTGAATAAAGGGAGTACCAGCACTTATTTTTTTCCACTTAAAGCACTGGTTGGTGGAATATATGGATGTGTGTACACGCAAGTGTGTGTGCACTTGGGTTTATTTCACCTGGATACATATGTGTGTGTTGGTACGTCTGTCTGTATAACCGTAATTGGTTATGCTACCTTCTTTGGCTTTTAGTATGGGACTGCTTGAAATGGAGGCCCACCTTCCTCAATCTCTTTCCGGCTCTCTCACATCCACTGGCCTGGTTTTCCCCCGCAACATCGGCTAATAATGGAAAAGTTAGGTAAAAATGAAAAAAAAAAAATGTTGAATATGTTGAAAATGTTGAATATTAAAAAGTTATCATTGTTCATATTTTAGTACCATTTTATCTCTCTCTCTCTCTCCCTCTCTCTCTCACTCACTTTCTCTTGGAACATTTGAAGTCCCTGAATATTTCACACACACACACACACACACACACACACACACACACACACACACACAAACACACACACACACACACACACTTTAGCTCTTTCTCATTCACTCTGTCGCTTCCTCTGTCTTACCATTTTATTCATTCACTTGCTCAGGAGAATTCTGTGTGCGTGTGTGTGTGTGTGTGTTTGTGTGTGAATAACAGTGCATTTATTGGGCAGAGCAGAGGAAGCTACCCCCTCGGCCTGGGAACGCTTTGCTGAAAACAAACGGCACCAGCAAAACTGATTGCACTCAGCCGTCTGTGAAAGAAAATTCAGCCCAGCAACAAAGCAAAGGGGTGGGGGTGCTTAGGGGAAGTGTCCAAAGAATACTTCGATAAACAAACTCCTCACAATCAGTCTGTCTTGATAATTGGCCTAAAAACACAAGTTATAAGTTTATGTTTGATCAGCACACACCTTTGATCCTTTGATGATAGAGGGAAGAGGACAGAGAGTTTAGAAGAAAAGAGGGTGCTGTGAATGAGAGATAAAAAAGGTGAAAGAGAAGAGAAGAGGGATAAGAGAACAGTGAGTGGAGGAAACCGGAGATTTTTGCTCTCAGAAGTAGATTGAAATTTTGGAACCTTTTTACTTGATGCTGATGCTCATCTTCTGATCTCTACTGCTGTGTCTGTTTGGGTGACACTGTGTTACCAGGTTCTCTCTCTCTCTGTCTCTCTCTCTCACACCCTCTCTCTCTCACTCTTTCTCTCTCTCTCTCTCTCACACCCTCTCTCTCTCACTCTTTCTCTCTCTCTCACACCCTCTCTCTCTCACTCTTTCTCTTTCTCTCTCAAAACCTCCTTCTCCTCCTTAATCACCTTTGCCTCCTTCATATCTCTGTCTCGTGCTTTTCAAACAGCCAGCAGTGACAGAGATTTAGATTGGAGTTGCATTGCGGCAATCTTAAACACACACACACACACACACACACACACACACACACACAGACACAAACAAAGGCATATAAATCCCCTGGCTTTATATCTCCTGACACATACCATCATGAAGGTACACAAGGAAAGAGAGACATCAACACCAAGAGCACACACATACACACATTCACACAAACACACGCACACACACACACACACACGCACACACACACACACACACACACACACACACACACACACACACACACACACACACAGTGCTGCTGAGTTCAGTGACCTGTATCCTGCTATTTCCTGCCGCCCTGTAAGTCAGCATGTCAGAGGCAGCTCTGTGGCCTTCTCACAGTCATGTTATCTCCATCTGGCTGTGCCCCCTCAGCACACACACACACACACACACACACACACACACACACACACACAGACACACACACACACACAGAGACTACTCCAGCTATGGCCAGCGGCAATCAGGAAAAAAAGAAAGGTAGAGGAGGAATGAGTGGAAGCTTTGGACTCACTGACCTGATGTTATACATCTGTGTGTGTGTGTGTGTGTTTGTGTGTGTGTGTGTGTGTGTGTGCTCGTGCACGTGTGAGTATGAGGGAGATGTGCAATACAAGCACTGGATGCAGAAAAAAATTCACAAAACCTAATAACAGAGAGAGAATGGCATATGTCAAGGGAAAGAGAAGGAGAGAGCATTCCTCCAACCTGGAGGAATGCAATAGAGAGAGGCAGAGAAAAACAGGTAGTGTTTGCGAGAGAAAGGGATAGGGTGAATGAGTGAAAGAGAGAAAAAGTGAGGAAGAGGTGGAGAGAGAGTGATGGAGAGAGAGAAGGAGAAGTGGAGAGAGTGAAAGGTGGTTGAGTTTATCTTTCTATGGCTACTCCAGCGTGTGGAGTTGGGGAGTCTGGAGGAGTCTGGAGGAGTCTGGGGGAGTCTGGGGGAGTCTGGAGGAGTCTGGAGGAGTCTGGGGGAGTCTGGGGGAGTCTGGGGGAGTCTGGGGGAGTCTGGAGGAGTCTGGAGGAGTCTGGGGGAGTCTGGGGGAGTCTGGGGGAGTCTGGGGGAGTCTGGAGGAGTCTGGGGGAGTCTGGAGGAGTCTGGGGGAGTCTGGGGGAGTCTGAAGGAGCTCGGGGGAGCCGTGGCCATGGGCCAGACACTGAGTGATGTACCAAACACTAAATGTTTATGTTGGCCTGCTAATAACTACCAGTCTGTAGTTTCACAGCCACACCAAAACCCCAGGCTCTAACTGACAGAGAGAGAGAGAGAGAGAGCAAGGGAGAGTTTGTGAGAGTGAGAGGCACAGAGAGATGCGGTGAATCAGAGTGTTTAAAAACACTGATGTATGTGTGTGTGTGTGTGTGTGAGCTAGAGAGAGAAAGAGAAAGAGAGAGAGAGAGAGAGAGAGAGAGGGTGTGTTATCATGAGTATGAGAGAGACAGGCTGACAGACAGAAAGACAGACAGACGGAGAGAGTGAGTGTGTTTGTATGTGTATGTGTTTGTGTGACAGTGAGAGACAGTGTGTGTGTGGAAGATATAGTATAACAGTGTAAACATCAGATTGATCGTGAAGCAATGAAACACAGATATTTCAGACATGAAAGCACTAGCAGATTAAACTTTAAACAGAAATGTGAATGAAAAAAACATACACAGTTTTTTCTCCACTTCTAACATGGCCTCTGAGCCTCTCAAAACAGCCTCTTTACAAAAATATGCCTGTGCTCACCAACCCAAGGAGATAAGGCTTGGAATCATTCCACACGTTTTCTCTCTGTCTCTCTCTCTCTATCTCTCTCTCTCTCTCTCACTCACACACACACACACGCACTTTCTCTCTCTCTCACCACAGCAAATCCCTATCTAATCACACATCAGCCAGAGGTGCGAAGGTTTGACACGTCACAGCCTAGTGCAGAAAACGTCCTTGCAGCCACACGACAACACAAGATCACTCAAATTAACGAGGTCAGGAACCAACAATGATAGAACCGCTCCGACCATGGCATGAATGCACTCTTGGCTCTGACGGCACAGGTTAGGTGTGGTGTGGTCATTAAGGTACGGATAAGTCACGCACCCCAGCAATCAAGTGTAAAAGTACAGCCTCCACATTACAGTTCTAAAGTCAAGTGTGCCACTTTAGAATGTTCAACCTTCAGCCTTTTTTTTAACCTTACACCTACATACATATGACCAACATTTGATTAACTATTATTATTAACATAATCAGCAAACAAAAAAAATTAACTATTATTATTAACATAATCAGCAAACAAAAAAAAATTAACTAATTTTATTAACATAATCAGCAAACAAAAAAAAAATGATGGGAATACAAATTACTTATGGCCTTTACGCCATTCTACTAGGATAGATGACAATAAATAATAAAAGCAATAAACAATGTTTTCAATGGGACTTTTTCATATGAGCAATATGAAATTGAGTATTTTTACCTGCTGCGTCCTGTGAGGCAGGTGTTACTCTGGTGTGTTCAGGCAGCCCATGAGGCCTGTGGATGGAATGTAACTCCCAAATGTTTGTGTCAGTGTTAGAGAGATGAAAGGCACATTTTCTATAGAAGCAGTGGGGATAGTGTAAATGGCTGTGACAGCACATTGCCCTGAGCAAGAGAACAGGGAGAGAGCTCTGGTAAGAAGGCCCTTAGTGCAATTTCACACTGCCTGTTTTCCCAAGGTACTTCACACACTCGTACACACACTTATACTTTCTCAGAAGTGTACGTGCACTGCAAGTTTGTGTGTGTGTGTGTGTGTGTGTGTGTGTGTGTGTGTGTGTGTGTGTGTGTGTGTGTGTGTATGTGTTTGAATGTGTGTGTCACTCTAATTTCCTGGAAAGGCCTTAAGCTGGAGTGTAAAGTTGGTAGTCACAGATCAAAAAGTGTTGTTTTGAGAGAAAATCCATCAGACATGCATCTGCTCCTTCTCACAAACCCACAAGCCACACATGCACACACATACACATACAAACACATAAACACACATGCATGTACACACACACACACACACACACACACACACACACACACACACACACACACACACACACGCACACACACACACACACTTTCAGACATTTACTCAGTTACAAATATTTAACATAAAAATATCCACATGTAGAGACACATGTACGAGTCACAGTCACACACAACTCTATACCAGCCACCAGCACATGACAAATGTACCATTACTGTGGCCTCAACATGTGGATGACCTGAAGCACAGCTGTCCTATCAGAGGGTGTCAACTGTCATTACTTCCTTTCACCCTAGTGTATTTGCTAGGCAGTTGACAATGGTTGACAATGGGCAATTGCATTGTAATCAACAAAGTTGCTTACTTGGTTAGCAACTATCCTTTTGGGAAACTTTTGGGATCCCAGCTGGCCGATATGTTGCAGAAGAACGCCCCTTAAACAACCACACACCCCGGGGCAGTGGGGCGTAGTGGGATTAGGAGAACCACACGCTGAGCTCCTTTTAAAAGAAAATCGTGACAGAGAAGAGGAAATAAAAGGGTAAAAAAAAAAAACTTCTTTTACATCTTTCCTTCCTCTCACTCTGTTTGTGTTCCTCTCACACAATGTCTGAGATTTTAAAGGGAAAAGGGGAGGAGGAGGTGGGGAGAAAGGAGTCCTTGACAAATCCCGGAAGCTGGCTCTCTCTTCGATGGTCTAAATCTCGGATCAGAGCTGATCGGTTCCGCCTGGCTGACCCACGCAGCTGGCACCATGCTCAGGCACCTTACCAGTGGTGTGTGTGTGTGTGTGTGTTTGTATCTGTTTGCATGCATGTGTGTGTTTGTGGTGTGTGTCTGTGTGTGTGAGTGTGTGTGTGTGTTTGTGTCTGTTTGCATGCATGTATGTATTTGTGGTGTGTGTCTGTGTGTGTGCATGTGTACAGTGCGTGTCCCATGTGTGTATGTGGGGTTAGGAGGTGAGGATGAAGAGGGACAGATGGGTAACAAAGTCGAAACTGAGAAATGGAGGAGAACAGGAAATCGTCCCCAGATTGCTGTAAGGGTGGGGGAAGCCCTTGAGGCTGCATTTCAGCCATGGGGTCTGGCTCTGGAGGTTGTTGGTCATCTCTACTGTCAGTATAATTTCCCATACTTATAAAATCACCTGAGACCAAAAATGCTAGCTACAAGTTAACCTTATTTGCACTATGTTTTGTACATTGGGCAATAATAGCTGGTTAATTATGTGCAGGGCTCAATTTCACCAATTTATCTGTCAGCAGCTGGTATATATTCACATTTTAAAAATTCCTATTCCAGTTCCAAAAAACTGATCCCTGTTTATATGTGTGTTATGTCACCTCTTTGGTGAGTGTTTTCATTGGCATGGCATCTTTAGAGGAGTTTAAGCTATGACTCAGCTGCATGCAATGTCAACAGCCTATTGAGCCCAGATAAAAACTGCCATCCTAAACACTTAAGCAAGGGAGCACAGAGCCACTTGACTGACTGTAATCACACAAGCCTTACTAAGCAACACACACACACACAAACAGACACACACACACACACTCAAATGCACACACATGCACATGCACAAACATACAGAAAAGCATGCCTATTCATGTACATGCACGCACACTAGCAGCCCCCCTCACCACCACCACACACACAAACACAAACACACACACACACACACACGTGGATGGACACACAAACTAACACCCACCCACACATTAACACTTTTCACCAATTCCCATGATTATAACACATGGAACAGAAGCTCAGACAAACTAAATGTGTCAATCAAGCAGCAAGCACCACCGCAACTAAACAGGAACTCAGATTTACCAATGGCAACCGAGAAAGCAGAAGTGAAGAAGGTTCAATAACCCCCTAAAAATTGATGACGTTTTTCTAGGTGATCTGTCTCGCACAACCTTCCTCTTTTTCCACACCTTCTTGGAAAGCATGTGAGAACCAAAGCCTGAGATGATGGTTTTCATTTCTCACTTCCTGAGAAACATTTCCTAAATGTAGTTAGAGAGAAAACAAAGGAACTGCTGGCATGTGAAGAGTGATTATTATTGCACTGGGTTGCAGTGTGTGTGTGTGTTTGTGTGTGTGTGTGTGTGTGTGTGTGTGTCTGTGGACATGTGTGTGTGTAGGGTGTAAATTATGGAAGAGGTAAGAAACATCAAAACAGAAGCCCCAGGCAGCATTCTCCTCCATCACCCCCGACTGCCCTCTTATCTCTGACTCATCAGCCTGCAGACTGCCCTCAAACAACCACTTAAAATATTAACACCACTGTCAGGTCTGTGTGTGTGTGTATGTGTATGTGTATGTGTATGTGTATGTGTAAGGGGGCAAAGTCTGACAAAATATCCAAACATTTTATAGTTTTTGCTGATCCTTTTCACACTTGTCTCAATGCAATGTCAAAACATTCACAGTAACGATAGACTATGGGAGCCAAAGAGTGTTCTCTTTTGCATTGCCTTAACACAAATGCATTCAATCACCACTTCATCTGAAATTCATGTATACTTCTCCTACTCAATGTTATGTGACAAAATTGTGTACAACAGCAAATTTTGCAGACATTTAGATACAATATATTCAATCAATCTACATTCAACTCTATTTACATACTTGCCCCATTTACTGTATTGTAGGTCTATTTACATGAATTACTTTTTGCAGTGGGATGTTATATGAGAACCTCAAGAGATGTAATACCCATGTAATGTCCACTGACCTTTTTGCAGTGCAACATGCAGGAACAGGGGTCAAGGTAACATGGTACACTAGTATATACATTATATTTCTGTTCCAAAATATACTACACATGAAGAATAAAAATGACTAAAAATAATAAAACCCCTGAAATGGCATACTGTGCAACTCCTAGACTACAGAATAACACTTGAAAAAAGTCTGGTGCATAACACTGCTAGATTTTTTAGACCATCAAAACATGTGAACTTTTTATTACTGTACTGGCTTTACACAGCAGAGCCATCATTATCATAAACCAAATCATTACCGGAAACCAAAGTGAGCAAACAAGTCAAACACACACAAATTCTCTTAATACAAAGAAGTCTCTCAGTGGTACTATCTGTGTCTTATGTATTGCAGTAAGTAGAATAGCAGTATGCCATTTAGGAAACAGCCACTACAGCTAT